>VDFB02056351.1:26187518-26283608 GCA_007258455.2 Sequoia sempervirens
GCTTTACATCAACCAGAGGCGGGTTTCAAGCCTTTATTTTATGAATATATTATACTTCTGAAAACAGCAACCTCGGTGCACTCTCAATAGAGTGTAGCTTTGAAAGAGTGATTCAGAACTTGGATGGCTTGAGTAAATCATGGAGATTGACATATTAGTTAATTCCAAATCGCAATCCACTTAACTAATCAATCAACCTAGTTTAACTCTCTAGTTGTCACTTAACTGATAATTAATTTTAAATTTGGATAATACATTTTTATTTAAATTTTGCAAATGAAAATTAATTTATTTTATATTTTTTAATTTATTTATTATTTATTTGTAATACTATGTATCTTAGCTTATAGTTTGTAATTTAATATTATCTAAAGATTACATTTAATAATTTAATAATACATACTTTAATTTATAATTTAATTATCATTCTGATTTAATAAAGGGATTTTAATGTACCAAGGAAAAGGGGTTATGACATTATTCTTCTAATGAGCACTAGCAACAAAAAATTCCTGTGGGGATTTATAGATTTTATACTCATGCTCTCATTTATACAGATTGTGTATTACTATTGCACGATCAAGATTTCCTGTTCATCACTTAATTTTTTTACTTCGGTTTGGCTCAAGTTGCCTTTTGACATTCCCTTTGCTACTGTTGCATGCTGACCTACTTCTAATCCCATTGATCTATTCTGGAATCAGTGGACTTCTAAGTTTTATATAATTCCTTAATTTCTCATCATGACACATCATTGTTTTGGATCATATTAAACCACTGATGAGCTGTTTGTATTGTAGATTCTTCATTTTCTTGCCCAGGAAGGACCAAAGACTGCAGACCCTTGCAAGTATATTCGTTATATATATAACAGAGTTGTTCTTGAAAATACAATAGTTAGGGCAAGTGCTGTGAGTGCACTAACAAAGTTTGGTACCCTGATCGAGTCTTTAAAGCTGTACATACTTTATTCATATGTGCTGTGACATTATATTGAAGGGTGGCCACTCTGATAAGATTGAGCTGATAATTTTATTGAAGTTATATGCTAACATTCATTGCCAATATACTTTACAGCCTGACATATTTGTACTATTGTGTGGATGCCTTTTTGAGAATGATGAAGATGCAAGGATTTACGTTTTTTTGGATTGGAGCTAGTTCTAAGTTTGCGGTTGACTTTTCTCTTTCTTCTCTTCTGTTTTGCACTATTGCTTGTCTTAGGATTGCAATTGTGATTCCCTATTTCTCTTGCTGCATCCATAATTTCATGTGCTGCTAGGATTGTGGTAGAATTTAGTAGTTAGGATGATTATACAAATCCTTGTCTTTAATGCCTACCTTAAGTTTCCTTCTTTTTCTATTTAGGCAATTGATTGCCAGCTTTTGCTGATAATTTTATCTCTGCTGTATGAGATGCTAGTCATTTAGAGGATGCAAGCCTGCTGTGTGTATATATATATACAGCAGGCTTTTTTTGTTGTATCCAAATAGAAACTTGAACTCTATATCTGGTTCTCCAGGTTTGGGATCCCGCAACATGCTATCTAAATGCTCTTGGTGGAGATGTTTCTTCAGATGAGACTGGCAAGGATGCAAAGGAATTTATTTTTGGCACCTTAAACTTTCCATGTCCTTCAAGTGGTGAAAACCAGCTGCAAGATATGTTGGGTCCACTGTTTGTAGATCTGTTGCAGAGACATATGAAAACTTACTTGGCTCCATTCTGGAGTTTTCAGGCTTTAGCAAAGTATTCAAGGTTATTTGCCTCTTTGATCTTGTATTTACATTGGTTAAATCAGTATAAATTATTTTCTCAAGTCATGAGCCATTTTTATTTTTCATTTACTTTATCAAATGTCATATGTTTTAACCACCCACTTTCTCTTCTTTGCAGTCTTCACCACCTGTGGTGCTGATTGAAGCAGAGAGAGAGTACACAGTGAATGTTGTGAAACATATTTATTCTCATCATGTGGTGTTTTAGTACAACTGCACAAATACTGTACCAGAACTAGTGTTGGAAAATGTAGGTGTCTGAATGGATTGATTCTGTATATTTTTGTGATACATTCTGCTCAATTTTTTATGTCCATGCTTTATATACATGTTCCATTGTATGCATTTAGTTTTGGAATTCTTTAGCATTTAATTTTTGGCTTAATATTGCTGTACCAGAACTAGTGTTGGAAAATGTAGGTGTCTGAATGGATTGATTCTGTATATTTTTGTGATACATTCTGCTCAATTTTTTATGTTCATGCTTTATATACATGTTCCATTGTATGCATTTAGTTTTGGAATTCTTTAGCATTTAATTTTTGGCTTAATATTTGTTCTGCATTTACAGGTACTCTAGAAGTGGAATGCAAACCTCTGAGGTCATTGCCTTATGATTCACCTGGGCAGGTCTTTGTGACTTTTCGAACACCAGAAGCTCACCCTACTGGAGATTTTTTGAACAAGTTGAAATTTATATTGAAAAAGGTACTTTATGAGACGTGATATTTTGCAACAAGGCTGTGAAGATTTAACATATTCTCTATAAGTAAAGTAGTTCGGCAGGAATAGCAAAAGGAAAGACTAAACTCTTACGAAGTTGTATTTTTAGCAGCACATTTGTCCATCCCTATGTCACACCAAGTACTCCCTTGGGGTAGAGGGTGAAACATGGGAATGCCTAGAAGTACCCCGAAATCCTAGAAATGGCGTTTGAGGAGAAAACTAGCATGGTGATGTGAACCAAGGGGTGGGGCTGATATTTATTCATATTTGTTCAAAACAAATTTAACAGAAATTGTTCGCTGGAGGACTCTGCCACAAATGGCCTTCGATTACAGTCAATTTTACACTTATCTTGGACTGGGAGGGAAAGGTGGGGAACCGGGATGTGGGTGTGAATGGTAGTGGTGAGGGTTTGAAATAAATTCAGTCAGAAAACTATTTGAAGATAAGAAACATGACTAGCAGGGATAAATGGAAAGTGGTTAATCCTAAAGATTATGATTTAAATACAAATGGTAGAGATCTATGCTCCCCCAAGTTTTAGAGATGGGGACGACAGGGGATGGCTATTAAAAATAGGGAAATTTTTAAATATCTAGAGAAATTTCAAATATTCATATCATGACATTGATAAAGCATTCATCATAGACATTGTAGAAGATTAATACATAACATTAGACTTGAATTGAGATTTCACATGAGAATCGACAAACAAATTATCAAAATTCAAATGCTTTCATTGTCAATGTGCATACATATTAAATAAGAATTATAACAAAATGCCCAAGGGCTCCAAGTTTCAACTATAAAATGACAAAAACATAAAAAAATATATGGTTGTCCCTAATCAGCAGATGCAACTTGCAAGTTAGTATCAAAATTGGAGCTCAAGTTTGAGTTATTGTCAGATGCAACGGCGGGTGGAAGTTTCCGAGGAGTCCCTGAGTCTCCGAAACGTTTCCGGGACGGGGACGAGGGTACTAGGGCAGGGGACGAGTTCCCATTGAGCATTGGTAGAGATGTCTTTCTTCGGTGCTTGTTGGGTGGAGTTGGGAAAATTTGGTGGGACCTTACTGGCCTTTCCCCATATAGTTTTCCTTCCATTTTGTGGATCAATACTCTATCTAATTCCAAATGAGTATTTAAATTTTTATCAAGTCATCAATATTTGAAAGTGTTATTGTATATAGATCTGATTTAAATTTTAATAGCTAATTAACACAATGCATTCTATCCAACAAGTTCTTCATTATACAAGAAATTGAAATGGAAATTTCTAATCTTCTAAGAGCAATTAAATATAACATATAATCTTCAAAGAGTGATATTAAAATATTAATAACAATAGCCTGTTGCTCACTATGCTTATGCAAACAAAACTAACGTGGATTGTTGAGAGGATCTCTTCCTAATTGCTTCTATTTCCATCTCAAGAGAGCACTTGTCACACTGGGTAAAGGATTTGTCCAAGGGGATTGCAAATTGAATAACGCCAATTAGATAATTTGTATTTGTGCATAACAATACTGACTAGATTGGTGCCCATTTAGTGTAAAGAATTGAAGTTTACATTCCATTATTTGTTATGTTGTTTATCTGGTTTGCTTGCCCTTGCTATTATGCGAATTGGCAATATGTGAGACAACTGGTTATTCTGATAGGAAGACCTAATCGTATCATTGTGTTTCAGGTTGATCCTGCCACTAGGGAAGTAGAAGAGGGAGTTGAAGATGAATACTCTTTGGATAAATTGGAGGTTGTACCTTTTGATGATAATTGTATATAAATATATAGAAATACTCATAATTTAGAATTTGCTTCTTTCTTTTGTATGTTTAGGTGACTCAAGCAGATTACATGTTAAAGGTTGGGGTTTCAAATTTCAAAAATGCATGGGAGTCATTAGGGACAGACCATGAACCATAGAAATATCATGAGATATTTTGATATATCTTTTCAATGAGGTTCCCAACATTTTCTTGAAAATTTCATAAGTTTTCCATAACATCTTTTTTTTTTGGTTTCGTAAGAGGAGAGTTTAATTAAGATGCTGGAATTTGGCCTGGCCAACACCAGGTGAGATCATAGAAGAGGGATCTCATCCCCACAAATTTGAAATTACATCTATTTTGTTCAACCATATTCACGTTGTATCCAACAAAGTTCTACCTACTTGTTCCTAGTGCCACATCTAGGAACCAACTCTACCTAAAATAAAAGCTAGAAACACAAATAGCCAACATTGCCAACCCATCTACACAAGTGACCCAAATGGGCCATTTAAGAGATGCAACTAGGCAAACATTGCCTATTGTGAGTTGCCACCTGTTTTAGCATGACGACCCAACTTATTTCTAATTTCATCTAATTTGTGGATAATATTTTCCATTTTCTGTGCTTTGAGTTTTTTTGTTCTCTCCCCAATCTTTGGTTCCACTGAAACTGATTTGGTGTGAAGCTGAGGTTGCAATTTGTTACAGACAACCCCATTTTGATTGGTATACCTCTTCTTTTTCCTTAATGTTTGCCATTCATTGTCCCCATTCCCACCATTTATATTCTTTAGATCATGTAGTGAAGCTTGAGAGAAGGATGTTGTGGTGATAGAAACCTTGCCTACTACACTAGAACCTTGAGAGGTAGCAACATTATCACCATCACGGGGCAAATTTGGAAGTGAATTTTGCTCTGGAGAAGACGTGTTGACCTCCTCCACAATATGCTTCCCTAAAGCCACCATTGAAGGAGAGTTGTTTTGCTTTGAAAGTTCATAATAGAATAATGTTTGGAGGGAGAACCCTTCCACCAAGAAGCCTCCCGATTTGGCTAGGACTTGATAATTGGACATTCAGTACCAATGTGCCCATTTTGATAACATCTATGTTGGAATATGTTGTCACTAATGTCAAAAGGGGATCAAAGAAGTGTAGCTAATCCTATGCAAAAGCATACAATGCTATCATTGATGTCAAGAGTGTTGGAAAATATGCCTCAATCTCATAGGCTGAGACCTCTGAGAAAGCATGGTCGCTATGACATTCAAGTTGTTTGGCCGACTGGTAGTTTAAACTTGTGTATTGCTCATGTTGATGAGACAATACTTCTGTCTTGCCGAATGGACCTATCGCTATGACATGGAGACTCGTGGAGATCTCTTATCGACTGGGAGATGCCTCGCCGATAGTTGGTGTCTATCGGATGTCGGGGAGACTCATGGCGACTGATGTTTTCGGGGAGACTTGGTCGAAAGGTTTATGTTTCAGTATGAGGTCTTACCGATATGAATGCCTTGCCGATTGTATGGTCTTCGGGTTCGCTATGACTCTCGGCGAAAGACAAATTAGAGTAACATAAGGGTTCGGCAGGAAGTCTTGGCGACCGGGAGAAGTCTCACCGATAAGCAGGAGTCATCGGTGTGACTTGACCTCTTGGGAAGATCTCTTGGCGACTGGGGAATGTCTGGCCGACAGGGATACGCATTGAAGTCATTGGGATAACCTATGGCGGTTCGGTGAGAAGTCTTATCGAAAGTAACATGTCTCAGCGATAGTGTTGGAGCTTTCGGGGAAACCCTTGGGTGATCGGTAAGAAGTCTTACCGATAGTGATATGTCTCACTGACTCGGACTTAAGGATCTCGGTGAGAAGTCTCAGCGATGAAGGATTCTCTTGGCGACAATGTAACTCTTGAAGACATCGGGGAGACCCTTGGCCAAAAGACTTGTTTCGATATGATGTCTCATCGAATATCGGAAGTCTCGCTGACAACATGTGGGGTCATTGTTTCAGTGTGACTCTTGGTGAACAATTGTTTCGGGATAACATGGAAGCCTCGGTAAGCAGTCTTGCCGAAGGTTGATTCTCTTGCCGATAGTGGAACACATCGATGTGACTTAAAGGCTTCGGTATGAAGTCTTGGCGAAAGCGTAGTAAAGCGACAAAGATTGGATTGGGGTGACTTGGAACTTGTGGGGTGATGTCTTGGCGAAGAGCAATTGTCTTTGGCGGAATCACGACTTGATTATAACTCTTGGCGATTGTTAGGAGATGGTCACGTATAACATAGGCTCGTTGTGATGTCTTGGCGAAAGACGATAGTCTTGCCGATAGATGGATGCCGATAGGAATACAATGGGTTTCAGCATGACTTGAAGACTCGATATGATCTCCTGGCGATAGCGTTAGTCTCACCGATGTGCATGCTGAGGTCGATGTGACTTGTAAGCTCGGTGGAACCTCTTGCCGATGGAGACGACTCTTGGTGACAACATGTAATTGAGACTTGTGGCATTGGGGAGACACTTTTAGTGTCTCATCGACATGCGACACAAGTTGATCGCTGTTGACCGAGTGAAGATTGTTCGACGTGGTGCAATATGGACAAATCAGAGAAAGTAGGATGTGAACCGTTGCTGAGCTGGATGATTCAATAGTTGTGATCCGACAGTTGGAAACAAATTGTTTCATAGAGCCGAAGCCGAAGAGAAGCACGAAGCAGAATAGCTGATGAGATGTGAAGGGCGGAGAGGCTGGTTCTATGGCCGAGGGCCTTGAGGCCGGAACAGAGGAGAAGAGAGAGCTTCTGATCACAAATCTGGTTTGACTTCTCTTATGTTGATCTGCACTGTGTATGTGGTGGTATTGGAACAGTGCGAAGATCATTTTAGTTTGAGAGGGTGATCAGAAACTGTACAGGGAAATCTGTTGTTACCAAGTTGTTTCCAGAATGAACAAGATGAATATCTGAAGAGGCTATGAGCCTGAATTTGTATTGTAACCATTCTGTTGCTGAATAATACAATGGCTCGATCTTTGGAGTGTGGGGTTTTTTATCTGAAAGGATTTTTCCCACATAAATCTTTGTGTTCTGGTTTTCTGTTTCATCTTTCATGTATGTTGGTTCGTGTAGATAATGCTTGCTATTGAATTTACATGTGTTTCTCTCAGATGGATCAATGTGGGAAATGAACTGTGTCTGTTCCGCATTTGGACATAGTTGTATGTGTCTTTGAGGCAACCTAATTGAAAATGAAAGTTACCTAAGGCACTACTGCATGGAGTTTTCACTAGATGCGCTCCTAGATTTCCTTACAAGTGGTATCAGAGCCTTCTTCTGGTTGTTGGTTCTGGATATTTCTCTTGTGAAGATTTCTTAGCTTGATAGGCTGGAAGAAATCTGGAGGAATGGATTGATGTATTGATCCTTTGATGAGTGGAAGCCTTGTGATATTCTGAGACAACATGCAGCTTGAAGGATGGTCAAGATGGAAAAAGGGAGTTGATCATGTTGTGATCTGTGTCTCCTGACTGGTAGAGGTATAACTTTGGAGCATGACGTGGATTTTCCTACTCTATGGTTGTGTAGCAGTAAAGCTTTCATATTGGTGTTTGTGTGACAGGCTCCTGGGTGATATGGAGAAGCCTAGATTGTTTCTCAGTCATGGAAGAAAGTGCTTATGCTAGGTGGTGGTTCCTGGTGTTCGAAGGAACTGTTTCCTGTTAACCTCGAATGTTTGAAGGCTATGGAGTTAATCATTAGATGATTTGCAAGCTTCTGAAATAGCTTTTCTCTCTTTCTCAGATGCATGTACATGGTGGTGGTTTTAAAGTTGGTCTGAAAGGGGCCTAGATTCTTTTGAACTGTTGTTTTCTTTCTAAGGATAATCTGTACTTGCATGGCTCTGTGGTTTTGCAGGTTTTACACGGTTAAGCAAAACTTGTGATCATGTGGAGTTGTTGTTAAGCTATTGTCTAGACATTGGCCTTTTGGGGTGTGGCTGGATGAGATAGTTGCGGGTCTGCATGCATGCTTGGTGCATGGTTTTGAGGAGGTATGATTCTTTCTCTGCATGGGAGTGTTGGTAAGTGTTTTGTCACTTAGCATTCTTGTGGTAATGCTTGTGGGTTCCTTGATTATGGCGCTCGTTGTGGACATGATTGGAAAATCAGATTTGGCATGATCTGGTGTTTGAGTCATGTTGCCCACGTGGTTATTCTCTTTGAAATCTCAGTGTTGCAGTTTTCAATGTGATAATGGTTTTGCATGTTTGATGGTTGTGATCTACGAGTTATGCGGTTGATGGATTAGCTACCCATTGGCTGCAGTGAGATAACTTGGATGTGGACTGTCTTTATCCACGAGGTTGATTCATTGATGGTGCAAATTTGTTAGCTGGCCTTGTCTGTGGTCACTTGTGCATTGGTGTGATTGTTTTGAGATGAGAGGATGGATATTATTGAGTACCTGAATAGTGGTTATGGGAACCTAAAACATTTGGTCATGATGCTTGGAAAGCTCGGGTGTCATGTTTCAGTGGGAGCTCTAGCAGTGACTATGGATTCATCACATGGTGGCGAATGGTCTTCTTTAGTGTTGCAGAAGGGTTCTTTCACTTTTGCATGGACATTATTTGAAGATGTGCAACATCTTGGAACCATGGAGGACGTTTGGAGTCTTTGGCTAAGGTGTTGGTGGTGCTTGACAGGTGATGTTGTTCTTAAGTCTATTTGCTTTATTTCATAGTATACTCTTGTTTGGAGTTTTGGCATTGTGCATTGTGAGACAATGGAGAAGTCACTTGAAGCATGGTATCTCCTAGGATATGTAGATCATGGTGTCGATAAGTTCCTGGTTCATATGTTTGGAGCTTTGACAGTGGTCTGGTAATTCTTTGTGTATTGAGTGCTTTGATTATTTGCTTGATACTTCGTGATAGTGCAGTAATGCAGTTGAAGTTTAGCATGGGATGATCGGTTGGTAGTACTCATGGATACATGAAGAATAAGGTGAGGCTGTCTTTCTCTTGTGAGAGAAGTGTTGCTGCTTGTTACTCTGGTTAAAGTTTTTTAGCAGAAAGTCTGAGAAGCCTACACCTTGGTTGAACGTGAGTTCAATAAGAGATCTATGAGGAGATTGCTCTTGGATTAGTCATGATGACTTGTTTATCTTGAAGGAGTATTCTCGTTCCCACTCTTGGTCTACTCGGCAGTTGATCTGAAAGGTATTTGGCCCATTATATTTTTCAGATGTGTTTTATTAAGTTCACTTTCATGATATGGATCTTGAATTAGTTTAACTTTTGGTTTTGGAGGATTCATAGTGGAAGTTGTACAGTTTGTTTTATCTCCTTGAGCTTTTGTGATATGTCATTTACTGATGAGAATTGGTAGGAGATGATGTATGGGCTGATTTCCTGAAATGGGAAATGTTTTAGCTTGATCTTCTTTAAGAAGCTTACATCCATATTGATTACATGATATTAGAAGTTGGTTTGATCTTGGTGATTGAATGGGTGGATGTTGTTAAGGCTTTCTTTTGGGATGTGAAGAAGATCATTCTTGACACAGTTGGCTGTTAGAAGTGTATGTAGGAGGATGTTCTACAGGAAGATGGTGGGAAAAATTTCTCTCTGTGGCCGTGAAGGTTTGTGATGAGAGAAATGTTTCTTGTAGCAGTTTGTTGCAGGTTTTGCATGTCATTGTGGATATTTCCTTGGTACTACATGGTTACATTTTTCTATGTGCTGTAATTGGTAAACTTGTGGTGTCTTTGGATTACTTGGACAGTGGGAGTTCCTGTTGTGTTTGATCTTCTTCGACTGGTTGGCACTTGGAGTTTGCATTCGCTATTGATGGGTTGTTTTTGGAGCAGCATGAGTTTACTAATGCTTATACCTTTGAGGTATGTGAGATTGGATGGTATAGCACAAGCTGTGGGTGCTATTTTCAATCGCGTGGGTTTATCAGTTGGATGGAAGCAGTCAGTCTGATTGATGTTCTAACTGGTGTTGTTTATCTTGTTTCTGGAGAATGACTTCACGGTTGTGTTCTGTTTGAAGCTTTGAAGTTGATATTGCTTCTGTATAGCGTTTGAGCACAGTGAAGTGGTAGCAGTATCTTGTTGAAGATGTCACTTGGATCTTTTGCTTGTGTACGTTGGAATGGTGCTTATACACCTTGGCTTTTGTATCCTTCTTCCACATGTGGCATGTTGGAAAATGACAGGATTGTTGCCTGAATGGTGAACATCTTGGATGTTGGAGCAGAATTCTTGATGGAGCTTGAGAGCATGTTGAAGTTCTATGTGGTTTCCTGGAGGGTTGTGATCGGTTGTTTTGTTGGTCAGTGAGTTGCAGTTCGTTGCCTGGTCTTTGTTGCAGATTGTCTAATGGACTGTTATTTGTGGAATCATGTTGATTGGGTGTCTTGAGTATTGCAGGGTTTGAACTAGTGGAGCTAGTGTGTTCTTAGTTCTTGGTTACTTTGGAGGTGCGTGTGTGATCTTCGTCAAGTGGGAAATTGTTGGAAAATATGCCTCAATCTCACAGGTTGAAACCTCTGAGAAATCATGGTCGCTGTGACATTCAAGCTGTCTGGCCAATTGGCAGTTTAAACTTGTGTATTGCTCATGTCGTTGAGACAATAATTCTGTCTTGCCGAATGGACCTATCGCATTGACATGGAGACTTGTGGAGATCTCTTACAGACTGGGAGATGTCTTACCGACAGTTGGTGTCTATTGGATGTCGGGGAGACTCATGGCGACTGATGTTTTCGGGGAGACCTGGCCGAAAGGTTTATGTTTCGGTATGAGGTCTTACCAATATGAATGTTTTGTCGATTGTGTGGTCTTCAGGTTCGCTATGACTCTTGGCGAAAGACAGATCAGAGTAACATAAGGGTTCGGCAGGAAGTCTTGGTGACTGGGAGAAGTCTCACCGATAAGCAGGAGTCATCGGGGTGACTTGAACTCTCGGGAAGATCTCTTGGCGATTGGGGAATGTCTGGCTGACAAGGATATGCATTGAAGTCATCAGGATAACCTATGGCGGCTCGATGAGAAGTCTTACCGAAAGTAACATGTCTCGCTGACAATGTTGGAGCTTTCGGGGAAACCCTTGGGTGATCTGTAAGAAGTCTTACTGATAGTGATATGTCTCACCGACTCGGACTTAAGGATCTCGGTGAGAAGTCTCAGCGATGAAGGATTCTCTTGGCGACAATGCAACTCTTGAAGACATCGGGGAGACCCTTGGCCGAAAGACTTGTTTCGATATGATGTCTCATCGAATATCGGAAGTCTCGCTGACAACATGTGGGGTCATCGTTTTAGTGTGACTCTTGGTGAACAGTTGTTTCAGGATAACATGGAAGCCTCGGTAAGAAGTCTTGCCGAAGGTTGATTCTCTCGTCGACAGTGGAACACATCGATGTGACTTAAAGGCTTCGGTATGAAGTCTTGGTGAAAGCAGTAAGTCTGGCCGACAAGATTGAATTGGGGTGACTTGGAACTTGTGGGGTGATGTCTTGGCGAAGAGCAATTGTCTTGCCAATGGAATCTTGACTTCGGTATAACTCTTGGCGATTGTTCGAAGATCGGTATAACATGAAGCTCGTTGTGACGTCTTGGCGAAAGATGATAGTCTTGCCGATAGATGGATGCTGATAGGAATACAATGGGTTTTGGCATGACTTGAAGACTCGATATGATCTCCTGGTGATAGCGTTAGTCTCACCGATGTGCATGCTGAGTTCAATGTGACTTGTAAGCTCGGTGGAACCTCTTGCCGATGGAGACGACTCTTGGCGACAACATGTAATCGAGACTTGTGGCATTGTGGAGACACTTCTAGTGTCTCACCGACATGCGACACAAGTTGATCGCTGTTGACCGAGTGAAGATTGTCCGACGTGGTGCAATATGGACAAATCAAAGAAAGCAGGATGTGAACCGTTGCTGAGCTGGATGATTCGACAGTTGTGATCCGACAATTGGAAACAAACCGTTTCATAGAGCTGAAGCCGAAGAGAAGCAAGAAGCAGAATAGCTGATGAGATGTGAAGGGCTGAGAGGCTGGTTCTATGGCCGGAGGCCTTGAGGCCGGAACAGAGGAGAAGAGAGAGCTTCTGATCATGAATCTGGTTTGACTTCTCTTATGTTGATCTGCACTGTATATGTGGTGGTATTGGAACAGTGCGAAGATCATTTTAGTTTGAGAGGGTGATCAAAAACTGTACAGGGAAATCTGTTGTTACCAAGTTTTTTCCAGAATGAACAAGATGAATCTCTGAAGAGGCTATGAGCCTGAATTTGTATTGTAACCATTCTGTTTCTGAATAATACAATGGCTCGATCTTTGGAGTGTGGGGTTTTTTATCCGAAAGGATTTTCCCCACGTAAATCTGTGTTCTGGTTTTCTGTTTCATCTTTCATGTATGTTGGTTCGTGTAGATAATGCTTGATGTTGAATTTACATGTGTTTCTCTTAGATGGATCAATGTGGGAAATGAACTGTGTCTGTTCCGCATTTGGACATAGTTGTATGTGTCTTTGAGGCAACCTAGTTGAAAATGAAAGTTACCAAAGGCACTACTGCATGGAGTTTTCACTAGATGCGCTCCTAGATTTCCTTACAAAGAGGTGGATTAGAAGGGTAACATCAAGGCAACATCAGGTGTGAGGTAAAGTGACCATGCAAGGAAGAAGGATGTACAAAGGTAGCATAGATGTCATGAAGATATCAGAAAGGTGATGAGTTAGGTCATGCAAAGAAGATAAGTTTGAATTGAAGTAAAGTGCATGATGGTATAGGATGTTGATGAAAGAAGCATGTTTTTGCAAATGTTGCTAAGGTTCTCAAATGTTGCATTGTTGTCATGCAAGATTAGCATGAGGTTGCAGAGGGTTCTTCCAAAAGCCAAAGGTGTAAACATGCAGTAGATTCGATGTGGGTTTCTTGAGAGCTTTCCAGAAAGGTACTGTGTAGGGTCTGATGCCAATTGAGATGTTAGCATTCATTTGTTCATGCTCTCGGTCTATGGTTTATCAGTTAAACCCTATGTGTGTAGGAGTTTACAATCACAACGTTCAAAATGTTTTATTTTGTTGGTGACTTTGTATTGCAGGTTGAAGGTCACATATGTAACAACTTATGTCATTTATCTCGTGGTGGTGATTGGCCTCGTCGCTTAGGTTGGCGATGTCCTGAAGGTGTGTCGGCGTGATAGAGTGGTGTCGATAAGACATTGAAGGAAGTCTTCTCGATGGCTTGATGATCATTTCATCGATGGGACAATAGTGTATCGGTAGGAGTGTGAAGGGTTTCTTAGCGATGGAGTGATAAGGTTTATCAGCATGAGAAAGTGATATTGCTAGGAGTCAAGCATGAGTTTCTTTGTTGGCTCGATGGTCACTTTGTTGGTGTGACAATGCGTGATCGGCGAGAGAATGGGAGATGTCTCTCTGACAACCCGATATCTATATGTCGACATGTCGTAGGTTTTCATAACTTAGTAACCTTCGACAAAAGTTCTAAAGTTCAGGTTTTCAGTGACTTAGCGATGGAGCAAAAAGGAGTGGAATGTTATCGGCGTGACTAGACGACATCGGTGAGACCTTTGGATGTGTCTCTCCGATAGAGTGATGAGAAGGTAGCGTTTAGTGTGGGCTGACGAGATGGTGGTCCGTCAGTGGTATACATGCGACAGTCACTCGCATACCTTGTTGAGCTGCTGGTGGGGCCTGAGCAAGACTCGTAAGGTCAACAATGAATGGTGAAGATTGATCAAAGGTTGATCGGACAATGCTGGTGCAAAGTTGCTTCAGCGATGTGAAGGTTGTGTATCAACAGGACCTTGAAGCATGTCTTAGCGACAAAGTGATGGGTGAGTGTATGTGCTTCATCGATGTGACTTTGGTGTATCGCCAGGACTATGGAGCTAGTCCCAACAATAGGGCGATAGGAGTATGATGTCGGTAGTGGGACCCAACTAGGTAAGATGACATGCATCGAGGGTACAGACAGAGATCAAATGACAGGATGGCACGTGGCAAAAAGCGACAAATGAAATATGACATGTGGCGACACGATGGCGTGGGGACCATACAACATCGAAGGATATCAGTGTGACATAGGCACATTGGTAGGACTGTGATGGACGTCCCTCCAACAAAGTGATAGCTTTATCGACAAGACAGAGGCGCATCGACAGGAGTGTAGTTGGTGTCCCTTTGATGGAGCGATAAACACATTGACGTGACACTGATGCATTGGTAGGACTGGTGATGATGTCCCTTCGACGAAGCAATAAGGCGAGAAGTTAGTGGGACCCGTTTGTGATGAAGGACTGACAGGGGACGAAGAACGATTGCTCGGTGTGCTTATTCACATCGTTGTTGCAAATTAGGAGGCGATGACATGGAAGAAAGATGGCATGTGGGCCATGTACTTGAAGGAAATTCATATTGGAGAGAATGATGGACATCGGTGAGACTGTAATGGATGTCCTAGTGACAGAGAGATATGATAGATCGACGATGGAGATTTAAATGATCGCTTATCAGATGATCATGTTTTAAAGGTGTTGAGATAAATGGAAAGCACAGGATTGTGGCGTGGAATGTGTAGATCAACGACCCAGATTTGAATGTAGTAATCACAAATGGCTCGATAGTTTGAACAAGGGTTTCGTCTGGTAATTGACACAGAGGAAGGAATTTATTGGTTTAGCTGCACCAAGCGATCAATTGAATGAAGATCTGATCCGTTAGGCGGCAGAATAGATTGCAGATGAGTTCAAGATCGAATTAGATCAAATGTACAACAAAGAGCATTAATTGTATAATTTGATTCTTTAGGATTTGACAGAGAGAATGAGGAAATTTTTTTGTAACATAATTTAATGTTGTGAGGCTTGATGCATAGAGGTATGGCGATATCTGATAAACCCTATCGGATGAATGAATGATGAGCGAGACAGTGGTGTGGAGCTCGAGGTACAAGTAGCTTGTTGGTGAAGTTTGCAAGGAAGGGAAACCCTAATATGATGTGTGAGCTGATCTGGACAATAGAGAGAATGTCGAGGAAGAGATTGTAGGTCGGTGGAGGTAGAAGACAATCAGATATTGTCAATGTGAGATGGTTGTAGGATGTGTGCACGAATAGATGCAATGGCCTGTAGTGTTATGTAGTGTTGAATAGTGTAACATCCTGTAGAAGCATGTTGTTGGTCTAAGTAGTTGGATTTGCTGTGTGTGTGAAGTCGAGTAGTGCACAGTGTGCTGGAGAGAGTCATGTATTGTTGAGTGTGCAATAGATGCAGAGAGAGAAGAGAGTGTATAGTGCAGATGTATGAGACACTGTAGAAGGGGAAAGAGGAGTAGAGCAACAAGATAGAATAGTGATTGTTCTATGTGCAGAGGAAAGTGCAAAACAAGGGTGTGTTGTTGAGAGTGTAGCTTCAACAACATAAAGTAAGTTGCAGTAAGTGCAACAATGTATTGAATGTAATGATGCATCATAGGTTATGCAAAACCAATCTATGCATATATAAGCTTGTAATGCTGTAAGAGGTTGTAGCCTCATTGTACTGGGTTGTAGCTTAGGTTAGGGGATTGTAGTCTCCTTGGAGTTGTAGCTCCTAAACCAAGGTGTTGTTGCATCCTTGAAGTTGTGGCTTCAAAACTAGGTAGCTGGTGCTTCCTTGGGTTGTAGCCCTAAAACATTGTAACATAGATTTGGATTGTGACCCTGGATTTGAGCAGTAGACTCAAGTAGGCTTAGTCACCGTGGTTTTTCCCATATTGGGTTTTCCACGTATAGCTGGTGTTATGTGATGTTTTTGTGTGCGTGCATATTTCTGTATCACATGATTAATATCTGCACATTAAGGGTTAAAGAAAGTAGTCTGCACAAAAGGTTTTAAGAGCTAAGTTTTTATATCTATTGATTCACCCCCCTTTCAGTAGATCATTGTGTTTCAACAATCTCTTGCATCTAATAATTAAACCTTTGTAATCCAAAGGCTGTTTCTAGCTTTGACCATTGGTCTTCAGGATAATTTCGACCAGAAGATCCTTGGAGATATCCAATTCTACCAAAATCCTGGCATAAGTTATGTGGATAAAATTTCTTGAGTTGTCATTCAAATATAAAAAATTGCCCATAGAATTACCAATCGTTGCAAAACATGAGTCGAACCAGTAGTGGAGGGGGAGATTTGTGAGACAAACCCAGATCAGCAAAATTGAAAATGTTTCAGTTGACTGATCAAATTATGGATGCCAAGATTTCAGTTGCAACAAATTTTCTTCCCACAGCCAAACATAGTTAAGAATGATATTTTTGTCTTTCTTATAGTCGAACACCACTTTGAAAAAACCCCTTCCACTATGGTAAATTTCCAAACCCCCATCCATCAGTGGAAGCCAGTGTTTTGAAATCCAGTCATGTAAATTAGGGAGACTGGGCCAGAAATGGCAAAATATTCCAATTAAACCATTCTACGAAAAAAAATCTTGATTTGCCCGTAGCTCCTTTGTCAAATTGTCATCAAAATCCAATGTCAAGGGTTTGGTGGAGCACTGAATAATTCACTGATTACCTGTCTTATTCGTTGAGCCAAGAGGGGAAGAAGAGCCAGACTTGGTTGCATCCAAAAAGGATGATTTGGGAGTTGTTGACCCCTTGTCCAGGAGGCAGATCTCTAAATGTTGGAGCAGAACGCAAAGGATCCTTGGGAGTTGAAATGTCCGACCCGATTGGCGAAAACCACGCAATATCCTGTCATAGTCATGCAATATTTGATGCCCTAAACTTCGTCTCACTAGAAAGAGCATCGAGGTTCTCAGTAGAAGTCTTGGTGAAGGCCAACGCACCCAACGAAACACCCAAATTGCTCTGCAAACCGACACAACCTTGTGAACCCACACTGCATACAGTTGACGCCTTACCATCCCTAACCATGGCAACCACAGGGGAGCTCACACCATGCTTCGCATCCACGATAGTAGGGAAATGAACACTCGATAGTATTGCAGATTTCGGCATTTTCGATAACATTCTTTTTTAATTTAGTTTGTTTTGTTTTCCAAAATATCTTTGACTATGACTTTAACTGAAACTTTCACTAATATATCATGACATTATCACCAATAATATCACAATAAATTAGTTTTTTTAATATTTAAGCATCAAACCTATGATTTTTTATTCAATCATCTTTGGAACTTTTATAAGTGGGTTATACACTTTGAATGGTGTCAAGTAATTGTTAAGATTTCTTGCTGCCATATATTGAATAGTGGTTAGATTTGTTGCCAAGGGACAATGACAATTGTTGCTATCATTATTTAAAAAATGTACATAGTTATCGATGCTAGAGTTGATAGTGAACCCCATAACTCATAGAAATCACCTACAACCAAAATGTCTATCACATCTGAAGAGAAAAAAACAATGATTATGCTCATGCAATTTTGAGAAGAGGATCCATACAAACATTTGATATTGAATGTGTAATGTCCCCTTTTTAGCGAGTGTCAGCCTTCTGCAGATTAGCCTATCATTTGGTCCTCGTAGGCTAATAATGATGATTAGAGGGCATAACGTGGGAGTTAATGAGTTCTCTAGTTGGCAGTTTGCAGTGTTTATCAACTCCAGATCCTTGGCATATTTAGAGGCTATGTTAGTCAGGGTTTTCTGGCTCCATTTGTGCATACTTACTATTTTTAGTAAGTCACTGTGATGTTGGGGGCAACCTTACTATTTTTAGTAAGGCATCTAGATGGGCAGAGTGTGTAATGGGGTTGCCTATGGTGTTGACAAAATTCATTAATAATGGTTATTATTGGAGTTATGATATTTATTATTATTAAAGTTATACTTTAATAATATTTAAATAATATTAAAGTGTACATATCATTAATGATTATTTGACTTTATTAAAAGATGACTTATTTAATATTATAAAGTCAAATAATTAAAGTTATGGATGTGGGTGCCCAAATGAGATATATTATAAAGAACAACAAAACAAATATATTTGATTATATTAAATGATTAAAAATCCTAATTGGGAATCGTGCCTCTATGGAGAAGATATAAAAGCACTCAAAAAAGCAAATCATTCATTAATTTTCCTCTACACTTGAAAATATTTTTTGCTTTGGCATTTGGAGGTGAGACCTAGGATTTTGCTGCTAATCAGTCTTGGAGAACATTGTATCTCTATGATTTGCTTCCTACGGGTGTGAGATATCACCCAAGGGTTGCACTATTGGCTATCATACAGTGGTCACATTGAGCATATTGAAGGGTTTAATTCAGAGGTTTAGAAGTATTTTTGCCTGAGTTCAGAGGAACAACTATTGTGAAAGTCTTAATTGCTGCAAGCACTCCCTTTATAGCCACGTGGGGGTCTTTCAATAAGCCATACATTTCCATTTGGAGGCCATACTGTTCATTACAGCTAGGTGTGTTGACTCAGGGAGGAAGCGCTTGAGTTTGAGAGCTGAAACTACTATCTTTTGAGGCAGTTGGGTTAGGGGAAATAATAATTTGATGCATTGTTGATGTGGAGAATTCATCACTAGCTACCAAGCATCCATTCCAAGGGTTTTCAGAATTGTTGTTATGAAGATTCAAACCTGCATATGATGTATTTGTATTTCCAAGTATGATTATTATTATAAATGAAAGAATCTGATTTGATTATGTTATATTTGCAAAGAAATGATAAAACGGATTTGAATAATTTCTGACATTATATCTCATTGAAAAATCAAAACAAATCAAAGAAGGAAGAAATCAACTAGCAAGTGTCCACTTGGGGTGGGACATTTCAGAATGTGAATGTGAATAAATGATTACAATGAATAATCTCCTTATGAAAAGGAGATATAAACCCTATATCTAAAACCCTAGGTGAGGATTTAATTAGCTTGTGAGAAGTGTTACTATTGTCACATGAAATTGCACCCTGTTAAACATGGGGTTCAACCATAGTTGGAAAACTCGCCAATTGCAAGTACTCGGCAAGCCCGAAAAACTCGGCAAAAAACTCAGGAAATTAAAAAATTGCTTAAACTTCACTAAAAATGATTTTTTTTTGCAAAATTCAAAGATAAGATGCATCCAATGAGTCAATAAATGAGTACATATAAGAAACAAGGAGTATTTGATTGATATGAAAGAAAATTGGATACAAAATGGCATCCTCATGTGGAATGCTGAGTGCTCAATGCGTTGATATGATAATAGTCTGAAACAAAATGAAAATAGCAAATTGTTTTTGTAAAACTGAAAGTAAATACTACATAAACATTAATATATTTCAGTTTTTACAAATTCACATGAATCACATCTTCCTCTTCCCATGTCTAGATCTCAGTAAGGGACCAGAAGAGGGTCTAATCGTAGGAGTCTGCTCCTGTTGTGCCTGTGGCTCCTCAACCTCCATCCTGGATGTAGATCCTCCTGCAGCTGCTGGTGGTGGCACTGGCAATGACTCCTCCTCAGGGTCATCCTCAAGGTCGTCCAATGAGAATGCAAATCCACCCTCCTCCATTGCCTGTCGCTCTAAATCATAAATCTCATCCTCAGTAAACAATGGAGGCTGCTCCCCTCGCCCTGTCCAATCACTATATGGATCTATCTCATCCAAATCAATTGGATCATCATATGATATCTCTTCTACCTTTCTTCTGCGCAATCGAAGATTATATTGCACATAAACAAGGTCATTGAGGCGTTTTTGAGCGAGTTTGTTCCTCTTATTTTTGTGGATGGCCTCAAACAAAGTCCAATTGCGCTCACAATTGGACAAACTACAAGGCTGGCTCAAGACACAGAGGGCAAATTTTTGAAGATTTGGGGTTTTTCCACCCCAATGTGTCCACCAAACATCTACAAAAAAAACAAAAAAAGAGTTAGAAAATTGTAACTTGTAACTTGTAACTTGTAATTATCAATTTTTCATTTTTGTAACTTGTAAATTTCAAATTTTATACCTGGTGGCAGCCTAGATACTGCTCTCTTTGCCAGGTCTGAAGAGAAGAGTGCACCCCTTTTTTCTCTATAACTCTGCAATTCATTAACAATGCAGTCTGCCTCATCAGGTGTGGATGTCATCCGCTGAATGCAAGTAGTGAGGCCCTCCATAACCTCTCCAGTAGGATTTGAATAGGTGCCTGAGTGGATGAAATGGGGGTTCAAGAAGTACCCTGCTGCATGGATAGGTTGGTGGAGTTGATTGTTCCACCTCCTATCGATAATCTCCCAAATGGGATCAAATTTGAGGCTGTCCCCCTCATAATAATTTTTAATAGCTTCCTTGGCCCTATCCATGGCCTCATAAAGATACCCCATTGGGGTTTGATCCCCATCCACCAAGCGAAGCACTCTAACCAAGGGCTCTGACACCTACAATATAAATTTAAAAATGCAAAAAAAAGATTAGAGTTACAATTTAGTAATTTACAAATTTACAATGAAAGACATTAACTTTAAGAAAAATGTTTAATTTGAATTTAGATTCAAACTCAAAGTTTTGAAGTTACCTTCACAATCTCTGTTGCTCTTTGTGCAAAGAGGGGCTCAAAGACAATGTTTTGAACTCTTTCTCCTTCCGGCTTCTTCGAATAAGGTGAGTCTACCCATGCTTGACTCACAAACATTTGTTTCAAAGCCGTCAAAGCACCAAGAATGCTTTGTAACGTTAAGAAAATTGTTGCAAACCTTGTCACACCAGCTCTCACCAATTCCCTCCCTTTGGTGTGCTCCCTCATCAAGCTGAGAACCCAAGGGTGATTGTAGATATATTTATTGATCCTCCTTCCATTCTCTACTATCGGTGTGACCCAATCTAGTTTTCCTATGTCCTCCAAAAGAAGGTCAAGGACATGGGCAGCACATGGTGTCCAAAAAATTGTGTGGTGTTTATCTTGGAGGATTCTTCCTGCTGCCACATATGCTGCTGCATTGTCAGTTACGATTTGCACCATGTTTTCATGCCCAACCTCCATGCACACTTGCTCCAACATTCTAGCCAAATTTTATGCATTTTTTACTATACTGGAGGCATCCACGAATTTCAAGAACACCACCTCATTTTTGCAAGAAACCAAAAAATTAATGATGGTATGGTTTTTTCCATCCGTCCACCCATCAGAAAGTATAGTGTAGCCATATTTTTTCCATTCTTCTCTTTGTTCTTCTATTGCTGCCCTTGCCCTTTCAGTTGCATTAGAAAGCAACCTACAAGTACAAAGTGAAATTAAGTACATAGTTTTAATTTGTAAACAAAAAAATAGCTTAAATTAATCATAAATTAAACTTAAAAAACATAAATTAAACTTAAAGAATATAAACTAACCTCCCACTCAAGTCTTTGTGCGAAGGTACCTTGTAGCCTTTCCCTGCAACTGTCAATGCGGTCACCAAATTTTGCTAGTAAGGTGAGCTTGCCACATTGAAAGGGATGTTGTTGAAGTACCAAAAATCGGCACAAGCAATATTTGCATGCTCATGCACCTCCTTATTCCACCCAGTTGCCTCTAAAGAAGGTTGTGCACTAGGTGTGTTTCTAGGCACAAAAAAATTGCCAATGCGTGAACTCGTGGCTGTAGGTGTTGACATTGACCCTGGTACTCTACTAGAGGTACTTGAAGGGATGGAGGTGGTGGCGGGTTGCAGCGGTTGCCTTCGCACACGTGGACCACGAAGAGATCCCACTATGCCGGCTGCTATATCATCATCATCATCTGACAGTGACTCAAGGTTGACTGCAACACCTTGAGAAAAAGCTATGGCAGCTTGCATTGCCGCTTTTGCCTTCGCTCTTTGCACCTTTTTTTCTTCTACAACAGAAAGTATTGCATTCATTTCTTTTTATTTCCTCATTGGTGTTTATGCAAGTCTTAGCATCACGTCTAGGAATGCCTGCAAGGTGGTATTTGAGGCGATTGATGCCTCCACTATATACATTTTTACACCTAATGCAATACACTGTTCCAGGTTCTGGTCCTTCATATGCATATTTCCAAGCAGGATCTCTAGCTCCTGCTGGACGAGTGCCTACATATTCCCCACTCGTAGGCATGGATGGGGCTGAGGTAGGGGTAGAAGCGGATTCAGAAGCCATTATCAATTAACCTACAAGTACACACACAAAAGTGAAAGCACAACTTGTTAGTTTTTTGATAGAAAATTTTAAAACAAGCTAAATTAGATTAAATCAACATAGATTACTTTAAATTAGTAATCTAAGATTCTAAACATATAGATTAAATCAATATAGATTACTAATCTAAGATTCTAAGCATTTTCATCAAAAAAATTGGATTAAAAAAAGAAATTAATAAACTAGGGTTACAAAAAAATGTAAAAAATAGAAAATTACTTTAAATTAGTAACAAATTAAGCTAATATATGATTTTAAACATGTTTTCAACAAACAAGAAGAATGAAAATAAAAAAAAAACAAAAGAAAATTTAAAAAAAATGAAAAACCAGCAAAATATGAGAAAAAATTAGAAAAAGTGTCACAAATTTTTGTTTTGATGAATCTAAATCTTCTTTTCAACAATATAAATGTATTTAAATCTATTTTACAATTCATTCATGATGTTTTTTAAACATACAATCAACAAAATGAAGAAAAAATAAATAAAAAAGAAAGAACAAGCAAAATCAGAAAACCTACCTGGAAATCCAATTTGCCTTTGAAATCCGATGAAATCCTCCTTCAAATCTCGTCTCCTCAATGTAAAATCACTGAAAAATTGTGCAAAATGCTCTAAACTCTGTTTTTGCTTTGCCAAGAGTGAAAAAAACTTAAAAAAATGAAATGAAATGACCTTTTGGCCGCCGACAGACTTCATAGTTTGATCGCGCGATTTTTTTTAAAAACTGGCCGACTTTTTGTGAAAAACTCTCCAAAAATTCGGTGAGTTTTTCACAAAAAATGGCGAGTTTTTCCTCGAGTTTTCTCGTTATTACTCGTTTGCAAAAAAAACTCGCGAGTTTTTCAAAAACTTGCGAGTTTTAGGCGAGTTTTCCAACTATGGGTTCAACATTCCAATGACACAATGGAAATGACGTCAAGGTGTGGGACCTTGTGAAATAAGATTAAATCTTTGAAGGACGCTGACCTTTTCTTTCGATATAAGTACAGATGTATTGGTCCAACCCAACACATGAAATCCTACTACTATCTTATTTTAATGAATTTACATGGGAAAAGGGAGAGAAACAATACATGAAAGGGAAAGGGGAGGTGATACACCAAGACTAGAAATTGTTTCTTCTTGTTCAAAACTGCACAAAGCATCAATGAAAATGGTAGGACTCACACAATTCTCTCTTTAACTGATTTCAAGGGACACATATGGAGATTAGGGTTTGAAAAGATGTTGGAAGAAAAGAGATATTCACAATCAACATCTGCAAATATAATTAACACAAAATATATGCATAGAAAAATATGTAATTGCACTTAGACATGAGGGTAAAAGAAATATACACAACACATCCAAGAGGGAGAAGAGGTAAAACTGGCAATTTTCATTAATACAAAGGCTTAGAAGCCATTTTACAGTTGTAGAGTGTAAGAATACATGTTTTCCAAAGAAAACGTGAGAGGAGCCTAAAGAACCCTTTACAATGAGCAAGGAAGTGCTCTTTATACATGAGAGGGACTCGAAAATCATGCCCAATGAGAGTGCCTTGACACTCAACCCACCATGCCTTTGCATTGAAAGTTTCCTGAAATGTATGTAGAGATCTCCTGTGAAAACCACAATCTGGGCATGGCAGATTGGCATAAGGGACATTTGCAAGCAATAAATGAGCATGTGCGCCACTAATCCCACCTCCAGTAGTCAGGAGATGCATTAGATGTCATCCTTGTAGCCTAAGATTAAATCAGGCAGTTGGGAAGGTCATTTGAGCAGTAATGGCATTTTTGGCTAGAAAACTCGTAATTTCGGCGTATTGTCGAACTTTTGAGCCCAAAAGAACCACTCTGTTGAACATTAAATGGTTTGTGCCTTCAAAAAAGCATCTTCCTCATACATCAGGTGTTGGGCCTGCTAGAGAATGCTCATCGAAAGGTTGGAAGGACAAACACCATGATCCCAAAAAGTAGAAGGAAAACCTCATTAGATGTTGGGAATCAGGCCTCGCATATCACATAACACTGTGTTGCATAAGATAACATGAATTCACGATCCTCGAAGGATGCCCTATCGAGCGTCGAGCTTGACACTTGCTAGAAGAAGGGAATGAAGAACACCAAAAGATTTGAAGGTTGGTAGAGAGATTGGAAGAGTGTGAAAGAAAGAGAAATGTTAGAAGTTGGAGAGAAGGATTATGCTTGTTGGTTGTTTTAATTCCCAACCAAATCTCATAGGTAACTTGAAGAATAGCCAATTCTAGTGATCAATTATCTTGAGGGATTGGCCAACGAACATGAAAAATTTGGATAAGACTTTTCCTCTGCACTTCAGGCTCTGCAAAATCTAGGAGGTTGATCTTTTACAATATTACTTAAGAGTTCCTTTTCCATTTATCTTAAATATTGTTAGAGCAGACATGTTCTCTCAATTTTACCAAATAAACTCTAAAAACAATATTTGGTAAAATTGAGAGAACATTATCTCAAATAATTTAATTGCAGGAGAACAATGAAAATAACATTATCAAATAACTTAGAACATAAATGTAAATTCATTTTGATTTTAAATTTGAGCAACCAAGGAGTTGTATCAAACACATATGATGAGATTGGTGCCTTAACCTAGGGTATGGAGTCAAGATATGCATAAATGGAACATTGTAAAACAATATTTTCCCCTTAATTCATGAAGCATTGCAATAATGCATTACACTATCACACTTTTATATTCAAAACCAATTCTACTTACAACTCCTTGTAAACATTCATAACATTCAATATTCTTGAACCATTTAATTCACTACTTGAGAAAAATCCATAAGAAAAACATTCACACAAAAAACGTTGTGGAGATGAACAAAATGATCCTTGATTAAATTTTATTCATAAATGTAATGAAGTTTACAAAATATGAGATAATTTAGCTTTGAACTTGGCAATATATTCAAGCTTGAACTGGTACTGTCATACATTCTCATGTACATTCTATTGTCAAACAATATCCTAGACCAAACTACATTCTCTATTACAATTGCTCAACAATACAAAATTCTCCAAGATCTTGTGCAAATGGCCTTGAATTCCCTTTATAGAAACAAGGGAGCAAAACAAGCCTCGAGCCAATTTACACATCATATTTTTATTTGACAACCTTTTATATAACAAGAAATGAGTACAACTGCTCGTGGAAAGAATATTCCAAAAGGGACAAATGCAATTGCATGTGCAGTTGTAAATCTTTGTTGCCTCCAAAAGTGCTCATAGAAGACTGTTGTAACATACTTTGATAGATAAATCAAGTAATGACTCTGAACCCAAATTTGGGACCAATGTAAATATGCTAACAGCTATGAAAAGTGCACAATTGTATTTGTGGCTTTCCTCTGAATTTTATCGAGGTACAACTCCCTCACAAAATCTTCAATGAATTAATCTATTCTAAGGAAATGATAGGTGCTTTTAACCAAAAAGCAGAAAGGTGACTAACGCTAGCTCGTAAATCTAAAACTAATGTGGGGGCAAAAAATGCAGCCATTTATGATCAATACAAAGATTGAAAATCATGACTATCAAATCTAACTAATGTGAATAAATCAGACTACAATAAACAAGACATATAGCTCATTTTTCAAAGAAAACACAACTATATCATACACATAACACCAAGGTTTGCATACTTCAAGTCCTTTAATTCATAATACACCGATTACAAGCTACTGCGGTCTGTAATTACTATTATTCCTACTCGAAAACACCCCCAGATGTATCTGGAGAGATCCAAAAGCTTGCCTATCCATGCTTAACCTCTAATTTATAATATGGCTAAAGCCATTGAACGAACACTAAAGCCATTACTAAATTAGTGACTTCTTGTATGCCAAGCGTTCATCGGGAAATTGATAAGACAATGGAAATTTTGCTAGGAATAGATATCGGCAAAAAAAATCGATCATCACCCGAGCAATAGCTGCCAAAGGACCAATCATTTCATCAATCTTTAATGCAACATTTGAGGATACCGAGCGGTAGCACGTGCGAGTTGTCTGATGAAGGATTGTAATTCAATCGATGCAAGCTGACCATAAATGTGAATTAAATTTACATCTTATCAATCTTGAATGAATGCACCCATGTCTAACCAAAATTCTATAAATTCAGGCAGTATCACTTTTCTCCCACCATCAATTGCATCCAACATGGCGAGCTCCCAAAGTGATGGAAATTCTGCGAACGATTACATTATTTTGGAGGAAATTGAGTGTAGCCCTCTGTTCAGGCACACTTTTGATCAGCTGAAAGAGGTCTTTGTCGTGTAGAGCGAAGAGGAAGAAGTGCTCCAAGGCATCCTGGGCGAGGCGTTTCTGAGCCAAGCTCATGTGCATAATACCACCATGCTGGAGCAATTCATTTATATAGTTGTTATGACTTCTAGCTGTCGAGATTGGGGCGTGAGAGCACTGGAGTGTTTGGTGAAACCTGAATTCCATCACCGCATCAAGGTGGCAATAAATGGACTCAGCTATTATCCTCGAATTGGGTTGGTAGCTGATGCCATCTGCATTGCATCTTCTATCTAGGACGAGACTCTAGAGGAGGCCATGGCTCTGCTGTGCACTAGAGTAGTGAGGAATGACATGGATCTATTCGTGCAATTCCTCCAATCACACAAGAACCTGCTTTCACTTGCTCAAATTAAATGCCTGCAGGTTATTACTGAGAGCTTCTGTGTCTTGATGTTTACCTTGCGCACCTGAAATATCTTTCTTTTTCCTCTTTTTGTGTCTACCAACTTGGGTTTTTGTACTAGAACAAGTGATTATGGCTATGCCAGCATAATGTAAAAACGTTTATATATGAATAAAATCTCTTTTTGGTGTTATCTGCGCTTTTACATGTATGGTTTGCTTGTTTCTGTTCATATTGTGCTTGGAAAATACTAGCTTTCTTCTGTATAACATCTTAATTAACCATACTGGCAATAATCCAGTTTAATCAGTATAATTCTTCATAGGCAACAAAACTGATGGTTCGCATAACTTAACAAAACCCCACCTAGGTTCAAAATGACTTAGAAAATGCCGCCTGAGGCATAACTTGCGGGTGAAGTTTTCAAACTTTGACTCATGGCTCAATTGGTTTCATACATGCAGTTTGGGAGAAAAAGGAAGTTCATATGTGACAAGAGAACACTGCCCAATGAAGGATAAGTAAAGCAGGCGATAAAATGGGAGGTTTGACAAACCTAACAAAACACTGTCCGAGTTCGAAATGGATAACAAAAGACCGTCCAAAACTAGATTTAGTCTGTGACTTAGGAAAAACAGTAAGATAACATCCCGAATAGAGACTTAAGGAAAATTATGGGTAACAACTTCATTATCCATCTTTTAGTTCCAAAAACCCAAGAAGTGTCAACTGTGCAGATGAAGACAAAAGCTAGGTCCAATAGAAGACAAAATAGTTGTTGAAGTTGAAGAAGATTCCAACTAATGCTGAAGAAACAAAAGAATATTTCCACCCCAATAAAAAATGAAAGAATAATAATGCCAAGTTATTAAAAACTTTATAAGTTAGGAAAATTATTATACTTATCATCCAATGCCTTGTATTGTTTCTCTGTTGGTGATTGGAAAGCAAGGAATTCATCCATGCTAGCTCTATATTTATTGTACTTGACAACCAAATGATCAGATTCTTTCTCAAATTCCTCCAAGAAGTGATTTGCTTCCCAAAGCTTGTCCAAATTGCTCTTCAATAGCTTTATGTCAACCTTTTTCTTGTCACATATGAGAAAAGCTAGTGTTGTAGTAATACTTTCAAATTGAGCCTTCAACACCCCACATGGCTTAATTTCTCCATTGTCCTTCTTGATCTCAGGCAACACTCTTAAGTCACTTTCATAAAATTCCTTGACCATCTCTTTGACCTTCTCTTCTAACTGCTCTACTAATCCTTGTTGTTTTATCATTGCTTTGACAGTCTTGTAAGTGGGAACTATCTCCTTGGGCTCATTAGGATTACGTGTAGATCCTTTACACATTCTAATTGATGAATTTAGCTTAGGAGTCCATTTGTTCATTAAGGGAATGGCCCTTGCATTGTCACTAGCAATTCTACTAGTTGCTATTACCGTTCAAAAATAATTCTTGTGGACATTATCTTACTCATTAAATGCCCAAGCATAGTTGAAATAATATGCATATTATTCTCATGCTTATCCTCTTTTTAATGCATTAAAATCTCTTCATAGGCACCAAGCTACTCCATAAGTTCTTTTTCCTTCTCCTTTTCAGACCTAAGAGGTGGAGCGAATGAAGAACTTTCTACCTTTGTCCCTGCACCTCTTACTACTAATGCCATTGACATAGGGAGTGGGGTTGCTGCTTGTACTTGTTGTTGTTGTCATTGGGCTTCCCTTTCCTTTAACTTATTGTATTCATTTAATATTTCTTGATAATCCTATAGTGCTTTATCATATTTCTCTTGCAGTGCCTTTGTTGTTGCTTTACTGAATTGTACAACATTTATTGCTTGAGTTGCTGCTTCAATTGCAGGTGTATCAACTACTCTCTTAACAACCAAATCTCCCCTTAAATCCTATGCAGATTTTGCAACTACTAGTTTGTTAGTATTTGGTGCTAGATCCCATATTGCTAAGGTCTCCCACCTTGGATTAAAACCAAAACCAGAAAGTGCCATTATAGCATTATCTTCTGAAGAAAAGATCTCTATATCTTGCCTTTTTATTGTGTCCAAAGGTGATGGTTGATGCAATATCCTACTCAAGGAGAAAAAGTATACCACTTTCTCTTACCAAACACTTGACTTTTTTAGGGGTCATATCTTTGTTCTTTTCCCTCACTTGCACCACTATCCTTTGGGAGATTTGGTCCCTTGAATCATTAGGATTCTTTTCCTTTTCTTCTTCAAATCTCCTCTCAAACTCATCCTTCTTACACCTCCATATGAAATCAGTAAACTCTCTGGATTTCACAAACAAATCATCATTCAAGGTGTTGTAGGCCAAATCCCTTATATCCTTTATATTGTCTCTCCTTTCAAGGATATTCTCAGTTATTCTAATTAGGGGAGGTTGCACATTTTCATCTCTTTGCGGGGAATACATTGCCCTCAACACATCATCTCCTGTGATCTCATATTCATCTTCTTGCTCTGGGCCAATGGGATAATCCACCAGAGAGGCTTTGTTTTTTCTTCTTTTAGGAGATGGTTCTCTAGGGGGAGAGTCAAGATCAACCACATTAGTTGTTGGTGAAGGGGGTGCTTCTTGTAGTGATGGAGGAGATGGGGGGATTTGTGAGTGAGGTGGAGATTGTTGTACTTGTTCCCTGATCTCTATCCCGTAGGCTTTCTCTTGAAAGTATAAACATATGGTTTAACATTTGGTGGTTGGTAAGAGGGACTCTCTCCCACTACTAGAGCCTTTCCTTTTGCTCTTTACTCAATTGGAGGAGTTTCACCAATTATCTTATCAATATTGCTCAAAACTACTTGGATTCTTAGGATTGGATCATCAACATTTGTATATGCTCCTTTATAGGAAGCATCCTTCTTCCTCTTTGCTTCTTCAATCCTCTGGAAAGTAGTCCACTTCACTTTCCCCACATTTACCTTTTTTTCATCTAAGCAATTTCTGATCACATCTTCCTTGTAATTAGATTCATGGTAGAATTTTGACCTTTTGATATTTGTTTTGAGTTTATTAATAAAGCCTTCAGGGTCAAACATCCTAGCTTGTAGTTGAACCATTTTGTAAGGTTTGAATTTATCATATAACTTATTCCAACCTTCCTTGTTCACTCTAAAATATGAAAACACTATCAAAAAGGGGAAAAATGAGCCTTTCTTCTGATTAGCCAAATGTGATTCCTTTGATTCAACAAGTTTCCATATAATTTCCAAGTAACCAATTCTCATAGGCTTGTACTTGGGTAGTACATGGGGTCCTACCAGGCTTCCATACACTCTAAGGATTGTGCAATCAGAGTGGAGAATAAAATCTCCCCAATATGTTGAATCCCCAAGTCGGGCCTTCTCTCTATAGGCCTCAGGAAATCAAATATTGTTGCTGACACTCAGGGCACTTGACCTTGTAAGAAAAATAAGACTCTAGCAACAAAGTGGTTCTTGAATGTGACATAACTCTCTCACAATGCATGTCCCAAATATGTGTCCAACATTGGACAGGAAGTTCATACCTGTCTTTATCCTTGTCACAAATCCTGAGTGTTGGAATCATCTATGCTTTTCCCCTATATAAAAAACATGTGGCATAACAGGGAGTACCACCAAAACTTACTCACCTATTTTCCATTCTTGATATCCATTAACCCCTTGTGGATGGCATCATAGATGTATGTTGCAAAGTCAAATTCCTCATTCACCATCACATTTTATGAATGTCAACAACCATGTACATCAAAGAGATGGGGATCCTCTCTAACTTGTATGTTCCAAGGACTTTGCATAAAGAAAAGAAAGTTTTCAAAGCTAGCCAATTTTTAAGGCTTTGATTCATTAGGTTAGATTCTAACACATTTACCATTGTGGCCCTTCACCCTAAATCTTGGCAACAAGATTTCCCTATAAGTGCTCTTGTTTTGTTGGTACTTTTGTTTGAAAGCTTCAAAGTCAATGGGATTATTGCCAGCCAGGTTGAGTTTGAAAATCTCAGAGATTGATTACTTATCAATTAGTACCATGACCTCCCATGTGTAGTCCTTACTACCCTAACTGCCTCATCATAGTTGGTAGGAATAGCTTTCAACATGTCAATGTCCATGAAAATGTTTGGGACCACCAATTTCCCCAAATCGAACCTCCAAACATCGGACATGGGAGCAACTGCATTCATTTTGTCGTAACAATGGCAAAAGAGTGACCATCTAGATATTGGGAGCTCAACATCTCTACACTTGTGGAATTCATCCACCAAACCCTCGGTAGACCCAGGTCTACCACCTTGATCTTCTGAGTTGAACTACGGAGTTGGGCAAGTAAGTCATCGTGCATAGCATGGTTTTGGAGGAAGCAAAAGCTTGGGCTTGCGGGGGAGTCATTTTGCACTTGTCAATTTAGAAAAACTAGGGTTTTCTAGCGGGTACTAGGGTGTTTGATGCAAAGTCAAATGATAACTAAGGTAATTCAAAATAATTGGACGCAAACAAGGATGTCCTAGCTTGAAACAAGACTCTAGAATGAAAATGCACAAACTCAACAAGCAATTTGATAGGAAATTAAGCATAATTCAAGTTGCAAAAGACTTGGTTTTTTTACACACTAGAAACCCTAATTACCGTGAAAAAGCTCATGATTGTTGCAAATTCCTCCTCGATGCTCTGAATGCTTTGGTAAATCATTCAAATGCTTGAATTGAAGCTTTTATGGAGAAAAACCATTAATTCCCAGGGCTAAAATATGTCATGTCCATCATTACTCCCAACTCATGCAATCCAAACCACACAACTACCCATTCTACAAGTTTAAATGTGGGCCATTGATCTCCATGCAAAATTTTCAATCCAATGACATCGATTAGTTAGAAAGATTTGACTTGCTTTGAAAATATCTCAGTCTAATGAAAACATTCCATTTGGAGTTGCTTTTATAGCTTATCTACAAGGAACACCATTAAAAGAATTAGTCAATGTCCATGTGGTGGCCTCCTGCGCTCTCGCGATCATGAGATCAAGCAAAAGATGAAGGCCTACGGAATAGCGGAAGCCCTCCAGATCGTGCCATGTGGCACAAGGTGATTGCCCATTAAACCTCCTTTTATATCATAAAAACTTGCCATACTTCATCTACCATCTACATATGTTCATCAGATGGCACAAATATGATGACATGGAAACCTTCCACTATTCCACATGTAGATTAGGTCTTGATAAAATACTCTCCATTGAACAATGGAAAGGTCACAAGATTGCACCATGTGGTACCGATTAGGCTGCTTTAGGTAGTGCACTATCACTTCCCTACCAGATGTCAATCTCTTTATGTTCTGCAAGCTAGCTATGGGTCCACCTAAAAGAGCTCAATGGAATGAGAAAAAGATTTAAAGCTCACCACATTGGTTTGATGGGGCCCACCAACGTGCCCCACTAATTGCTTGGCCAAACGCTTGCCACATGGTAGGTCCCCACAGTTTCATAGGCATCTATTTCCTTAATAAAATAATCTCCATGGAACAATGAAAGCCAATCAGAATGATGCAATGTATCTCTTGGAGAATCAACCTATGGGTAACTTAAGGATAATAATTAATCACATGGCTTTAGAAAAACTTTACGTGACTAGGGAAAAATGGGGCAAACTTTATTGTGTTGCAAATGTTATTAGGAGGGACTCTTAGATCCTTTTGCTACAGAAGGGTTCTTTCGTATTTTCATGGACACTATTTGAGGATGTGTAACATCTTGGAACCATGGAGGACGTTTGGAGTCTTTGGTTGAGGTGTTGGTTGTGCTTGATAGGTGATGTTGGTTTAGAGTTGTTTCATGTCATGTTATAGTCTTGCTTGTGCATTAGAGTTTTGGCATGGTGCATTACTCTTGAGACCATGGTATGTTCACCTGGAGCATGGGATCTCCTAAGGGGCATGGTAAGATCATGATGTCATGATAAGTTCCTGGTTAAGATGATTGGAGCTTTTGATAGTGGTCTGGTAATTCTCTGTGTTTTGGGTGCATTGGTCATATGCTTGAGAACTTCATGATAGTGCAGTGATGCATTTGGAGTTTAGCATGAGATGATTGCTTGCAAGTGCTCATGGATACATGGAGAATAAGGTGAGGCTGCAATTCTCTTGAGATGAGAGAAGTGTTGATGTTTACTCTTGATGAAGATTTTAGCAGAAAGTCCGATAAGCCTACACCTTAGTTGGACGTGGGATCAACAAAGACCAATGAGGAGATTGCTCTTGGAGAAGTCATGATAACTTGGTTATGCTAGAGGAGCATTCTCATTGCCCACTCTTGGTCTACTTGGCAATTTATTGCTTGAGTGGTATTGTCCATTGTTTCTCTCAGGTGTTTTATACTTTCTTTCATGGATATGGATCTTGAACTACTATTAGATGATTATGAAGGATTCATTGTGAGAGATGGATAGCATGGTTATCTCCTTATGCATTGTGATTACATTCATTGATGTTGAGTTTAGGAGATGCATTGGGCGTATTTCCTTAAATGGGAAATGAAATAGTTTGATCTTCTTTAAGAGGCTTACATCCATGTTGATTACATGATATATGTGTTGTGTTTGATCTCGGAGATTGAACTGTTGGGTGTTGTTAAGGATTTTCACTCTGGGATTTGAAGGAGATCATACTTGAAACAGTTGGCATTTAGAGGTGTATGTAGGAGGATTTTCTACAGGCTCATAATGTGCAGAGGTGCTATTTGGTCTTGGTTGTCTTCTTGGATGTTTGGTTTCACATTACATTGGTTTGAGGTTTGGTTAGAGCTGTAACGATCACTAGCTTCTGGTTTTGTGTTTTCACTCATGTTCTTGGTTGATGACATGGAGGTTCTTAATATTTTTCCTTTGCTGGGTGTGGATAACTTGGGAGAAATGTGAAGACTTGTTGTGAGAGTTGTATTTACAAGTTTTGTATATCACTGTGGATGGTTCCTTGAAACTACATGTTTACACTCTCTATGTTATGCTATTGGTAGACTCATTATGCCTTGTTCTTCAAAATTTGGCATTACCCATGCTGTGGGAGTTCCTGGATGTGTTTGGTCTTCTTTGACTGGTTTGTACATGGAGCTTGTATCTGCGGTTGATGGGTTGGTTGTGTTGCTGGCATGAGTTTACTAATGAAGATTCCTTGGAGGTATGTGTGATTGGATGGATTAGCACTTGCTGTGTGTGCTATTTTTAGTCGTGTGGGTTGATCAGTTGGATGGGAACAATTAGTTTTCTAGTTGTTGTTCTGGCTGGTGTTCTATCTTGTTTCTAGAGGATAGCTTCACGATTGTGTTCTATTTGAGGATTTGAAGTTGGTGCTTTTGTACAAGCTGTGAGCATAGTGGAGTGATGGCAGTGAGTTGTAATCATTGTTGTAATTTGGGCCTGGAGATAGTTTTCTTTTTAAATTGGTGCATATACGCCATGGTGAGTTCCTTTCCTTTGGAGATGGCTAGAATAGTTGTCGGAGATGGTGAACATTTTGAATGTTGTTGCATATGTCCTGTAGATAGGGACTTCGATCTTTGATTGGGAAAAGCTAATAAGTTCTTCTCCAAGTGGGGGCATGTTGGGATTTGTGCCTCAAATTATTGGCTTGATATACTCCTTAAAGTATTGCTTCTATCTCTTATCGGCCTGACTTCCTCATATTAGCGAAACCTTGTTCTTAGTTACCCTGATGCTATGATGATCTCCATGGTTTGGCACTAACAGTTTCCTTTGGTGTTGTGTTGCTATCAATGAGAGTTAGCGATGTCGATGGGAGTCTCCAAGAAGTCTCCGTGATAGCCCGATGTCTTGCCTTGGTCACTCATCGGTAGGACTTCGTGTCATTAGCAGGACTCTGTCCTGAGTCCTCTCGATGGTCTGATGGAGTAGTGACTTGTATGGCGGTAAAGACTTGTCGGTGAGAGTCTATGAGCTGTCACATCAACAACCCAATATGTAGCATTGGATTCTCATTGGTGGGAAGTTGTGTCTTTGGTGAGACACTAACGCTTGTCTAACCGATGGAACAATGGAGTGGTTCGACAGTAGATGTTGGATTGGTGGAACCTTTGTGAGTGTCTCTCCGATAGATTGACAGTTGTGGCAATATCGCAAGATTGTGAAAGTTTGGGACTTCAGCACTTTGGTCATAGGTTTTGGAGTTTTGGAAACCTTCTACTTAGTGATCTTATGCCAGGACAAGTCGATAAAGCTTCATCAAAGGGATATTGCTTTGTCACTGGGACATTGGAACATGTCTTCTCGACATGATGATGGTTGACTCAGTGACCTATGTAGAGTGTCTCGGTGGGACCCGATGGATGCTAAGGTGGAAAACAATAATTGGTTGGAACTTGTCGATGGTTGGATCGACATTTGGGAATTAGTTGGTTTTCCTGGTCGGCCTGGAGCTGTTGGATAAAAAGAGCAGAATGCGAATGCCATGGAGTGTGGGTTGGGTTGGCTGGGACAGAGTGGGTTGGTTAGAGGTTAATCTGCATTGTATGCTGTAATAACATTGTAACAATGAGAGGATTGTTCTGATCAATCTGTGATTCGACTGTGAGGTTGAAAAGGGTTGTGTTGTCGGATTCTCTATAGATGGAACAAGATGTAAACTCGGTAAAGGCTTAGAGCCTGAGATTGTATTGTAGCTCTATGTTAAACAAGTGCAGGACAACTGAGAGGGAGGGGTGAATCAGTTGTCACACAAATGCAAACTTAAAACTTTATTACTTATCAATTCTTCAACCACATAGTTTTGTTATTAAATATGAGCATGAAACATGAATAACAGAAAGTAAATCAACACAATGAACACCAAATTTTTATGTGGAAAACCCAACAAGGGAAAAACCATGGTGAGGGTTAACTCACAATATAAGTGATTATAAACTGAATACAATGGCTCACTACCCAAAAGGGGACTCACTGTCCAAATACAAAGGCTCATTGCCTACAAAGGACTCATTGTCCAATAGGGAGGCTCACTGCCTACATATACAAAAGAGAACAAAAGATTCACCACTGTAATTAAAGCACATTCACAGGATCACAAAAACCTTCAGCTTACTACCTTCAACACACTGAAACACCACTATCACAACTTGCTCACACACACTTCTGCTCTTATGATTTATGGCACTCTTTCATTGCTTTGTATCACACTGTCATAGAATTCTTCACAACTCGACTTGCTTTTATACTATTCTCAACCTTAGAAGCTTTCTCCAAGGTCGGCCATAATACATCATTTCATAAATTCAAATTAGGTTGGCAACTTTAAATTCCTGTGGTGGAAAGGAATAAGAGTGGACCAATAAAACATTTAACCAAGACCACAAATGATATTCTTGAATCTTCTACACACTTCCTTAATTAAATTTTATTCTTCGAATGAAGTGTAAACACTAGGTTGGCCAACTTAATCAAAACACAAGTTAACAATTATGCACACAGACACCTCAACACGCTTCATTATTCATGAAACTTCATTTTAGATTTCTTCAGATACGTCCGCAACAAAACTTCAATCACTGAATACCTTTCACCAGATCATCCAGACTACGCAAACCTGCACTGGAATATTGAAACATGACTTCCGGATTACCAAACTTCAGCCTTCTTTGCCAAAGCATAGAAAAGACCTTCACAAGACATATCCCAGATCCACAAGATTTGAAACGAAACAATGAACTACGGAGCAAAAAAATTTCTCCTAGTCACAAAACACTAACTCTGCCAGTAGGACACACATATCGGTGGACACAACTTTTATGTACCATCTCACAAAAAACTGAAACTCAGAATATATCATCATTAGATCATCGTAATGAAAGCTTCAGAATTGCACAGGCATAGGATCAACATAGGAGAAACGCGGAGCACAATCTGAATACATTCCTTCTTCTGATTTCTCTTTATTAATTTTCTTAAAAGAATTTGGAAACTTATTACCACAACACATCTGAAACACCATAAAGATATCTCCATGTACTCACAACGTCTCAACATCTCAACCATACATGTACAATCTGCAACATACTGAAGTGTGTTGACATCAATGACAACACCAAACTAGCTCATACTTGCAACAATCTCCCCCTTTGTCATTGATGGCAACACATGATGTGAAAAACCATCAAAGACAAAAGAAAAGAAAAGAAAATTGTACAACACCCCAGGAAAACACCTTGACTTCTTCTGCAACTATTTTTCACAGGATTTTCTCTCCCCCTTTGACATCAATGGCAAAGAACAATTGCTCTGATTACTCCCCCTTAGGAGTACACTCATACTGCAACATTGAAATTTTTTTTGACTCCCCCTGCGGAGTAGACCCATCTCTCAATCCAGGTAAATGAAGAATCTTTGAATTCACTGGAGTGGTGCACCTTCATGTCCACCTAGTTAGGAGGGCCAATGACCCCGAACCTCTCCCTAAGATGCTCAAAAGTATTCTTCGGAAGAGCCTTAGTAAATATGTCTGTAATTTGTTCCTTTTTTGTCACATACTCCAGGATGACCTCATTCTCCAACACTTTCTCTCTTAGAAAATGATACTTGATAGATATGTGCTTCGTTCTTGAATGCATGACTAGGTTCTTTAAAATGTTTATTGCACTTGTATTATCACAAAAAATAGAAATAGGCTCATCACATACTACTCCAATGTCCTTTAGAGTTTGCTTCATCCACATAACTTGTGTGTAGCAGGATATTCCAACAATATATTCTGCGTTTGTAGTGGATAAAGAAATCAAGTCTTGCTTTTTACTCAACCATGAAACTAATCTTTCGCCAAGAAAGAAAGCACCACCACTGGTACTCTTCCAATCATCTACACATCTGGCCCAATCATCATCTGTATAGGCACTCAGGATGAAATCATTACTCTTAGGGTACCATAGTCCATAATTCAGTGTGCCTTTAAGATATCTAAATATCTTTTTTACAGCTATAAGATGTGCTTCTCTAGGATCTGCTTGAAATCTAGCAACTAAACACACTGCATGCATAATATCTGGTCTGGTAGTAGTAAGATACAACAGTCTGCCAATCATGGATCTGTATTTTCTCTGATCAGTCTTAGAAAATTCATCATCTTTTCTCAGTTTACATCCAGTTACCATAGGAGTACAAACCGGTTTAGAATCCTCCATCCCAAACTTCTTCAATAACTCCTTTACATACTTAGATTGTGAAATGAATATCCCTTTATTAGTTTGATTCACTTCTAGACCAAGGAAGAAATTCAATTCAACAATCATAGACATCTCAAATTCTTTCTGCATTTCTTCAACAAATTTTTTACACATGCCTTCATTTCCACCAAAGATGATATCATCAACATAAACAACTACAATCAACATCTTATTACCCTGCACTTTGAAGTAGAGGTTGGTGTCAGCAAAACCTTTGCCGAATCCTTGCTTTGTCAAATATCTGTCCAGTCTTGCATACCAGGGTCTTAGAGCATGCTTCAATCCATACAATGCTTTCTTCAATTTACAAACCATGTTGGCTTGTCAGACAACTGAAACCCTTTAGGTTGCTCCATGTACACTTCTTCCTCCAACTCACCATTCAAAAAAGTTGACTTAACATCCATCTGATATACCTTGAAGTCCTTGTGTACAAAAAATGCCAAAAACATTATGATAGCTTCCATTTTGGCCATAGGGGAAAATGTTTCTTCAAAATCTATTCCTTCAACTTTTGAATATCCTTTGCATACCAATCTTGTGTTATTCCTTACTACATTTTCATTTAGCTTATTTTGGAACACCCATTTTGAGCCAATCACATTTTTGTTCACAGACCTAGGGACTATTTCCCATGTTTGATTTTTTTCTATTTGCTGCAATTCCTCTTTCATAGCTCTCATCCAACTTTCATCTTCACATGCTTCTTTTACAGATTTAGGTTCTATTTTAGAAAGTAAACAAAAGTTTACCTCAATTGCAACTTTGCTTCTTGTCTTCACACCTTCACTCTTGTCTCCAATTATTTGATCTTTCAGATGATTCTTTTGTACATATTTTGGATTCCTAGCAACAGGTTCCGGTTCATTCTCTTCTTCTTCTTCTTCTTTTCCCTTATTTTCTTTAGGTTCAACTTCACTTATCTCAATAGGTCTGTGTATGTCTTCATCAACTTTCACATTAGCACTTTCAATAATCTTCCTTAATCTTTTGTTAAAACATCTGTATGCCTTGCTAGTGGTAGAGTATCCAAGAAAGATTCCTTCATCACATCTAGCATCAAACTTTCCAATATTTTCATCATCTCTTTTAATATAGCATCTGCTTCCAAATACCTTGAAATATTTCATAGTAGGAGTCTTACCAAACGATAACTCAAAAGGTGTCTATGTGTTGTTGTGTTTAATTTGAATTCTATTAAGAACATAAACAGTAGTATGTATCACTTCTCTCCAATATACATCCGGTACAGTAGATTCTTTCATCATAGTTCTAGTAGCTTCATGAACTGTAATGTTTTTCCTTTCAACTACTCCATTCTGCTATGGGGTTCTCGGAGCAAAAAACTATCTTTTTATGCCATGCTTCTCACATAATGCATTAAATTCACCAAAAGTGAATTCACCACCTCTATCAAATCTTAAACACTTGATTTTCAGATTTACTTCATTCTCCATTTGCTTTGAATACCTTAAACCTGTTAGTTTTATGATCAGATGTAATGCACAAAATTTAATTCAAAAATTAGACACAAAAGAAAGCAAATACCTTGGGAAAACCCTCCACTTGAGGGAGAAAAACCCAACAACAATATATCACTTATATATTGAAAACACAAGTACAAGAAAATCATCACAGACTCTCTCACGTGATGCTGTCATGGAGTCACACACATGACATCCACCATGATTCTTCCAGAGGGTGGAAACAAGGGCTTTCACCTCAAATCTCAAAGAGAAATGCATTGATAAGGGCTTTCACCTCAAATCTCTCTCAAAGAGAAATGCATTAACAAAGGCTTGCACCTCAAATCTCTCTCAAAGAGAAATGCATTAAAGAGGATCACTGATACTAAGAATCCTCAGTTAGGGCTTGATTCTCCACCATACCAAGCTTGTCCTGAAAGTACACAAACTTTATCTTGGAGAGTGGCTTGGTGAGATTGTCTGTCGTTTGCTCATCAATGTTGATATAGCTCAACTAAATTGCTTTCCTCAATACCATCTCTGATATAATGGTATTTGATCTCCACATGCTTAGTTCTATCATGAAACATAAGATTGACAGAAAGCTTCACACAACTCTGGTTATCACAATGAATGATAGTAGGTTCCATTGATTTCCCAAACAATCTTGCAAGGAGCTTCCGAAGCCACACTGCTTCCCAAGCTGCCACACAAGCTGCAATATACTCTACCTCTGCTGTACTCAATGCTATAGATGACTGCTTCCTGCTGCACTAGGATATCATCACAAACCCCAAACTGAAGCAACATCCAGAGGTGCTCTTCTGATCAGTGACACACCCTGCCCAATCAAAATCAGTATAACCATGCAACTTCAAATCTACACCTCAAGAATATCTCAGCCCATATCCAACTGTGCCACACAAGTATCTTAGGATGTGTTTCGCTGCAACTAGATGTATTTGCCTTGGTTTACACATGAATTGACTAAGTGCACTGCATAGCAGATATCTAGTCTGGTATTGATTAGATACATCAACGATCCAATCAACTTCCTGTATGTGGGATCCACTAGATCTGAACTAGTTGCAACCTCTTTCAACTTGTGCAAGTTGGTCTCCATAGGCATGGATATGGATTTGCAATAATACCAAATCTCTTCAGAATATCAATAGTATACTTCCCTTGACTTAGAATCATCTCATTTGGCTTCTGCCAAACTTCTAAGCCAAGGAAGTAATGCATGTATCCAAGATCCTTCATTTCAAGTTAAGAAGCTAACTCCCTGCCTTTGATAATTAGGTGATCTTCTCCAGTAAGAAATAAATCAACATAAGGAACCAAAACCAATTAGATTACCATCTTCTTTAGGTTCAGTAGGCTCCCTCTGAATCTACAAGTACTTGCATCAACCTTCTGACCTCTTCATCCAAGATTTCCTACAACGCTTACCTTAGAGAAATGTTTTCCCATGCACACCTTTGATACTATAGAGAGTTCAGGATTGTCCTCATCGACCTCATCCTAGATCACTCTATTCTGAATAGGTTTGCAGAGCTACCAATGTCAAATCCAGATGACAGTCTTGAGCAATTCTGATCTCATTAGCTGAAGGGATCCTCTAAGGATTTAGCACCTAGCCTTGCAATACAGTGATCACTTCTTCTCAGTGAGTTACAAAACTCCCTCTTGATCCTTGCTTCAAAGATTCCAAAGAAGACTTTTGGAAGTGAACTCCCTCTATCCACCAAATTTGTCCCATGGCTGCAAGTTGTGACTTCACGCTTGATCATTTCTTTGGTCGGCATGACTTCCTCACAAGATGCATCAATCTTTTCATCACAAATCAATCTTTCATCACCTTCTTGCTCCTAGAACTTTCCTGAAAGCAATTTAGAGAGATATTAGTAACAGTTTATAACTATCCAAAGAAATATCAAGGCTAGAATCATGCAAGGTTTACTATTTCAAGTTATAGCATGAATACATAAGAATTTATGAACAATATTAAAACATAAATAAATAAATCAACCTATAAGAGAAATATATCAAAAGATTAGAATGAAGGGATAAAGAAACTTATCTTTATTGAATTATGGTATAACTCTTTCTTCCATCTTTTACTCCTTTCGAGAGTGCTAAACTCAACACGACAAAAGACAATTTGCAGAACTATGGATTTCATGAATGTAATATGCAATTAGCATGTAGAACCAACTCTCTCCAAGAGTTCAAGGCTCTATCACAATTCATGCATTAGAGAATGATATCGATGTGACCAACTAATCACCATCGAAATTGCAATTCTCTTTTTAATTCAGTCACATTCAAAAATCTTCACAACCAACATGAAATAACTTGCAATAAATGAAATCTACAAAGGATCTTATGCTAGTGAACACAATTCAAGAGAAACCACTATCTCTCTTTACTAATTACAAGATCCAACTAAATGATATAACTTAGCAAACAAAGAATACTTATCTCTTTAAATATTCTAATGGATGCAAATACTAGACACAGTAAGATATGTTGCTCTTGCGCTCAGATCAACACACAACCTTCATGACTTGAACATTGGCCCACGACTTAGAATAGAAATTCCCTAGAATCCTTCTAAGGAGATATCTCATTCACATTTGCAAATGAAGCATGTTGATTTGGCCTGGCTGGGAAATCCTTTGCATAACGACCAAACTTGTCACAACAAAAACATTGGACTTTGGAGAGGTCCCACTTCTTCTTGAATGCGAGAGCACCATCAGCTCCTTTATCTCTATTCCTCTTGAAGTATCCTTTCTTTCCATCTTTCCCTTTCTTCTTCGAGGATTGAGCGGAAAGAACATGAATGTCTTCATTTGTAGAGCTTCGACCAATACATCTCGCAACCAACCTAGACTCTTCTTGAATACAATTTTCCCTCAAACGATCAAACTTGGGAAGTTTCGATCTTGCATTGATTCCTTGAATGTAAGACTCCCAAGATGAAGGAAGACTATTAAGAGCCAACATGGTCAAATCCTTGACATCAACAATATGACCAATGTAGAGAGCCGATCTCTCAATTCAAAAATCTTCATGAAGTAAGCGATGATAGATTCTCCTTCCGCCATCTTAACATGATGAAATTGTCGCTTTAATGCAAGTGCACGGCTTGTGTTGTTGATTTCATACATCTCCTCCAAATTTTTAAACATCTCTCTTGTTGTCTTCAACTTTTAGAGGATAGGAACAATATGATCCTTCACGGAATCGACTAACATCTTCTTCGCCCTAGTATCTTTCTTCTTCCATTGAATCTTCTCCTCCTCATTAATAGGCTCAGAAACTTTTCTCTCCACGAACTTAGCTAATTCATTTTTCTCCAAGGTGAGCATAATTATGAATCTCCAAGATGTGAAATTTGTTGCTCCCTCAAGTCTGTCCTCGATCTTGAGTCCGTTCACCATCTTGATGAAGAGATAGGAGTAATCAATGATGAGAAAGAGAATAAAGATTTTTGTTGTAATACTAAATTTGATCAAGATCTTCAAACCCGCTCTGATACCATGTTAGTTTTATGATAAAATGTAATGCACATAAATTAATTCAAAAATCAGACACAAAACACAACAAATACCCTGGGAAAACCCTCCACTTGAGGGAGAAAAAACCAACAACAATATATCACTGATATATTGAATCTCAACAACAATCATCTCCTTACAAGAGGCCGATATGAAGGCCTAAATATAAGAACCAAAGTATGATGCCATACATAGACACAATGAAGTAATTTGCTGATGAAATCTTAGCCTTCTACTATGATGATCTACCTTTGATGAAGAACTCGCACTTGATGAAGAATGGAATAAGTCAATGATAAAACAATGAGACATCACCAAGTATATATACAATGTGATGGAGGGAGATGTGCCCTTTCAAAACACAAGTCGGCCCATCATAGAAAGATGCGCCCCTCCAATAAGATCGCATCCATGCAAGAGGTCGACCTTATTAGTAATTTGTGCTTCTTCATTAATTCAACCCATTCCAATAATTAAATATAGTAACCAAGGATTGTGCCTCTTCAATAAATCGATGTCACATAAATTACATAGCCTTAGGCTATCATTTAATTTATCATCATGAAGTAAGGAGTTCAGCTAGAAGTGGAGACCGACGTTGCATAACATTAACAAAACCTATCCAGTGCTTGATTCTTTTCTCTAAGAAAGGAAACCCATGTCATTCGAGTGTAATCATCAATAAGCAACATGAAATATCTGTCACCATTCAGGCTTCTAGTCTTAGTCGGACCACAGAGATCAGTATGCACTAAATCCAACGTTCTGGTAGTAGAATGTTCCTTTCCTTTAAAGCTACATCTTTTCTACTTCCCCAATTGACAACTTTTGCATATAGTATTAGCAGGTCTTGTGATTCTAGGTAGTCCTCAGATAATCTCCTTTGCACTGATCTTGACTAGGTTATCAAAGTTCACATGTCCCATTCTTCGGTGCCATAACCAACTTTCACTGATCTAAGATACAAGACAATGACCATCAACTCCTTTCAGCTGATAGATTTTTCCATGAGTTCTTCCAGCAAAATCATATCTCCATTTCCAGATCCTTTTATGATTTCACAGGTATTTTTCTGAAACACAAGTTTAAAGCCATTGCTACACATTTGACCAACACTCAGAAGGTTATGCCTCAAACCCTTCACATAATACACATCATCAGTATTATGCACTCCAAAACTAATTGATCCTTCACCACAAATCTTAGCTCCTGAATCATCACCGAACATAACTAAACCACCATCATACCTCTCGAGTTTAGTGAACTTACTCTTATCTATGGTCATGTGATTTGAACATCCACTATCAATTACCCAGTAGTCTTCATCTTGTCTTGCATGAAATTCGGTAACCAAAGTACCTTCCATCCTATTCTTCTTAACCTCCAGAGCCTTTTTGCTTACATATTTTTCAAAATTAGTGGATACAGATTTACTTTCCAAAGCTAAGAATGAGCATTCACTATCATCAACCTCATTTTCAGATTCATCATTAGAAATACCCGCCTCTTCCTTAAAATAGTACAACTTTTTATACTTCTTATCCTTCCTATCCTTATCCTTATAATCCTTATTTTTCTTATGTGCAGTGCTATTCGGGCATCTTGAAGCATAATGACCAATATTACCACAACTAAAGCATTTAAAGGGCAATATACCTTTATACTTTCTGGTACCTTTCTTGAAGTTTCTGGTGAAGTTAGCTTCCAAATCATCAACACCATCGCTATCCGATTCCTCCTCAATCTTCACTGCCTTAAATGTCATTTTTTTCTTTTCTTCTATCTTCTCATCTTTTTGGAACTTTCTCAATTCTAATGCTTGCAAGGTGCCAAACAAGTGTTCCAAGGTGTATTTCTTAGGATCATACATTTCTTCAATCACAAAGATTTTATCGTTGTAGCAGTTCGGTAGGGTGATCAAGATCTTCTCAATTATGTCTTCATCTGATAGCTTTCCTCCTTGATTTCTAACTTCATTTGTATTTTGTTCAACCTTGTGAAAGAAACTTGTAAATTCTTCACCGTCTTCCATCTTCAAGTTCTCAAATCTATGCTTTGCCGCTAGTCTCTTTGTCAATTTCACCTTTTCATTTGCTTCATACATGTCTTCCAACTTCTTCCATACATCATATGTAGTATCCAAAGAATTAACCTTAATTCACTCAATTTTAGATAAACCACTGCAAATCGCATACTTCGCTTTCTCATTTTCTTCATAAGTAGAGATCTCATCTACAGAATTAACACCACCGGACGAGAGTGTATACTTATTCTCAACAACCTTCCAAGTCTTGAAATCAAGAGATAATATATCCTCTCATTTGTCCCTTCCAATCTTTGTAGTCAGTTCCATCAAACATAGGGATTGCCAACTTGTGCGCCATCAGATCTTCCTTAATCAGTTAAGCTCTACAACAAGGAAACAAAGCTCTGATACCAATTGTTAAACAAGTGCAAGACAATTGAGAGGGGGAGTGAATCAATTGTCACACAAATGAAAACTTAAAACTTTATTACTTATCAATTCTTCAACAACACTGTTCTGTTATTAAATATGAGCATGAAACATGAATAATAGAAAGTAAATCAACACAATGAACGCCTGATTTTTATGTGGAAAACCCAATAAGGGAAAAACCACGGTGAGGGTTAACTCACAATATAAATGATTATAAACTGAATACAATGGTATGAAAGCAAGATAGAATTTCCGGAGAATAATGATAGAGTTTCATGGAGTTTCTCCATTCTTTGGGAATGGGAAGTTCTTACAATTTTCCTTCTAGATGAGGATAGGAAAGGGATATAACTCAGTGGTAGAGTGTCACCTTGACGTGGTGAAAGTCATCAGTTCAAAACTGATTATCCCTAAACCTAATGTGAGTTCTCTTTTTATTTCTGTTCGCTCGTTTTTATATCGTGAAAAAAAAAAGAGGCTAGGGGGTTTACATTTGTAATGTATTAGTTGGAATGTCATTTCATACCCACCATAAAAGATAAAGTCTAAGCTGTCATTAGAAGGTTGATACGTATCAACGTTTCAATGAACATTCTATCCTATAATGGAGGACAAAAACTCATAATTTCTCACATTGTTAGTAATATATATATATATATGTATATTTAACAAAAAAACAATAATAATAGCGGGTATATGGTTTGAAGTAAACAATACAAATGACCAAAAGTTTTTTCAATGTCTTTCTTTGCTATTACTCTATCATCTTATAATGTTAGTAGTTTCTAATAAGCAAAGTTGTTAATAACTTCATTTTGCTGGTGGGTGTTCCCTTAGCTTTAAGTCGTTCTTACTTAAAAAGAAAAAGAATGGCTCAATAACAATGAAATTTTTTTCTCCTGAATAAATAACAATAACAACAATCTTTTCTCAAATATCTAAATACAATAAAATAACAAAAGTAGTCTCTATAAATATAAATACTACTTTGTGCAATAGATAGATTATAATAGATAAAATAATTTCCCAGCATTCTTTCATTGAATCAAATTGAAAAAATTGAAAAGAATATTCTTGCATGAATCAAATTTAGAGACTACAAATTATAAATTATAATTTGTATTGAAAATAATGCAATTTAATAATATTCTTGCATGAATCAAATTATAGAAATTATAATGCAATTTAATTATTTGTATTGAAAATAATTTCCCAGCAATAGATAGATTATAATAGATAAAATAATTTCCCAGCATTCATTCCACATCTGATTAAGAATCTTGCTAGAGATTACTCCAAGTGCATTTTGCAGAAAATAACCACATGTCTTTGTGCCCACAACTAAAAAGAAACTATCTTCAATCTTTTGATATAACCAAGATACACAGCTAATTGGACAAAAAGTATGATAATTACCTATCTCGCATTCAACAGTGAGAGGTTCATCAATGTTCACTGACATAAATGATTATAACTATGTTGATTAAATCGTCGTAAATCCAAGTAAATTTTCCTTATTATTTTGATCTTTCCCCTCATCAATAGGATTAAGTTAATTGTCTAAAATAGAAGAAAATTTGGAATGCATATACAAATTCTCATTCTTACTCGTTCTTTAAATAAATATCAAAGATATGTTCTCTCTAAATAGAAATAACATATTCTAATCAATACCTAATAGCCCGAACTCCAACTGCGATGGAGTTGATATTGACTAATCTGAGGTATTTTGATCTGTTGAGAATAATTGATGTACCGCAAAATAATTTCTATAAATATAAATACTACTTTGTGCAATAGTAATTACCCAGCATTCTTTCACTGCCAAGGGATCACTGCCCAAAAGGGGACTCACTATCAAAATACAAAGGCTCACTGCCTACAAAGGACTCATTGTCCAACAGGGAGGCTCACTACCTACAGATACAAAAGAGAACAAAAGATCCACCACTATAATTAAAGCACATTCACAGGATCAAAAAAACCTTAAGCTTACTGCCTTCAACACACTGAAACACTGCTATCACAACTCGCTCACACACACACTTCTGCTCTTATGATTTGTGGCACTCTTTCATCGCTTTGTATCACATTGTCATACAATTCTTCACAACTCAACTTTCTTTTATACTATTCTCAACCTTAAAAAATTTCTCTAAGGTCACCCACAATACATTGTTTCATAAATTCAAATTAGGTTGGCAACTCTAAATTCCCACAGTGGAAAGGAATAAGAGTGGACCAATTAAACATTTAACCGATACCATAAATGATATTCTTTAATCTTCTACATGCTTCCTTAATTAAATTTTATTCTTCAAATGAAGTGTAAACACTAGGTCAACCAAACCTAATGAAAACACAAGTGAACAATGATGCACACACTTCCCAACACAAAGATGACACATAGACACCTCAACACGCTTCATTATTCACAAGACTTCATCTTAGATTTCTTCAAATATGTCCGCAACAAAACTTCAATCATTGAATACCTTTCACCAGATCATCCAGACTATGCAAACTTGCACTAGAATATAGAAACATGACTTCCAGATTACCAAACTTCAACCTTCTTCGCTAGAGCATAGAAAAGACCTTCACAAGACATATCCCAGATCCGCAAGATCTAAAAGAAAATAGTGGAGGACTGTGGAGAAAAAATATTTCTCCCAGTCATAGAACACTAACTCTGCCAATAGGACACACATACTGGTGGACACAACTTTTACGTACCATCTCACCAAAAATTGAAACTCAAAATATATCATCATCAGATCACCATAATGAAAGCTTCAGAACCACACAGGCATAGGATCAACACAGGAGAAACACGAAACACAATCTGAATACATTCCTTCTTCTAACTTCTCTTCTTTATTAATTTTCTCAAAAGCACTTGGAAACTTATTACCACAACACATCTGAAACACCATAAAGATATCTCCATGTACTCACAACGTCTCAACAACATCTCAACCATACATGTACAATCTGCAACATACTGAAGTGTGTTGACATCAATGACAACATCACCAAACTGACTCATACTTGTAACACTTTGTTTGTTGCTAAATAATACAATGACTAATTGGGCTTTTGGAGTGGGGTTTTTTATGCGTAAGGGTTTTCCCCACATAAATCTATGTGTCCATATCTTTTGTCTTTCATATTGGTTGATTCTACGAATTGAATCTATCTATGCACGTTTTTGGAACTAGTTAAATTTGCATGAAATTTTATCAGAAGGATTAATATGGGAAATGAACTATGTTTGATTTTGCTTTGTGGCATAGTAGTATGTGTCTTTGAGGCAATTTGATGGAATTAAAATTACTTAAGGCACTATTGTCCTTGGATGTTTCTTTCTGAGATGACTGAAATTTCCCAATACTTGGGTTGCAAGCAAGTCATACATATGGTAAATGCTTTTCCATGGATTCAAGGGAGGTCCCTATGGTTGGAGTTGTAAATGAGGTTCCTTTCAAATCAGCTACTTTCCCTGAGAAGAATTATGTTGAGTGTAATTGTTGTTGACATTCCAACTCAATATGGAATGCTCCTATCAAGGGGGTGGGTAGTAGTAATTGGAGGGAGCATGAAGATAGATCTTTCTTATGCTACCATACCTTTGAATGGCAGAGATGTTATGCTATTTAGGGAGAAGAGGGCTCAACATACAATTGAAGATGTTTATCCACATAAGAGTGTGCACTTAATTGACATAGATATGGACAACTTTAAAGTTGTAGATGCAGAACCAATGCCAATCAAGGATGCACAAGCAGTTGAAGAGATAAAGCAAGAAGTTCAAGAAGATGGGCTATGGGCCATGAGTTTTGATGGAGCCTACCCAAAAGAAGGGTCTGGAGCAGGGGTGATTCTCATGTCACCAGGAGGTAAGTCTTACAGATACTCATTCTCACTTAAGTTTGGATGCACAAATAATGTTGAGTATGAGGATTTACTCCTAGGACTTAGGGTTGTTGTCAAGAATGGAATTAAAATGCTCAGAGTCTTAGATGATTATGAATTAATTGTTTCCCAAATAAGAGCAAAATATGAGTCCAAAAGTAAAAGGTTAAAGCAATACAAAAATGTTGTTTGGGATTACAATGAAATGTTTGACACATTTTCCATTAAATGGGTAGAAAGGTCAAAGAATGTCACAAAAATTTTCCTTTCCAATATTGCCTTGAGACCAAATGATATTACCCATTCTTGTATATCAAAGGTTGAGACTCGGGTGAGGCCTTCTATCCCAGATAACATTAAGAACTAATAGATTCAATAATGATGACTTGTTGAAGTTGTTGCATTGTGTGGATGAATATCACAACTAGAAAATTGATTTCCAAAATTTTATGGAGAAAGTGGATGGAATTGATACTATTTTTGGTAATGAGGTTATTAAGCTCAAGACCAAAAATATCCCAAAAGGATTGGTAGACCTCGAAAGAGTTTTGATAACTCTGATAGGTGTAATATGAAGTAGAATTTTACACGAGCAAGACCAAGAGGAAATCAATTTGGGAACAAAGAATGCACCCAAGAAGGTGTATATTGGTAAGAGGCTTAGCACTAAGGTTAGAGTTATGTTGATTTCCTTGCTAAGAAAGTATAAACATGTGTTTGCATGGTCATATGATGACCTAAAGGCTTGTAGAGAAGAATTGTTCCAACATAAAACTCCCTTGAAGCCGGATACAAAACCTTTTAGGTGGAAGCAAAGTCTAATAAATCCTACATTGGCACATAAGATGCAGTAGGAGCTCATGAAGCTTTGATATGGTGGAATCATAAAGACTATTAGAAATTCCACTTGGGTATAAAATTTGGTACTAGTGAGGAAAATGAATGGAGATATCAGGTTATGTGTTGATTTCAGAAATTTGAATATATCTTCATTGAAGGATAACTACCTGTTGCCTAACATGGAGGCAATGTTGCAAAAAGTTACTAGTTGTGAGCTTTTATCCATGATGGATGGGTTTTCTGGATACAATCAGGTAAAGGTAAAAGAATTAGAGTAGTATAAGACTGCTTTTACTACACCATGGGGAACATACATCTATGTTAGAATGCCTTTGGCCTGACTAATGTTGGAGCTACATTTCAAAGAGCTATGGATGTTGCATTTTCAGATTTCATTGATGCTTTCATGGCTATATATCAAGATGACCTCATAGCGTATTCCAAGAAAGAGGAGGAGCATTGAATGCAACTAGAAAGATATTTATAAGAGCTTTGGAATATGTTATTTCATTAAACCCTAAGAAATGTACATTTGGGGTTATAGAAGGAAATTTTTTGGGACATATAGTCTCAAAGGATGGGATAAAAATTGATCCAGAAAGGGTTGTAGCAATTGATAGAATCCTAATTCCTAAATCAGTAAAGGGGATTCAGTCATTCTTTGGCCAAATTAATTTTTTCTAGAAGATTTGTTACAAACTTCATTGAAACTACCTAGTCCATTTCTAAGATGTTGAGAAAGAAAGAAACAATAGCATGGGGTGATGATCCTGTTAAAGAATTTAATGAAATCAAGAAAGCTATCAAAGAGGCATCGGTGTTCAAATCACCTGATTTTGCTAAGCCTTTTCAATTGTTTTATTTTGCATCATTCCATACTATTGTTGTTATCGTACTACAGATAAATGATGAAGGGTATGAACAACCCATTGTTTTCTTTAGCAAGTCACTTGAAACAACATAATTGAAATATGATATCATGGAAAAGAAGGCCTATGCTCTGGTGAAGGCTGTGAAAAATTTTAGGTCCTATTTGGTAGGTGCTAGGATAGTGGCTTATGTACCTAGTGTTGTAGTCAAAGATATATTTACTCGGCAAGAAGTCACAGGAAGGAGGTGTAGATGGATCAACAAAGTTCAAGAATTCAATATTGATATTTAGATCACTACACTTGTTAGAGGGAAAGGTTTAGCCAAGTTGATGACTGAATCAAATTTTGAAGTCAATCAGATAACCCAAATAGGTGAAAGTGTTCATGAAAAGGAATGTATTGTCCAAGAATGCATTTGGTATAAGATATTCTACATTATTTGAGACATATGTCTTGTCTTGATCATATGATTGATAATCAAAAGAGGACCCTAAAGTTACAAGCAATCAGATATGTTATGATTGAGGGTTGCTTATACTAGATAGATCTGGTGTGATGTTGAGGTGTGTTGATGAGAAATAGGTAGAGAGGATTCTTGAAGAAATACATGGTGGAGTTTGTGGAGATCATTACACAACCAAGACAACTACCCATAAGATCTAGAGGTTTGGATATTGGTGGCCTTCTCTCTTTTCTAATGCATAAAAAATGGTGAAGAAATGTGATGCTTTCCAAATTTTTTCTGGTAAGTTAAATTTTTTTGGTGCTTTTCCCCTTAGAATGCAGAATATTAAGGCTCCTTTTCAGTAGTGGGGCATAGATTTTATTGGCAAGTTCAATGAAAAATCTAGTGGTGCTCATAGTTGGATACTTGTTGGCATAGACTACTTCACCAAATGGGTGGAGGCAATTCCTACAAGATGGGAAACTAGTAAAGTTGTCATAAATTTCATTATGGATAACATATTGATCATATTTGTTACTCTTGGAAGGATAATCATGGATAATGCTATGTTTTTCAGATCTAAAGAATTTACTGATTTTTGTAGTAGTTATGGGATTTCCATGTCATATTCTTCCCCTTATCATCCATAGGGAAATGGACAAGCTAATTCCAACAACAAAAGTCTTATGAAGATCATGAAGAGGGTCATGGAGAAAAACAAAAGGGCATGGGATTCAAAGTTTAAATTAGCATATGGGCTGATAGAACTACCATAAAGAAGGCCACAGAGAAGTCTCCTTATGAACTTATGTATGGATTGGATGCAAGAATACCAATGAAAAAATTATTGCAAGTATATAAATTCATCCAGGAATATGAAGAAGATATTGATGATAGCATGACTAACAAGATTAATCAATTGAAAGAATCAGATGAATCAAGAAGAGCAACAAAAGATACTAATTTGAAGAAGCAGTTGTAGGTCAAGTATCTATTTGACAAGAAAGCTACAGAGAGAAAATTTGTAGCAAGAGATTTTTTTTTGATGTGGAATGCAAGGAATCAAGATAAGGGAAAGCATGGTAAGTTTGAGGCCCTTTGGATTGGCCTTTATGTCATCTAGGGAAATCATGGTGAGAATTCCTATTGTTTGCAAGACATGAGTGGTGAAGTGTTCAAATTTCCAATGCATGCATAATTCCTCAAACCCTACTTTTCATAAGTATGGCATATCCATGCACATTGTATTATAGTTTCTTGTTTTGGTCGTTGTTGTTTTGGGTTTTTCGTGGTCTGCTCTCCCAAAAATATCCTGATTCTCGCTCTACTTTGTCAAGCATATGTCCCCAACTAGAGCCACTGGTGGTACTCACAAAATCCATGGCCATTTTTGAACTTTTGAAGTCTTTTAAGGTTCTGAACTTATAAGATAGGGCTTCTAAAACCCTTATATGCTTAAACCCTAAACCTTTGAGCATGGTGTTCACCTTTGTTATAAAATCATGTTGACCTTTTGCACCTAGTTAGCCTTGTGTTCATAAGTTTAAGGTGTTATGTCCTCATGTCTCATTACTTAGGCACGGTCTCATTTTAAGAACAACATTTGTGCATGTGCTAAATTTCCGCGCTTAAGTCTTTGCATCGCCCTTCATTGAAACCTTATCCCTCATCGATTTTGTTTCCGCAATGAGCCCAATTCTTTGCATTGCTCATCGCTAAAGTCTTTTTTCCCACTTAATCCATTGCCACAATGCATGATGGATTCTATGTTCCTTTTGCATCACGTGGATTCTCCACATCACTGAAGAATGACTTAAACCTTGAAACATTACCATGATGGGTGATGGAAATGGGATAATATTCCTATGAATACTCTCTCGATCAAAGGAATTCTTTACATCACGATTTCATATTTTGGTGACAGTGCCTTTCAGTGACGAGAGATGAGGGGCTGATATCAAATGAGGAACATCTAAAAGTGGAGGTTACATCGCGCCCTTGCTTCACATCACTGTTGTGAAGCAAGGTGATATGGCAGTTTACGTGATGTGTGATCAACGACCCAGATTTGGAGGAAATCTATGATGGTGTTTTAAACCTAGCTTGATGTGCATTCTCATCCCTCCATCTTCCATCCAACGGCCATAATTCAAATTAGAACGACTAGTTGCTCCTATTTGTGGGGAAATGGTAGAATTGAATGCTCAGTGACATATCCAATTACCAAATCGAATCTAATCGGTCCTAGATTGATTTTTCTTTGTCATCCTATTGTTGCATTCATTTCCAAATGACACCACTGCTCCTTTGTGTGTTGTAGAGATAGAATTATTTTGTTAGGGCATGTTTTCCCTGGTCTTATTTATGGATTTCATGGGTTCCCATACCTACTTTCAAAGCACCATCAATGATGAAGTATGGTCGAGGTGTCAAGGGCCTTTATGGCTGGTCGTTGCTTTGTTTTAGAGGAAAATTTTATTGTTTGTAATCTGATCAGAGTTCTCTTTCCTGTAACCCTAGTTGGAGTTAAGGTTAGGGTTTGAATTTGAATTTTAGTTATGCCTACACTAGAAAGGAAAGTTTTGTTGTCTATGTTCAGGTTCCACTCTCTTAGAATTTTGTAAGTCTTTTGCTTTATTTTGTATAGTGTTTTCTTCTCTTGCACCTAGAAAGGAGATGTTGTAATGTTGGCTCTGTAATAACAATAGATGACTTGAATGCTCATTGTTGGTATATGGAGCCTAATCAAACTCAGAGGTTAAATTTTCTCCACTTTTATCAACGTGGTTTTCCCCCAAATTATTTAACAGGGGTTTGGGGGCAACGCCCCTTGCGGGGTTCAACGGTAGTGCCCTTGGCGCGCTCCATGTCGTGATACAAGGTAGGGTCAAGGGGCAACACCCCCAAAACCTCTCACGCTTTTTATTATTTTATAAAGGCATCAAGAGTTAATTTTTCTATTGGCTGACATAAAAAACCCTATTTTGTAATCAACATAAGTCTTGATAAAAGACTAAGGGTTAGGGTTTTTGTTGATATTGTATTGTAGCATTTTGCAGTGGTATTGAGTTGCAAGGATTACTAGTTGTAATCAGTTCTATTTATTAGATAATAATATTGGACTCTCTGTTGGTGGATGTAGCTCGAGTTTGGGTGAACCACATTAAATATTGTCTCTTGCTGTTATTATTTATGTTTTTCATTCCTCTGTTTAATCTTTATTTGCATTTAATTGATATATTTTGCATGCAATTCCTAACAAGTGGTATCAGAGCGGGTTGTGTTTGATTATCGTCTATAGGAAAGTCTTACGGTTGAGTGGGAGTCTTACGGTTAAGTGAGAGCAATGACAGACAAGGGTAAATTGAAGGTAGATAAATTCAATGGGCAAAACTATTAGTTATGGAAGATGTAGATGGAGGATTATCTCTATCAGAAGGATCTATGGAGGTCGTTGGAAGGAACAACCAAGAAATCGACAACAATGAGTGATGAGGAATGGAATATTTTGGACAAAAGGCACTGGGAGCCATTCATTTATGCCTGGCACAATAAGTGAAATTCAATATTACAACAACAAAGACAACTCAAGAGTTGATGGAAACCTTGACGAAGTTATATAAAAAGCCTTCAGCTTCGAATAAGGTATTTCTTATGAAGCATTTATTTAAAATGAAAATGGTAGAAGGTGGGTTAGTTGCTGATCATTTAAATGAGTTTAATATGGTTACCGATCAATTAACTTCTATAAATGTAAACTTTGATGAAGAAGTTAGAGCTCTTTTGATTTTTTGTTCTTTGCTTGAAAGTTGGAATAGCTTGGTAATGGTTGTTAGCAATTATATTTTTGGCTCGAATACATTGAAATTTGAAGATGTTTTCGGTGTTATTTTGAGTGAGGAAATTCATAGGAAAAACCTAAGTGGAACATCCACATCAGGTAGTGTTTTGAATGCAGAAAGCAGGGACAAAACAAACGAGAGAGGAAACAATTCTGGAAGTTGTGGGAAGTCACGAGGAAAATCAAAGGACAAAAGGTCCCAATCTAGAGAGAAGAAGGATTGTTGGTACTGTGGTAAGCCGGGTCATTTAAAGAAAGATTACTAGTGTTAGAAAAATAAAGGAAACAAAAAGGAAGTAAAGAGGAAAATGTGGTAAGTAACAAATTTGATGAGGATGCTTTGATTCTTTCCCTTGATAATGTTAATGATTCATGGATTTTAGATTTAAAGGCCTCATTTCATGCTACGCCCATAGAAGTTATTTTTTTGATTATGTCCAAGGGGATTTTGGGCTGGTTTATTTGGGAGATAATGAACCATGTCAGATTGTTGGAAAGGGAAGAATTAAGATTAAGTTGCAAAATGGGAATCATTGGCTACTACAAGAGGTAAGGCACGTTCCAAGGATGAGTAGAAATTTAATTTCAGCAGGGCAACTAGGTGATGGAGGTTGCATAGTTACTTTTAATGATAAAAATATGAAGGTTTCAAAAGGTGCCTTAGTAGTAGCAAAAGGTGTGAAAGTAGGCAGCTTATATCTTTGTACAGGTCATACAGTTCCTTCTACTTTAGTTGTTGCAGAGAAAACACAAACAAGTTCATGAACAGTGTTGCAGGTTCATAGGAAGAGACTAAAACAATTGTTACAAGTTTTGAGACAACATTGTGGCATAATAGACTTGGGCATATGAGTGAAAAAGGTATGAAGGTATTTCATTCCAAGAAAGTTTTACCAGGTCTCAAATGCATCAATATGGATTTCTGTGAAAGTTGTGTGTATGGAAAACAAAAGAGAGTTAGTTTTCTTAAGGATGGGAAGCAAAAGAAAGATGAAAATTTGGAGCTTGTGCATACATATGTATGAGGACCAGCTCAGGTATCTTCTCTTGGTGGCTCTTGATATTATGTCACATTCATAGATGATGCAACTAGGAAGATTTAGATTTGTTTCTTTAAGCATAAATTTGATGTATTTGAAACATTTAAGAAATGGAGAAGCTTGGTTGAGAATGAGACAGGTAAAAGATTAAAATGTCTTAAATCTGATAATGGTCGTGAGTATTGCAGCAAAGAATTTGAGGATTATTGTTCCTTTAATGGAATTCGTAGGTAGAAAATGGTTCCAGGGACTCCACAAGAAAATGGAGTGGCTAAGCGCATGAATAGGAAAATAATGGATCATGCAAGGAGCATGAGATTGCATGTTGGGCTTCCTTTAAACATGTGGGTAGAGGCTGTCAATACCGTTGTATATTTAATTAATAGAGGTCCTTCAGTTCCCTTAGGTTGTGGTATTCCAGAGGAAGCATGGACAAGTAAGAAGGTGAGTTATTCTTTTCTCAAAACCTTCGGATGTGAAGCATTTGCACATGTAGATTATGGAAATAGAACCAAACTAGATGCAAAATCAAAAAAGTGTATCTTCATTGGATATGGCATTGATGAATTTGGGTATAGGCTTTGGGATGTTGAAAATCTAGAAATTGTGAGAAGCAGGGATGTATTCAATGAGAAGGTGTTGTACAAAGATTAGTTGCAGCAGCTTGAGAGGAAAGAAAAGGATTTTGTGGTGCTAGATGATACTCCAGATAGTAATGTTCCAGTGGTTCCTCATGCTCCGCAACAACAACAAGAAATACCACAAACTCTAGTGAATGTTAGACAGTCAACACAACTAAGTAGACCTCCTGAAAGGTTTTCTCCATCTTTGTATTCTATTTTGTTAAAAGATGTTGGTGAACCTAAAGGGTATGATGAAGCTATGCAGGTGGATACAAAGGTTCAGTGGGAGCATGTAATAAAAGAAGAAATGGGCTCCTTGTTGAAAAATTAGATTTGGGAATTATGCAAGTTGCCTGTAGGTAAAAAAGTCTTACCAAACAAATGGGTTTATAGGTTGAGAGAGGAAAATGGAGGTAAGAACAGATTTAAAGCCAGGTTAGTTGTAAAAGGATTTGCACAGAAAAGGGGCATTAATTTTGTTGAGATTTTTTCTTTGGTTGTTAAGATGACTTCTATTTGTACTATTTTAAGTATTGTGGCTATTGAAGATTTGCATTTGGAACAACTAGATGTGAAAACCGCCTTTCTCCATGGTGACTTGGGGGAGGAGATATAAATGGAATAGCCCCAAGGATTTGAGGTCAAAGGCTAGGAGAAACTACTGTGCAGATTGAAGAAGAGTTTATATGGCTTGAAATAAGCACCTCAGAAATGGTACTTAAAATTTGATAGTTTTATGGCTGAGCAAGGCTATAACAGTTGTAATTCTGACCATTATGTTTATTTTAAGAGGTTGGATAAAGAAAACTACATTATTTTATGTTTATATGTTGATGACATGCTTGTAGCGGGGTCTAACATGGATCACATAATTGAGTTAAAACAACAGTTAGAAAAATCATTTGCTATGAAGGATTTGGGGGCAGCAAAACAAATTCTTAGTATGAGAATTTGTAGAGATAGGAAGAACAAAAAATTGACTCTATCTTAGGTTGGTTATGTTCAAAAGGTGTTGTAGAGATTCCACATGGAGAATGCAAATGTTTTCAGCACACCTTTTCCTAGTCATTTGAAATTGACTAAGGAGATGTGTCCAAAGACACAAGCGGAGGAAGACAAAATGTCCAAGGTACCATATGCTTCAGTTGTAGGAAGTTTAATGTATGTCATGGTATGCACGAGACCAGATATTGCACATGTTGTTGGAGTTGTAAGCAGGTATATGATTAATCCTAGATTGGAGCATTAGAATGTAGTAAAATGGGTTCTCAGGTATTTGAGAGGTACATCCAATAAACATTTATGTTTTAGGGGCTCTAATACTAATTTAGCAGGTTATGTGGACTCAGATCTAGTAGGGAATATTGATACTAGGTGAAGTACTAAAGGTTATGTCTTTATTGCAGGTGGGACAATAGTAAGTTGGATCTCATGGTTGCAAAAGGTGGTTGTTTTATCCACCACAGAGGTAGAGTATGTAGTTGCAACAGAGGCAAGCAAGGAGATGATATGGCTACAATATTTTATGGAAGAATTGGGAAAACAACAGGCCAATAGTTATTTATTTACAGACAATCAGAGTTCCATACATCTTGCAAAGAATTTTTCCTTGCATTCAAAGACCAAACACATACAGTTGAGGTATCACTTCATTCGGTCGGTGTTGGATGATGGACAGTTAAGCCTGGAAAAGATACATATAGATGACAATCTAATGGATATGTTTACAAAGGCAGTGCCAAGGGAGAAGCTGAGCTCCTCTTCATCTTTGGTTGGCCTTCAAGACTGAAAATAATAAAATCAAAATAGTAGGGTCCAAGGTGCTTATTTCTAGTGGGAGCTACAGGGTCAGTGGTGTTATGATCAGTCTCCAAGTGGGAGATGATATGGGGTGGAGTTTGACCAGTCTCCAAGTGAGAAATTGTTGGTATATGGAGCCTAATCAGACTCAGAGGTTAAATTTTCCCCACTTTTATCGATGTAGTTTCCCCCCAAATTATTTAACACGGGTTTGTGGGAAGAGCCCCTTGTGGGGTCCAGGGGTAGCGCCCTTGTGCGCTCCCTATCATGATACAAGGTAGGGTCGAGGGGCAGTGCCCCCACAGGGTCTCGGGGGCAACACCCCCGAAACCTCTCACAATTTTTATTATTTTATAAAGGCGTTGGGAGTTAATTTTTCTATTGGCTAACATAAAAAACCCTATTTTGTAACCGACATAAGTCTTGATAAACGGCTAAGGGTTAGGGTTTTCGTTGATATTGTATTGTAGCATTTTGCAGCAGTATTGAGTTGTAAGGATTATTGGTTGTAATCGGTTCTATTTAATGGATAATAATATTGGACTCTATGTTGGTGGATGTAGCCCGAGTTTGGATGAACCACGTATATTGTCTCTCGTTGTTATTATTTATGTGTTTTTCATTCCTCTGTTTAATCTTTATTTGCATAATTGATATTTTCTACATGCAATTTCTAACACTCATTGCATTTTGCACATAATATTTGTATCAGTTTTATCATTCTCTCCACTATTGTACTTACTATCTTTGAATCAACATAATCAAGGATTGTCTTGATTCTCATATCATATTTTCTTTTCATGAATGTTTGATTTTTTAGTTTCTATTCAAGGAGCAGAGTAATCTCTTTCAATTCATATGTTAAGGTTTTGAGGATACAATAGGGATTCCAAAGAAGTTTGATAGCATTGATCTTTTGTTGGTTTCTTGCTTCTAGGAAATAAGTTTATTAGAAGCTTGGGTGGGTCTATTAAAGGAGTGTTACTTCATTTCTGGACTTTGAGTGGATAAGGAATTGGTCAGTTTATGTCCATAAACCTAAGTCTCAGGTGGATCCAATTTCAAAATAAAAATTAAAACCTTTTAATTTCCTGCATTTTACTTTTATGTTTATTTCCATACTACCAAAATTTATTGAAGATATAGAGGGTTTTGTAGATGATTTAGCCCATCAAAGGCATTCCACCATTGTAGTATGCTGATCTATCATCAAAGACATCATTTGAATGATAGTGTTATATGTGCATGATGTTATAGGGATACCCACCTTGGTTCTGCAAGGCTTAAAGTGCAGAGAAGAATATGCCAATTAATCTCTTGTTCATTGGCCACTGACCTAGGGTCTCTATGAATAAGGAGTAGCTACCCTTTAGGAGAAACTAGACAATTAGTTGGAAATACCAACAAGTAAACAACACAAAGACTCCCTATGAGCTATGGTATGGAAGGATTGATATTGTCAAGTAATTTAGAGTGTTTGGAATAAAATGTTATATCAAAAGAGATGGAGCTAACTTAGGAAAGTTTCATGCAAGGTTTGATGCAAGGTTTGATGAAGGTATCTTCTTTGGATATTCTACTAGAACCAAAGCTCACTGATGCTACACCAAGAGATTGAGAAAGATTGTTGAGAGTGCAAGTGTCAAGGTTGATGAATATTTACAAAAATACTTAGTGGTGATAGATGGATGAGTTAGATGAATCTTCTTACAGAGAAGAAGAAAAATCTAAAGAAAAAGAAGTGCAAATTGAAGGAGAAAGAAGCTCTGGAAAGGACTCCTAAAACTCCTAGGTATGTGTAGAAGAATCATTTTGAAGAAAAAATCATTGGAGATAAGAGAAAAGGTGTATTGACAAGAAGGAAAGCTACTAAAGAATAGGTACCTATGTTTACTTTCTAAAGTTAAACCTAAAACAATGTCTGAGGAATGCAAAGATGAATATTCGATCAAGGCTATGGAAGAAGAATTGTCGCAGATTAAGAAGAATCAAAACTAGGAACTTGTCCCAAGACCAGTAAACAAAAATGTAATTGGAACTAAGTGGGCATTCAACATAAAACTAAATGAGAATGGAGAAGTGGTAAGGAACAAGGAAAGACTTTTGTGTAAAGGCTACTCACAAGTTGAAGGAATAGATTTTGAGGAGACATTTGCTTCAGTGGTAAGAATGGAAGCTATCAAGATGTTTTTGGATTTTGTAGCACATAAGGATTTCAAAGTTTATCAAATGGATGTGAAGCTTGCTTTCTTGAATGGAGAACTAGAAGAAGAGGTATACATAGAACAATCGAAAGGATTTCAGTTATTAGACAAATTGGATATGGTCTATAGATTGAAGAAGGAACTATATGGTTGCAAGTGTTGGTTATCCTAGCACACTTCATGCAAATGGAATTCATGGATCAAACAATGGAGATACTTGTCAAGATGATAATGTTTTTGTTGTTTTGGTTTTTCCATCACCACAACATGCAAATCATAGTGAGCTCCAAGTTGAACATCAACAAAATTTGAGCAATATTGATCGTAGTTGTCTTATTGAGAAAAATCAGAGAATGATGCACATAGTTGAAAAAATTATATCAAAAAATAAAGACTCATCTTTTCTAGTTGAGTATATTGATTGTAATTAGCTCATGAGTAGCACATATGTTGATCAATACATCTGAAAATATGGAATGCACAAGGGTTAGTTGTCTACAAGTGTTTTCTACCTTGAGGCACCAAGTGTTGATGAAAGGTGTGAGTTAGAAATTAAAAATGAATGTCAGAGCACTTACACTCCTATTGTTTCAGCTTGTACATTATTCCATAATGTTGTTCACATAGAACCCTAAACAAATTGTCAAGAAGTTGCATGCATTTATGATCCTATGGTCTCTGTTCAAACCTTCTCTTGCATAAGGAGATATGAAGAAGAATCATCATATGATCTCAATGCAAGATTTATGGATACTCTATCTACAATTCCTAAGTGTCACAAACTTGAAAATTATGTATGCATTGATTTATTTTATGAATCTTATGAATCGGGTTTGAGTGCTTTTCCAAAGGAGTTGAAGCCAGTTAGGCTTGACCAAGTGTGTGAACACATTTCTCTTTTGGAAAAGATTAGAGATGATCATCAAAAAACTATTATGTTTTAAATCCGTAATTATGAATATTTTGTTGCTCCATATAAGTCAAGCAGTGCGATATCACATGAGGAAGAAGAAAGTGGAGCAAAGGTTGAAAATGCATACCCTAGTGAAGCAAATGAAATGTGTGGTTTTGACTCTTTTGAAGATTCCAATGCCTATAGTCCTATGGAAGATATAAGACTATGTAATTAGTTTGAAGAGCCTGAACATGGTTTCAGTATTGATGAGTCTCCTTGCTATAGTAACTATGATGGCATTGAGTATGGTCATTGTTGATTCTGATTATCCTCATGAAGTAGAGATATAACCCTTTACTTCAAATATGAGATATGTTGATAATGATTGGAACGTGTGCTTGCTTGAGAAGGAACAACTTTCTTCCTATGAAGAATTTTTAGAATGTGATTCAAAGATGTTAACTTTTGATGACGTGAATGAAGCTGAAAGTTTATCTGTTTGCTCTTTTAGTGATTACAATGATTTTGAATACCATGATGATATGAAAGATTTAGACTTTCATATTGAGGAGGCATAAACTTTCATGATGACGATGAATGTAATAGAAAACCTCTTATTTGATGAGCCTCCATCTTCATCAGTTAATAGAAATGATGATCCTTATTGGTGCAGAGATAATCCACTCTTTGCTGAGAACTCTGATGATGCATCTAACACAGGGTGAGAATGTGGCCTTAATCAAACAAAGCAACACATGGATGAGCTCTTCAAGGGTATTGCCTATGAATGTTTTATATTAGATACAAATGTTGCAGGAAAGAGTGAGTGTTATGATGCTGGTTTCTTAGACTATGAGTGTTTCAATTTCTCAGTTCAGTTGGGTGAGCATTCAGTGGGACATGAAAATGAGCTGGATAAGGTAAAATACCACAATGATCGTGGACTTCAGTTAGTGTTTGATTGTATATTGAAGATTGATAGAATTAGTGGTGACATTGGAAAGCATAGTGATATGGTAAGGCATGCCAGTGAAAGGGTGAGTTTATGGGTAGTTCATGGCAGTGTTTTTAGACTTGGCCTGCTGTAGATAGCAGAGAACAGAGTGTTTGAAAAAGGTAATTTTGTTACTTCATTTTTGGGGGCCCAGGGCCACCAAATGAAGTTTGGAAAATGAGTTCCAATGCAGCATAAAGGAGAAATTTTTGAAAGCCCAATGGACTTGGCACTTGGTTCGCTTCTCTAGAGATTTGAATTCTTGCTCTACTTTGTCAAGCAGATGTCCCCAATTGGAGCCACTGGTGGAGCCTGTAAAATGCTTTGCCATTTTGCCAAAATTTTGAGTCTCATGAGGGCTAGGGTTCACTTTTCATGCATTAGGGTTTTGTCTTAGGGCTTAAAACCCCTCAAGCCTTTATCATTTGTTGAAACCCTCCTTAAACCCTAGTCCGATTCTATTTTCATGTTGACCTTTTTGTGCCTGGTTAGCCTTGCCTGTTTAAGTTATGACTATGTCATCGTTTCCCATCCTCCTTGTGTGGACCCCTTTTAATTATTTGACCCTTTTCCTATGTCGGGCAAGATGAATTTTATTTTATGACTTAAGTCTTTAAGTCTTTTTATCCCAAGGGTCTTGTTCCCATCGACCTAGTCAAGTCCCCTTTTTATGACTAAATTTTGTGCATGTGCAGATTTGCTAGCCATTGGATCTGGAGATTTGATCTCAGTCGTTCCTTGTGGACTCCGCAGGATAAAATATTCATTAAAGTAAATTTTTAGGGTTAGTGGGCTTCTGCCATGTGGTGTATGCTTGGTGTGGGTCCTGTGGTATTTAGGCCTGGCAAGTGTTATGGTGGGCCTCGTGATCGAACGAAAGATATTAGGGTGCAAAGTGTGGCTAAATCTTGGCCGCTCCCCATGCACCCCACAGATTAAAATAATATTTCCCAAAGTATTGCGGGGTTAGCGAGCTGGTGATGCATGTCCTTGGTGGAACCGGTGGTGGAAGTTGTTGCGTTAGTGAATGGTGATGTCACAACGACGGTTGGAAGAGATCAACGATGGTAATTTAAGAGATCAAATAGTGCTTTGTCTTTTCGCTGGGGCTTTTGGTGAATCTCGGCTTAGTCTTGTATGGTCAGTGGAAAGTAATGGATATTCGTCCACGTGGATGCCTTGTGACCATTGATGAGGTGGCATTGCCCAATTGTGCAATTGGATGACTCACATCATTGTTGTGAGTCATGTGGTGTTGCGATGGTTTTATGGTTGATAGTGCGGCCTTGATTTCAAGTGTTTAAATCTGACGGTCAGGTTTTAGAGTCACTGATAGTGAGCGTTAGGTGTTAGATCTTTGTGAGACTAAGACAAATCGACGACCACAATTTAAAATAAAATTTCCCCAACAATTAACTTCTCTTGTTCATAGGTAATGAATATGCAATAATGGTGCATCTGTTTCTTAGCTACCAGGATTGATCCAGGATAATTATAGATCAAATTTTTGCTTCTCCCAAGCAGAATTTATTGCTGAGCGATGCCATTGATGTCCTAATGTGTTGCAGAGAATGAAATTGATGTTAGGGTATGTTCTTCCTGACGGTGATCTTGTATTTCCCTAGAGTACCATGCCTACATTCATAAATGACTTTGTTGGGGTGTGCTCATGATGTCAGGTGCATCCACGTCTGGTGGTTGCATCATTTTGGGGGGAAAGTCTCAATGAACTACAGTTTGACCTGGGTGCTTTAGTATGAAACCCTAGTTTGGTTAGGGTTTGCAATTTCAAATTTGAATCTAAGTTATGCCTACACTATAAAGGAAAATTTTGTACATTTTATTGAGGCTCCATGCTCTCTAAACCTTTGTAAGTCTTTGTCTTAGTCTGTATAGTGATTTCTGCACTTAGGAAGGATATGTTGTAATGTATGTTTTGTAATAACAATAGATGACCCGAATGTTCATTGCATTCAACTTTCAAGTATTGTTTAAGCTTTATCATTCTCTCCAGCTTTGTACTCATTATCTTTGAATCAATATAATCAAGGATTGTTTTGGTTCTCAATCACATTTGTTGATCTTGAATGTTTGATTTGTTAGTTTCTATTCAAGGAGCAGAGTAATTTCTTTCGAGTCATATGTTAAGGTAGTGATGATGCAATAGGGATTTCAAAGAATTTTAATAGTTTTGTTCTTTTGTTGGTTTCTTGTTGTAAGGAAACAAGTTCAAAAGAAGCCATGGGTCTATTGTAGGAGTGTTACTTCATTTATGGACTCCGTGTGGATAAGGCACTAGTCATTCTATGTTCATAAGCCTAGGTCTGAGATGGATTCAATTTCAATTCAAAAAGAACTTTTTACTTTCCTGTATTTGATTTATGTTTTCTTTCCATACTACTACAAGATATTGAAGACAAGGGAGATCTGTGTAGATGATTTAGCCCATTGAAGGCTTCCCACCATTGTAGTATGATGATTTTCCTGAATGTATAGGGATACCCAACTTGGTCCTGTAGAGCCTAAAGTGCAGAGGAGAGGCTTGGAAATCGATCATCTCCTATTCATTGGCCATTGACCTAGGGTCTAAGTATAAGGAGTAGCTACCCTTTAGGAGATGCTAGACCATTAGCTAGAAATACCAACACAATGATGATGAATTCTTGTTCATGTCTTTAAAAGATGAATCTATTTCTGCTAATTCTGAGAGATGTGTGAAGGAATGTCCTCCAGAGATAAAGGATAAGACTGAAGGTACTTTGGTATCTGATTTTCATGCTAGACAAGAGAAGAACTACTGGATCATTGATAGTGGATGCTCTAATCATATGACTAGAGACAAAAGTAAGTTTGTTAAACTTGAAAAATACGAAGGAGGATGTGTTAGATTTGGTGATGATACATCTCCTAAGATATGTGGAAAAGGTTCTATCATTTTTGATGACAAGCATAATATTGATGATGTCTACTATGTTAAGGGTTTAAGGCATAACCTATTGAGTGTTGGAAAAATGTGTAGAAAAGGATACAATATTATATTTTAGGATGATGGATGTGAGATCAAAAATGGATTTGGAACTATGATTACTATTGGAAGAAGGAAAAATGGAAATGTTTATCAACTCAAGGGTGATGATGGTCACTACTTTATGACTCAGATTAATAAAAGTTGGTTATGACACATGAGGATGTGTCACATTAATTTTCATAACTTAGTAAAAATCAGTTCAGTTAAAGTTGTGAGAGATCTTCCAAATATTACAAAGCTTATCAATGTTGTCTATAAGGAGTGTCAAATTTGAAAGCAAGTAAGAAGTAGCTTCAAATTCAAAGAACAATCTACTATCGGACTATTGGAATTGATACATATAGATATTTTTGGTCCTATAAGAGTAAGAAGTCTTCAAGGTGACAAGTATTTCATGCTATTAATTGATGATTATTCTAGAATGACATGGATTACTTTTCTCAAAGAAAAATTAGAAGCTCTAGAAAAGTTTAAAGCATTCAAAGTTATGGTTGAGAATGGAATGGATATGAAAATAAAATGTTTGAAGTTTGAAAGAGGTGGAGAGTTCACCTTGAATGAGTTTAATATCTTTTTGTGAGAATCATGGCATAAAGAGGCACCTGTCTTCCCCTAGTACTCAACAGAATGGAGTGGTTGAAAGAAAGAATAGGACTATTCAAGAAGCTACAATAACAATGATGAAAGAATAAAATTTACTGGAATTCTACTAGAGAGAAGTAATTCATACTGTTGTTTATATACTTAACAGAGTTCAAGCAATAGCAAATAACATAAAGACTCCCTACGAGCTATGGTATGGAAGGATTCCTATTGTCAAGTACTTCAAAGTGTTTGGAAGAAAATGTTATACCATAAGAGATGAAGATAACTTAAGAAAGTTTGATTCAAGGTTTGATGAAGGTATCTTCCTTGGATATTCTACTAGAAGCATAGCTTACCGATGCTACAACAAGAGATTGAGAAATATTGTTAAGAGTGCAAGTGTCAAGGTTGATGAAGATTTAGAGAAAAACTCGGTGGTGAAATGGATATGAATTAGATGAATATTCTTCTAGAGAAGAAGAAAAAGCTAAAAGAGAAGTGTAGATTGAAGAGGAAGAAGCTTCAGAAAAGACTCCTAAAACTCCTAAGTATGTGTAGAAAAATCATTCTGAAGAACAGATCATTAGAGATAAGAGAAAATGTGTACTGAGAAAAAGGAAAGCTGATGAAGAACAAGTAAATCTATGTTTACTTTTTGAAGTTAAACCTAAAATAGTGATTGAGGCATGCAAAGATGAATATTGGATAAAGGGTATGGAAGAAGAATTGTTGTTGATTGAGAAGAATCAAACTTAGGTACTTCTCCCAAGACTAGTAAAACAAAAATGTAATTGGAACTAACTGGGTATTCAAAAACAAACTAAATGAGAATGGAGAAGTGGTAAGGAACAAGGCAAGGCTTGTGTGTAAAGGCTACTCACAAGTTGAAGGAATAGATTTTGAGGCGACATTTACTCTGGTGGTAAGAATGGAAGCTATTAGGATGTTTTTGGATTTTGTGGCACATAAGGATGTCAAATTTTGTCAAATGGATGTGAAGTCTACTTTTTTGAATGGAGAATCTGAAGAAGAGGTATACATAGAACAACCAAAAGGATTTCAATTATTAGACAAATCAGATATGGTCGACAGATTAAAGAAGGAATTATATAGATTGAAGCAAGCTTCTAGAGTTTGGTATGCAAGGTTGGATAGGTATTTGATACAACAAGGATTCAATAAAAGTATCATAGATAGCAATCTTTAATTTAAAATTGAAAAATATCAAATCTTAATTGTTCTTGTATATATTGATGACATAATCTTTGGAGGCAATGAAGTTATGTGTAAGAAGTTTGTAGAAGAAATGCAGAAAGAGTTTGAAATGTCTATGTTTGGGGAAATGAATTTCTTCCTTGAATTACAAATAAATTAGATAAATAAAAGTATTTTTCGTTTCACAATCAAAGTATGCCAAAGAAATGTTGAAGAAGTTTGAAATGAAAGATTTGAAATCGGTGTGTACCCTTATGGTTATTGGTTGCAAGAGGAGCAAGAATGATGAATATGCTAAGGCTAATCAGAGCAAGTATAGATCAATGCTTGGAGAACTACTATATCTAATTGGTACTAGATCGAATATCATGCATGCAATTTGTCTTGTAGCTAGATTTCAAGAAGATCCTAGAGAGTCACATGTTGCAGCAGTGAAAAGAATATTTAGATACTTGAAGGGCACTCTGAATCATGGCTTGTTGTATCCAAAGGATACTTATTTTACCTTGAATTCTTACACAGATGCAGATTGGGATGGTTGTGCAGATGATAGTAAAAGTACAAGTGGTAGTCAATTCTTTCTTGGATGCAGATTGGTGTCATGGCTAAGCAAAAAACAAGATTCAGTGTCTTTATCTACTGCAGAAGAAGAGTACATTACATCAGCATCTTACTACACACAAGTTTTATGGATGAGGAAAACATTGAAGGATATTAGGGTAGTATATGATAAACCAATTTCTATCTTCTGTGACAATACAAGTGCTATCAATATTTCAAAGAATTTGGTAATGCATTCAAGGACCAAACATATCTCAATTTGGTATCATTTTCTAAGAGAGAGGGTTGTAGAGAATGAAGTAAAGCTTGAGTATGTGCCTACAAAGGATCAAGTTGTTGATATATTCACTAAGGCTCTTCCTAAGGATACTTTTGAGTATCTCTAGAAGTTGGGGGTTATTTCCCCTCCTTTGAACTATATGCATAAGGAGATGCATCAATCCAATGGATTTCAAGATCCATTCTTTGGTCTGGATTGATGATTGGTGGCTACCTCTTAGGGGGAGTAAGTAGTGACATTGTTGGTTGTTGCAGTAAAAAAGAGTGAGTGTTGTCATTATGCAGTGGTTGATGATTAGTGCAATGTGGTGTGTGCTCTTAAGGGGGAGTATACTAAGAAGTAAATGAATAGAAGTTGCAAAAAAGTTGTGAGAAGTTTGATTGATGTCAAAGGGGAAACATAAGTGATGCAAATCTTTTGTCCTTTATCATTGATATCAAAGGGGGGGAGAATAATGTGAAAAAGAAAAAGAAAGAATGAATCATGTGGAAAAGATAAGCTGTGTCTTTGATGGTTTTTCATATCATGTGTTTCCATCAATGACAAAGGAGGAGATTGTTGCAAGTATGGGCAGTTGGTGTTGTCATTGATGTCAACAAGCTTGTGTTGTCATTGGTGTCAACTATATGAGAAGAAGATTGTTACAAGAGTGTGTATTTGTTGGTATTGTCTATGTTGTTACATTAATGATGCTTTCATTAGTTGCATTATGTTGTCATTAGTAAGCTATTGGTGTCAACCTCTAGTGTTGCTTTGATAAGATTCTATCTATGATGTATGGTTGAGTTTATATGTTGTAGTTGGATTGAGTATGATGAAGTACTAAAGATGATGAGGATGTGTCTTTGGTGCTTGGTTTCCAAGTGCTTTTGAGAAAATTTGATAAAAAGAGGAAATAGTGAGTTGCAATGTATTCTGGGTTGAAGAGTAGTTTTCTAGTTTTTCTTCACATTTTTTCTAGGTTGAAGATCTTCCTATGCATTTTAGATATTTATATTAGAGGTGTTCAAAGGTGTTGTATCCAGAATTTGGTGCACTAGATCATTTAGCAGAGTAATTTTTGTTCACTAGTGTCTGAACTATGTATTGCAAAGGTGTCTAGGAGAATTTTTTCCTTTTCCGTTATCCGCAGTTTGGTTTCAAATCTTGAAGATCTGGAAATGTGCTGATACTGTTGGTATCTTCCTTTAGTCAAAGTTGTTTGAGGTTTAAGGCTTCAAAATTCAGCTTCTTAAGTTACAGTGTATGACAGAGTTGTCTAAGTGTAGTGGGTGTATGCATTCTTTAGGTGAAAGCTATTGTGAAGGAGTTTTTTGGATTTTAGGGTATTTGTGGAATATTTTAGATTGTGTCTAGGTGATATTTTTTGTTTGTGAGTTGTTGGATCAAATGAAGTGTGCACTTAAAATTTTAATGGTGTTTACATGGGTAACAACTGACCTGGGTGTTTACACTACTTATGAAATTTGTGGAAGCATGGTGTGGCATGTATGAGTGCATTTAGGTCCTAGGTAAGGTGTGTTGTGGTCCACCTTCATTCCTTTCCATCATGGGAATGTTTGGTACTGACCTAATTTGGATTTGCATGATTGAGGTGCATAACCGACCTTGGAGAATGTTTTCAAGGTTGAAGATGATATAAATATGAGTTGAGTTGTTGAGATATGCAAAGAGAGATGGGTATGATGTGAATGATGTGAATGATGTGAATTGTAGAGTGTTAGAGTGTGAATTTGAGAATTTCAACATGAGCTTTCATGTGTTAGATTACTGAATGTGGTGAGCAGAAGGTGTCTACAATTCTACAAAGAGATTGTGAAGGTGTTGGTGATGTTGTGGTGGATTTTTCTATTGCTTTGAGATGGATTTCTCATTGTAACACTCTTCTCTATCTTATTTTCTATTATAGCAGTGAGCCTTTCTTTCTCTTAGGTAGTGATCCCTACTATATTTAGTATTGATATTGCTTTATATTGAGAATTAATCCTCACCATAATTTTCCCATCTTGGGTTTTCCACATAAATCCGGTGTTCTTTTGTACATGATATTGGTTTGATTTAGTTTATGTTATTTTCTTTCATGATAAAACATTCTAAAAAAATTAAGGTTTCAATGAATGCATTTGGATCTAAATGTTTATGAGGGTTTTGAAAATTTAGGGTACAACTGATTCACCCCCCACCCTCTCAGTTGTCTTATGCATTCAACATTGGGAATATCCCTTCGTGATCAACCTTGCCTTATGCTTCTCAACACTACCACCATGACCCATTTTCTTCTTGAACACCCATTTGTATCCAATGAGCTTATGTCCTTTTGGAAAGGGTACCAAATCCCATGTAGCATTCTTCTTCAATGCAACCATCTCTTCATCCATGGCTTCCATATTAGAATCTGCATCATGCTAATCAGTGTTAGCAATCAAAGCAAATCTGCAACTGGAATCAAACATAGAATACCCAAATCTATGAGGTTGCCATATTTCTTTTGTAGACGTCCTCAACTATTGAGGTTGAGGTTCTTGCTCTTCTTTAGAGTTTTCAGAGTGGCTAAAGATCTCATCATCATCAGGTCCATTAGGAGTACATAGTTCATCTCTCTCAAGAGTGGGTGGAATTTGAACTACCTCCTTCTCTTCCTTCTTTGGTTGTAGATATACTATGGAAGGTTTCAACTCATGAAAGATCACACTTCTATTATAGAGTACCTTCTTTGCAAATAGATCCCAAATCTTGTACCCGTTGATGGTGTTTTCTGCACAACAACTCAGACAAGATACAAGTATCCTCTCTCTTGAAAGGTAAATCTCTATCAACAAGCCTCAAGAGATAACCCCAAGGTCTCTAATGTCAGGTCTTGACAATGCATAAACAACTCAGATAATATGTGAAAATGTTGGTAATCACAAGGAGCCTTACAAATGAACAATTCTGGAAGTGTACTTTCATCAGATGCAACAATATGGTGATGCTTTTAATCCTAAAACTAACCCAGATTCAAAATAAACAACAAAAGAGATAAGGGTTTCAAAGAAAATTCTAAGACTAAAACCTAAGATCAATCACAACAATGATGAATGTTGCAGATGGATAGATCCCCAATGAAACCAATCTCTATTTGATCAAGGACAAGCCTACAACTCCACAAAAACGGTGCAATCTTCTAAGGAAATTGAAAATTTTTAGACTTTCAGCATTCATTCACATACCCAATAACTGACACAATGTAAACAAGCATCCACAGTTGAACTTAGCACAAAATAAGGCCCAGACTAACTTTACACAACAACTTACAATCAACAAATCACTAAAAGTATGGACCAGAGATCAATCAACATCATTAAAATTTTACCATTATTGCAAAAGAGCTGAAATCTAACATCTAACATTGAGAATTGAGAACAAGAAACCTTAAACTGTCAAAGATAAATACAAAGTTTTCCAAATCAACAACTCAGTTGCATTACTTCTCCAATATTATATAACAATTTCAAGTCTCTCCTCTCCTACTGCTACTGACTTCTCTAACTTAGCCAATTTTGGCTTTTTATAGCCTCAAACCAGCTATTCTAACCTAGTCTAACCCCTACAAATGAGAAGGCACTGGCCTTATATAGAAAATTACATTTTGAACCAATGGCCAGGATTTAATTCATCCAATGGCTGCAATTGCACTTCTAGAAGCATCAAGCTATTACATTTAATTTGGGAGTTCATGGTACATCATCATCCAATTGCATAAAAACAGTTACATCATGGAACAATGAGAAAACAATATTATGCCAGCTTGTCATTAATGAAAATTTTGATTGGATGATGAAATCAACTTCACATGTCTTCTAGAAACTCCTTCCAACTATAGACAGTTTGGGCACAAATTCTTATGCAGACCCCACTTTTAATAATTGAATTAAACTCTTCCAAATTTCCCTTTTGGCATGAATCCATATGCACGTCCCCCTTTTAATATTTATTTAATCTTGAAAAGCAGATATCATCATTAGTAGCTCACATGTTAAAAATCCAATCCAAATTAAACTTAAATAAAATTTTGGGCCTTAAAAACTTACATTTTTTTTATGGAAACTTTCCATTTTTGGAAATTTCTATCTTCAAAAATTTTTCTCCATCTCAAGAATTTCATTTTTCGAACATTTTAAAATTTCAAGAAAAAATTGCATTTTGGGAAAAATTTCCATTTCGGGAAAAAAATCATTTTGGAAAAATTTCCATTTTGAAAAAAATTCAGATTTTGAGGGGGTCTTGAAATTTCCAAAATGGAAATTTTGGGGATTTCCATTAGGGACGGAAATCCCCCATTTCCAGGCAGGATCAAAATCCCCTAAACTCCATAACTTTTTTTCTAGAAGGAATTTTCAAAAGTTCAAAAAGCAACCCTACCTAATTTTTCATCCTCTATCCACAGGTACAAAAAAGATTTACATATAACATTGAAAATTCACTTCAGAATCCCCATTTTCAAATTCCAAGATAGGTGAATTTCGCCTAGAGCCTCAAAATATTGTCCTCATCAAACCTAATCTAGACTTAATCCCAAAATAATCTCCCAAGAAGAGCAAAACCAAAATTTGACCAAGCCAAGAGGCAAAGATGAAAAAGAAAAAAAGAGGGTCCCCACCTCCGGTGGGGCGTGTGCGAAAATTGCACAATAGTACCCCTTCACACCGAAACCATAGTCGATGAAGATACACTTCACTGCCTTGTTCTCCAACATAGATCTTTTCACATCAGGAACATGAGCATATGCCTCACAAATAAAGACCCTAAGATGTCTCATCAAGGGCTTCTTGTTAGACCATGCCTCGATAGGTGTCTTTTTGACAAGATTTGAGGTAGGAGACCTATTAATCAGGTAACATGTAGTAGCTACAACTTCTATTCAAGGCCAAAACCACTTAGCATACTCTTGGCCTCTCCATCAATGTCCTATTCATTCTCTCCACAAATCCTTAAACTGACTGAAAACTTTAGATTTACTTCTATGAAAATACACAAATGTCCTAGAATAGTCATCTATGAATGAGACAAAATATACAGATCTAGACAACGAAGGAACATTAACTGAACCAAATACATTAAAATGCACATAATCCAAAACCTAGAAGATTTATGAGAATTGGAATAATAAAAAAACATGGTTTTGTTTTCCATATATAAAATGTTCACAAAAAATAAACTCAAGATTACAATCATCAAGGCCTTCAACAAGGCTCTTATTTTTCAGGGTTCTAAGACCCTTCTCACCAATATGGCCACACCTGTGGTGCTACAAGATTTTTTTCTCTGCTAGGAGCTTCATCTCCAAAGCATTGGCATCCTTAGGTACCCAAAAAGCATGACCATGAGATGTAGACACCACACTCTTCATCTCTGCTCAATTTGATGGTTAGAATGAAGAATCCAAAGCCCATTTTTCGGACTTCACAGAAGCACTAATACATTGAATCATTCACGCATCCAACTTATACAAAATTCCAATCCAAACACCTTTAGCAAGCACAATAGCACCTTTGGTCATCTCACATTTGCTCTGCTACTCGAGAAAACAACTTGCACTTCTTCATCACTCAACTTACTCACTAAGTAGGTTTTGTCCCAAACTAGGGATGTGTTGAACACCATCAATCCCCCTCACTCTACCATCAGGGAATTGAATCCTGACTCTTCCACAACCAACAATCTTCAGGTGAGACTCATCACCCAGATACACCTTTGTCATGTCCCCTTTTTCTAAAAATAACAGTTTCTATTTTTAGTAAGTGTGGTTGCCCAAAAATAGTAAATCAGGACCGTTGGTTTGACCGGGAGATTAATATTTTTATTTGGTGATTTGATTTAATAAGAAAATATTTTATCATCAAATAAATATTATATTTGATTTATCATTCATCTTGGGTGAGGGTTTTGATGGAGCAAAAAAGCAAGAAATTATTGCTTATGACAATGGTTGTCAAAAAACAATAATTATGGGAAATGGAAATTTTTTGGCAACCAATAGGGAAAGAGGAGTTACACAATAATTTACCTCATTTTGAAATGAAATCTTGGCACCCAACTTTGGCTTTTGAATGTGGATTACTTAAGGGAAAAAATAGCTTTTTCATTCATTCATTCATTGTTGATTGCTAATGCATTTTTGTTGTTCTTTAGCTGTTGTCAAACTTGTGGAGAAGGAGGCTCAAGAATGGGATTTTTTAGGGTTTCTAGGTGGACTAAGGATGGCAGTCATAGGTTCATCATAGTGTAATCTCACCTAGAGGTTACCATAGTGCTGATTTGAAATATTGTATTTCATTTCCAGATGTTGGGGTTTGTTGGATAGTTGTAGTTTGAATAATTTGGTTTTGTATTTGTTGTTCTAAGTTGTGAAAACAATTTGGAAACTTTGAGGCTGTGGTTTTTTTGTTTCTGGAATGTATTTTCATGCTTTTTTCTATAGAAGACTTTGGTGCAAAGTTTTAAGAATTTGTGCAAAGTTGGCTTTAGTTACAATGATTGTTTTGGGTTTTCAGTTAGAGATATGTGTAATTTGCTGAATTTTTTCATGGCTATTATCTTTTGTATATGAAAAAAAATATAATGTAAATCCATGTGAAATTCAATAATAAATCATCCTATCTCAATTGCACTTCACCCGATTTCCAGTTTGTGTTTTCTTTATGTGTGTTTGTAGCAAATGTACAATTTATGTTAGTTGATTTATTGAAAACAAAAATGATGTGAAATCATGCTTGGATCAGTAATAAATCTTTCTTAATTAGTTGCTTATTATTTAATCACAGTTTGGAGTTGTTTGGTGTATTTTCCCTTACACTCAATTTGCTTTGTTTAAGATTTTGGGTAGAAACAAAAGTTTCAAATTTGGGTTTGATTTTTTTAATAAGGGATACTCCAACCTTCCCGCCATCATACTCTTCATGCTTTAAGAACTAACCTTTGTGAGAGGTCATGTGGAGATAAGCACATGAGTCAATCAACCACACATTTTCCAATGCATGCATTGCTAAGGCAACCAAAAAGAATCTACATCATCTTGAGAGGATTTATCAGATTCTGAATTGGAGGACTTGTTTTTCTTTTCTTCTCCCCCTTGAAATCTTTCTAAAAATTTATATATTTCCTACAACTCCAACATTTAGCCTTAGAATTTTTACTAGGAGACTTAGATCTCCCCAGACACTTGAACTTTGACTTCTTGTCCTTTCTCTTGCCTTTCTCCTTTGATCTAGCACGAACAAATAGGGCCTCCTTGGATATCTTAGAAGAATTCCTCTACATATCTTCAAGTAACATCGAAGTAACCAAATATTCCATCTTGAAAGTGGTGGTTGTGCTTCTAGTAGCCATAACTAGGTGGTCCCAATAGTCTGAAAAAGAACATAGAAAAAGCATGCAATGGTTCTCATCTTCAATCGTCAACCCAACAAAACCCAATTGAGCCACTAGAATATTGAATGCATCCAAGTGACCAAAAATTGACCCTCCTTCCTCCATCCTCAAATAATATAGTTTCTTTCTCAGGAATAACTTATTTACCAAGGATTTTCCCTGATAAATATCTCCAAGCTTCTTCCAAAGCTCAGTTGGCTAGGATCTAATACCAACTGAAAGTAGAGCTAAGTGTGTAAACACTTCCCTAATGTAAATAAATCAAAGAAGAGGTTGCAAAACTTTGTTTCAAATATTTTCTTTTACAGTTAACTTAAGAATACATATGCAATTAATTATTATTTTTAGATTTAAAGCATTCAACACAACATAAAATTTATGTGGGAAAACCCTTTTTTAGAAAAAATCCACACACCAAAGCATAGATCAATTGTATTTCCAATAATATGCAATTATAATACAATGTGCAAAGTCTATGCTTTTGTAGGTGTAGTTTCACTTTGAAACAAATCTAGAGTGAATCCGACAGTGTAATGACATCTCAAAAATTATAATTAATCTCTCTACACAAATGCACTAAGGCATGAATAAATAGATCTCATACATGGGCATTTATTTTTTGTCATGTGTCAATGTCCTAGTCTATGCACATGCATGCAAACTAAAAGTCAACAACATGCATGAATCCCAAGTGACCCGATTAGCAACCTATCAAGCATTTGCATACATACACCAAAGTGCAACATGTAAGCACATGCAAGGCTTGTAGCTCCAAAATCCAAGAAACCTCACATGCTAGGAACCCCATAAATAAAATCAAATTTATTGCCTATTTAGAACTCACCTACAACTCTTCATCACTCTGAGTGACAACTCAACCTCCATTAAGAAATTTTCCTCTCCAAGCTTCAATCAACAAGTCAACAACATGTTGCATGGAATCTAGGTGGACCTCCTAAAGGTTTTTACAATTTTAAATGCTCATATGAGCACCTAGGTGACAAGTGTCACCTTCCCTTGCCTCCACTTTTCAGAAGAGATAAGCTTACACACAAGTCAATATGGTGCCCATTATAGAGGGCTTAATGCTACCAAAACCAACTACCACATGTCAATATGGTGCCAATTATAGAGGGCTTAATGCTTGATTCCTTCCCAAGTGAGTGCCCATGTGACATGTGTCACAATCTTGCACTTCATACCTCACATGTAGGATACCAAATCCTCGTTGGGTCCCACAAAGTAACTTAGCAATTTGGAAACAAATATTATTGCCTTTAATAAATTAAATCAACAAATTAAGGGAAATTAATTAATAAAGTAATCATGGGACTCACTAAGGTTGAGACATCTTAATCCTAACAATTTCATGCCTAAAGAAGGATTTGGGATTGCATATTACTCGTGTTGCTAAGTTACCACCACTAGATGAAGGAAAACTTATCCTTATTCTCAACGCTATGATTGATACTAGGGTAAAAGATCTAGGGAACCAAAATATAATGGAGAATCTTGTCTATTGGAATAATTTTCCAATTGAAGATGCTACCTGGGAAGGCCCTAAAATTCTAGAGCACCCAAATTTAGATTGCTTGAGGATAAGCAATTTGGGGAAAGACTTGCCATGTCCCTTTTTCTAAAAGACAATTGCAAAGTGGAATCTCAGAACCCTATCACAATTCTTCACATAACACCTCCTGGCTTGTGATTTGGAACATAAAATTTTCAATAATGACTGTACATCATATCCGAAGATCAAGGAAAAAGGATCATATAACAAAAGAATATTGCCATCAGAAGATCGCCAATCTAGGCTCACTATACTGGAGCAGGATCAATTTTGGGAATCCCTCCACATTCCTCCATGGGAGAAATTTTCAACTTTTGGTTTGGAACAAAGCATCTAGGATGACACATGTACATATCTAAATCTCAAGGGAAATGGATAAGGTACTAGAGAGATATTGCTATCAAAACATGGCAGTTCCGAGAAACTAGAACCTACTTCGGTAGGCATAATGGATAAGACACCTCCCGATCATGTGGCATCATTTGTGAAGTTTCAATAAGAAGTAAGGGGCCAAGGAAGCACGTGGATAGGTTTGTAGGGTGGCATGCTAAATCTACTTTGGCCTTAAGGTTGACCTAGTGTAGCATGTGAAATTCAAATTATGGGCTTTTGTGCCATTTTGGCTTAAGGCCAACCTATTCCTTGAGGGAAATTGTTAGCATATAAATATAGGGAGTCAATTCTTGTAATAGGCATCAAATTATTATGTCAATTCTACTATATTTGGAGACCCTTGTGTTCTAATTCCTTTTGTGGACGAAAACCCATAAGAGTTTGTGTTCATTGGATGAAAACCCAATGTTCACCAAGATTAGAGGATGAAACCCCTTTGGTTCTTGAGGGTATTCTCACTCAAGGATTGCATCTGAGCTTTAAAAGATTTGTAAGGAAGTTAGTAGAATCATTGTTGATCTGTGATAGCATTGTATATCATTCTGGATTAGTTTTATGAGTAGTAATTGATATGTCATATATGTGAATGAAATTCTAAAGTTTATCATTGTCAAAAAGAGGCATTCGTGTTCATGTATCGTTGCTCATTGAATGCAATATGCAATTCAGTCTTTAAGTTAAAATTCTATGTTAGGAACATTATAGAAAGTACTTTGACCCATGTGACATGGTACCAAGGCCATGTCACATGTATAAAGGTTCATGCCTTGTGTACAAAAGGCACATGCCTTTGTACACATTGGAGAATGTGAGGGATTTGAAGGTGGGTTGACTAAAATAAGGTTGTGCAAGTATAGGATTAAGGAGTTTATTGTATTAGCCAACGTGATGAAAAGTGTAGAAAATAGGGATTTGAACAAATATTTTTTTATTTAATTTTTGAGAAAGGGATAAGGGACTTAGATAAATAAATAATTGGACATATTTACCTAATATGGACTATATGAGAAGGGTGATTTACTTATTTTGGCTAGAAACATGATGCAAGTGAATAGTGATGAATAATGGATAAATAGTGATTTTATTAATTAAATAATAAAATATTATTTAATCAATGGGGGATGAAAATGGGATAATTAATTGAATAATTAGGGTTTTATTCAATCAATTATAGAATACATAGTCAAGTAATGATAAGGTGTCAATTTTAGGTGTCTACAATAATTAATGGGTTGGTAGAAAAACTAAGTAATTAGATGAGTAGAAAGTGAAAATTAAGGAACAATATTTAGAAAAATAGGATGGAAAATAGGTGAAAATGATTAAGGCTAAATTTATGCAATAATATGGTATGAACTCAATAAATAAATAATCAAAATATAATAGACCCACTAAAAAATCAATACATTGTACTAGTATTGTTTAGGTTGGCTCACCTCCACCAAAGAATTGAAGATCCAAATAGACAATGTGGAGAATCGAATAATACAAGCCTCAAATTCTTATGATGTTATGAAGGAATTAGATGACTCTCTAAGGGTATATATTGAAAATATGAATTCTCAATAAAACCACTTACATGAATAGAGAAATAAAATCATCTCTCAAATGAAAAAAAGAGAGAAGTGGTCAATCTATACTTAGCCCTAATCATAGGCCTCTTAGTGGATTCCCTAAAATTGGCAAGATATCTCACCATTCTATATTTTATCATTGATGTTGAGAATAGGTTAATCACCATCAATAAACATTCCAATATCTTGTAGCAAGTGGTTATATAATAGAATAATACATACAACCATTAATGGAGTATCTACAAAAATATCTTACCATAAGGAGATTTTATTGATTCAAATTTTTGGTAGAATATTCTCATGTAGTATATATTTTGATACACTTTGTTATGAAATATAATCTTGTATTTATTTTTGAGCACTCAAAATAGAGTCATCGTGTCTTAAGTATAAGAAAAGGGTTAATCCTAGGGATTATGTTGCCAAAATAGAGTTTTTGTATTCCCATTTAGATAAAAACCCAAGAGGGTAGCCTAATGAAAACCAATGGCAAAAAAACTTAAAGAGAACCAAAGAATAGCAATAAGAGAGCACATCCCCAAGTAATCCATAGATATTTAAAGTCATTACAAGCCAAGGAAACCAAAGAATGATAACTACAATAGGTGTGTGACAACTATAAAGAGGTATACCAATGGAGGAACATGAAGAGTGACATGTACCTATGTGTATCCATGAACACATATGTATTTCCTAGGAATACAAATATGGTATATGTGATAAGAGAGATAAAATAAGATAGAGGAGCATAAGATAGGAGTGATGTGAATGTGAGAAAAGAAGAGAGAGAAAAGTGAGATATTCATATATTGTAATAAATATATGATAGATTATCATATCAGAGATAAATATGCATTGAAGAGTTGATAGTTATGTACACCACATATTTAGATAATAAATATACGAAATTTGTTGGATCTTGAGAATGGTATGTGTGAATTTTTATTTTATTTGATGTATGCTAGAATCTGCCACACTAATTTATAATTCATTGCACATATTTTGATTCTCTTACTTATTCATAACACTAGGATAATCTATAACATAACATATAAATAGCTTAGATCTCTATATAGGAGACTAATACTTTAATTCTAAAATTCTATTTATAATTCCACTAACTATCATTCTACCAATCAGATAGAGGTTGAAGCCCCAACTTGTGTAACATAACATCAAGGATGAGCTCAAAAAGCATAGAAGGTGAATTTGAAATAACTAGTTAGAATTTTGATTGTAAAGAAAGGCATCGAGTCAATTCCCTAAAAGAGGCTAGATCCTAAATGGTGTAGATATATATATGAAATAATAAAAAGGATTTGATTATGGGACTCTTAACTAGTGGCAAATTATAAGTATTAATAGTGGGGGACTACCACAAATTATTGTCATTGAAAGAGAGACCATTTTTAAACCATCACCAACCCATTTGAGGTGGGGATTCAAATTTTGAAGAGCTTTCATGTTTTGAGCCACAAAATAACCTTTAATCTCAATAAGAACATTTGTGGTGAGTCCACTACCCTTCCAACATCACTTCCTATAAGGAGTACCCACTTCAATATAGTGACTAAACAAAAAAAAATTAGGCTTTAATGCCTTCAATAACATAAACTATTCTCTTATCTAATAATGCAGCTCAAACTTATTAATTTCTCCATTTATATATAACCCAACTACTTTTTATGGTAGTATATTAAATGTTTTTATTCTTATTCTAAATGAAATGTAGAATAATGTTGGTAAAGCAAATAAACACAACTTGTTGCTCAATAGCCCATGTTAGTACTTTCCTTTAGGCAAACATTATTATGATTATTACAGTATTTAAAAACCTAGTATTCCACTACATATTCCACTTGTTTGATGGTGTAACATGCCTTGTAAAAATTTGATTAGTGGCCGATTGTGTATCCATTATGGACTCTAATATGGGGGCGATATTTTCAGACACATATGCTTATTATGTTTGTAGAAATTGAAAAGGAAAAAATCTTAGTTTGTGGAATATAGTGTGGCAAACAACCAAATCACCCTTAAATGATACACGATTGTCCTACACCCAACATGCGTTGTGGGTTGCCTAGATTTGACTGAAGGTTCTTTCTGTCCCGCACCTCATCCCTAATGAAAGTGCCCATTCGTACCTTAGACCCAATTCATGTAATTCTAAGCTAAGGTGGTCAAATGAAAACAATGCCCACATGGTGATGTTTTCATGTTGTAAAACATCACTTCGTATAAATCATTGTGTGTACAAATTACCTCACAATGGTTTCCTGGTTGCCTCCTCCATTGATGACATCAAAAAGGTGGTGGTATTGTGGAATACAATCATAGGAAATTTGACACATATAAAAGTAGAGAGGTTTATATTTTTTTCGGACGATTTTATTTGTTATCTGATATAAGAGTAAAAGTTTAGTTTTTTTTTTACTAAGAGTTAAGAATTGAGGGGTATTCATTCTATCAAAGTTGTTTGAGGTATGATTCTATCCGCATCCCTTATATCATACATCTAGAAAGTTGAATCTTGGTGGATGACATAATTAAGGAACATATCATCACCTTCATCAATTGTGCTCAATCAATTGAATTAAAATTAGAATCCAACGTAATTGGATAAAAACTAAAGATAAGAATACAATTTTTTTCTTTCAATTTCTAAGACAAGAAGACAAGAAAGAGTATAGAGAAGCTATTAAGAATATGGATTAGCAAGGTATATATAGATACTAAAAGTATTAAAGAAGTCACACTTATTTTCTTTGTTTTTGATATTTGGGGAAAAGCGGATTTTGAAGGGATCCAAAACCCTTTACAACAAGAAAGGCCAGGCTGCAAAAAAGACAGCTTGCAGCCAACAAAAAGCCAGCACCCAAACAAAACTCATCAAGATTTACAATTATCACTTTTCTTGTGGGAGCGAAGAGTCATGTCAAAAGAAGGCCGTGAAGATTTATCTTTTTTACAGTTATTTTCTTTGTTGATAACTCTCAAATCAACCATTTATAGGAGTTAATAGAAGATGTTGAAAAATATATCCTATTGATATTGGTAGGTCACAACAATAGCTCCTAGATATACTTATTTTGATTGAAGAGTTTGATGTAGCTAAAGGTCATGCCTAATGAAAAAACCCAAGAAAAAATGGGCGCATGACTAAGTTTTTCAACTTTTTGTTGTCTTACATTAGAATGGATTTCTTTTCAATGTACTTGGAATCCTTTGAGCATGGTTCTCTTAAGTCCAACATTACCCAAGTGCACATTAAACTTCTTCTTAAAGCTGAGAATTTTGTTATAGTTTTAAGATTATCTATTACACTCCTTAATAATATGTATAAGATCATAGCTAAAGCTATACCAAAGTGCATTAACTTTGCCACTTAAGAGATTATCTAGCTAGAACAAACTAATTTATTTAAGTAAGATTCATTATGGATAATCCCTTTTTCACTTGCAAGTCAACAAAATGGGCACAAAAATATTCACAAAATGCTCTTCTAGTCAAATTAGATTTTGATATACTACAAGAAAATTAGATGATAAGTCATTTTTAAAATGCTTAGATGGTTAGGATTTGGTAAAATATTTATCTCGTGTTAAAATCCTTTTCAAGAATGCCAATGCTTGAATAGCCATTAATGGTTCTTTGATGTCTAATTCATTCCCTCTTCAAAGGTTCATTAGACAATGATGTGTGCTAGCTCCTTATCTTTACATGCTTGCAACTAATGCCCTTGATTATCTCTCACAACATACACATTAGTAGAATTTTATTAGAGACTTTTCACTACTTGGAAATGTTGTAGATTTCAACTCCCATTTTATAGATGATTGTATGTTGTTAATGCAAAAATCAATAAAAGAAAGATATAATACCATTAATATATTATGTGTATTGTGTTGATTTTGGGTCTGAGTTATGCATGTACAAAACAATGTACCATATCAAACTTTTGTGCATCCTTCAATGTGGGTCCCCCCATAATCGAAGTTTCTTAAACATGACCCTATCTCTAGATACTTAAGCATCCTCTTTAGTATACAAATTTCATAAAAATATATGTCAAAATGGTATCCTATAAGACTAAAAAGTAAATTGATAGCTTGGATGAAAAAGATTCTTTCAGTGACATGCATAATTAAAGTTGCCAACAAAGTTCTATTAGCTAGTCATGTGTACATTTTGTCATGTTTACCTCCCTCTAAATCATGTTACCATCAACTCACCAAGATCATCATATGTTTCTTATGGGTCAAATGGGTTAATAAAAAGGGATACAATTTTCTACTCAGACTCATTATATTCTAGTGGTTTTTTAGTGGTGAATCTTTGATAATTAGAAAATACTTTTTATGGTCCATGATTTTGGTAAATATAATGAAATGGTCAAGGGCCAAATAACCAAGAATTTATAATTTATCAAACCAATGGTTTTTAAATCACTACCAAGTTATTTATGAAGCAAGCATTTGTATCGTAATATTTTTTTCACAATAGACTACATATTTGTAATGGGGAGTCATCTAAAATTTTGGAGGCATGTTTCAATTGGTCAATATATTCACCAATACCATCAAAATTACACCTTATATGTGGACCAATTTTATTAATACCATTACAAATCCATGCTACAATTAGGGCCATAACTATCTTGAAATCACAACACATATTTTATCATGGTCTGAGTCATCCAACATTTACATCAATAGTTTTACAATCATATAGGATTCACCAAATTTTTACTCCACAAGTTTACAATTTGATAGGTTTTTCCAAATTTGAATTCACATAAATATAATTAAAACTCTAATTATTATTTTACATATTTTTTATTCTTTCAATCTGGATTGACTCGATGCTTAAATATTTGCATCCTTTGAAGAATTATATTTTGGACTCCTTTCATTGGTTTTTTCTATGCTTAGTGCCTGCTTCCCACGTGGAGAAATATTTTTTGTGAGCCATAGAGAACTATAGGCATTAGTGAACCATGAGAGGCAAGTGAATTTTTTAATTATTATATTATAAGATTCCCCCTATTTATTTATCTATTTGATTTCAGCTTTATAAATGATATTGAGTAGTTATGCATCTAGGCCCTATGGATCTATGATTCTTTTTGTACATTTTATTTTTTAGTTTCATTATTATAAATGATAATAAAAACATTAACTTTGAGTCATTGGTAGTGACATTAAATACTAACATTTTTTGTAGTTAATAATTCATAAGAGATGTTGAGTAGGTGTGCATAAAAAAGTGTGTGAAAGAGTGCGTCCTAAACTAGTTTAAACCACTCAATTCATCATCAAATGCAACACTTAATTTAAGGCTTAAGAAGATAAATGTTAAATTCATACATTCATACATTATGTACTTGTCCTTGTTGCACCAACATAAGGTGGATGTGCTCGGAGAGTTGATTTGATGAATTTTATTTGATATGTCAAGTGATCAAAACAACATAACATTAGATTCAAAAAATTGTAGAGGGGAGATGAAAAATGACATAATTTAATTGGTGAGGATGGAGGCTTCCAATATTGGTGGAGGATGGAGGCTTCCAAGATTGATGGAGGATTAATGGTGGGAGATAGGTTTTGGGAAAAGGTGAAGGGTGAGGATCTTGAGGTACTTTTGGAGTCTTACCATGTCTCAAGTACATGGGAGGAATTAAAAATTAGGATTTTGGAGGAATAGAAGATTTAGCCCATGCCCCAATTTATGACAAGATGTGCACATCATATCAAGTGGATCCACATGGGGAAATGTAAAAATAAGATTTAACTAATCATTAAGTAGGCATGTGCAAATAATTAGGAATATATTTATGTGATTGACTAGATGACTAATTAAAAGTGGAAAAAATGGTAAATCAAATAAATACAAAAAATTATTTAATCTTTGGATGGTATATTAAATGGTCTAGGTAAATAAACATTAGATATTTATTAACCTAAAGTTAGACCATAAATGAGGAATGAATTCAACATAATAAGCTAATTATTACATAAATAAATAAACTATTATTTAATTAATAATATGGGGAAAATCAAATAATTTATCAATTATAGAAGAAATAATTGGATTTGATGGTAGGATAATTTTAGGTGTCTACTTTTATTCCATATTTGAAATGATATTAAAATAATGTTATTTTAAAGAAAAATAAAATATAACATGTTCAAATGAAGAAGGGGAGACTAAGATGCCCTAGTTAGTTAGAGAATAGAAGAAAATGGTAGTTGATGATACCCCTATTGGGACTCAATTTTGTAACAATCCCTCTTGCTTGAGTCCCTTCCCCTTTTTTCTTTAGTTGTATTTGCCCAAGATTATAACTAATTTGAGATATTTTTCATGGGTGTTTTTTTTCTAATTTTTTTAGCATAGTTGGGTAGAGCATGAAAAATTAGCCTCAATTTCTTTTGAAAGTTTTGTAAAATTCTCTATGGAAACAAAGTTATACGTTTGTGGGTTTTCTTTTTCCATCTTGATGGAATCCATTTTCCCACAAGGTCTTGTCTAATTGTCTTTTCTTGAAAATGTTAGTTTAAGTGTAGTTTTTGTAGGAATTGGATGTCCAACTAAACCTCCCCTTTCATGTGTAAATGTTTGATTTAATTGTTTTCCCCACTTTTAGCCAGTTCTCTTGGATTCTTCCACATCTTTGGAAAACTTGTGTCCATCTAGTTTTGTGGGTATTTCCATGTGAACTATTTTAATTCTAATTACCAATGAATTTCTCCATTTCCACTTGTCAATAGATATTACACAAATGCAGTTGACTTTGAAATTCGTTTAAGTGAATAGTTTTTTGGGTGGATGGGGTCCAACTTCTTTCATCGACCTCTGGTGACATCATCTTCTTTTTGTGGAATTTTCCCATTCATTTGAACTTCTTCTCCAAATATCTTCATTTTACTTAGATGGATTTTTTTGCATGGTGCAGATGGAGGCTAAACCTTAGCAAAGAGAAAGTGAACTATTTTGAGGCCAATTATTGCAGTTCAGTTGAAGGTCTCCAACTCGCATGGTTCATGTTGGAGTTTCTAACTAATTCCTTAGTTCCCTCTAAGTATTAACTAATTCTTATGCTTGAGGATACTAGGAAGCTAGCCAATGAACAATATTTTTTAAAGATTATTTTCCTTTGAACTTTAGGCTTTGCAAAACCTAGGTGGGTTTACCTTATGATATCACTTAAGTATTTGCAACAAAAAAATGATATCTAGTAGATTACTTCTCATACATCTGTGATAAATGTTTTCACAACAAAATTTTACAACCTTCGATATCCTTACAAATATTCAAGACATTGTGTGAGATTTAACAATATTTATCAATAAATTACAAATGACTTGATATTTTTCATTATATATTTGTTCTTAGATTTATGAATATTTTGTTAATTTTATCTACTTGCCTATTTAGGGTAATAGAGTCCTAGAATCTTATAAAATATTCCTCAGCAATTTAAACGTACTTTGATAGTCCACAATTTGTTATTACCTTATAATAACAAGACTAACTAAAGTCTTACAATATTATTTTACTTAACAATCCATTCATAATTGCAATATCCTCTTTATTTTAATGAAAGAAATTATTCCAAATTCATTGAACATACGCTATAAATAAAAGTACACAATGCAAGAAATTCTCAATGTAGAAAAATCAATCATTCTTGATTATTTTATTCATGAAAGATATTATGTTACAAAGTCAGAGATGATAACATGATGAAAGAATGCATTCATATATTCCTTGATCAAAGATACATTACAACTTATAGAATGTTTTATAGACCTCGAAAATAAAACCTTAACAACACTTTACAGACTAAAAAGCCTGACTCAATATGCAATTCTTTAACTCTTTACAAGAATACAAGATCCTATTAAATACAAGATAAGCATGCATGCTCGAGGAGAGAAATATACACCTACCATATATGACAATAAAAAATCTATTACATTAAAGCAGTGCAACAACCTGCTAACAAAATAGAATCATTTTACAAGCTATTGAAGAAGCCAATTTGATTCAAAAAAAAAATTGATTCGTAATAGTATGCAAATTTGATTCAAATAGGTGGTAAAGACAAAAAAATTGATATTGTTGCTTCCACATGTGATCTTGTAGAGCCTTATGAAGAAAAAAATTGATGACTATGTCTATTTGGCAAGATTATTCATTCTTGGTATCTCTTTAACCATGAATCATAAGTTTCTATTGAACGCGAATGAAATTAAATTACCTTTGCAATTTTATTATATAAGCCCATATCTTACATCTAGAACTACCTTGGCCTCTTTACTGAAGTTTTCCAAATTTGATTCTAACTTTGTTAATTCATCCAAACTATTATTGAGTAAATTTGAGCCTAGATCCCCACTTGCACATATGAAAGAGCATAGAGAAGGTAGAATTGTGTTGAACTTATTCTTCCACTATTCAAAGTCTTGAAAATTCTATTGCTATCTAAAATTTTAGGTATCAAAGTCTTTTCTAGTGCTTCAAAAGACTTCAACTTACCATTTAGCTACATTTGAAATCTAGACTGTTAGGTTGAAATATCTCCTAGTAATCCCACCAACTCAAATGTACCTATCAATTCCTTTGGAGCATCATCATGATATTTTTCCCATGCATAGATCCCATTTATTACTGATACTCTAGGGATACAAATACTTAATATATCCTTTAAGGTCTATTCATTCCACATGTGTTTGATATAGTAATTTCTAAAATTATTATATCCTACCCAAATGCCAGCTAACTTATGAATAATGCATGATATTCTATGGCCAATTAGATCATCAACAAGATTAATAACTATTTTCTTCTCATCCTCCTTATTTGATTCCTCTGCATCTCTACTTTTACTTAGTTTCTCTTTCAGTTCTTTTATGCTTAGTGATAGTGTTTCTCTATCATGAATTGAGGTGTCTGCTAAGCTTGATTTAAGAGTGGTAGGCTTTGAAGTAATACTTGGTGTAGGAGGAAGGAGTGACTTCACCTTATTATATTCCTAGAATAGTTTTATGTGATCCTTTTGAAGCTTGTGATAATCTTCTTCTAGCCTCTTCAAATAAAATTCACTAAACAATATTTTGTTGACTATCAAAGATACTTCTTGGGGTAATTGTCTCTACCAGCCTCCTGACAATAAGATTTCCTACAATTTCCTTGGTATTGTTGTAAAAGTGTGGATTTTGAGTTTTAGAAGCTATAACGCATATTGCTAAAGTTTCAAATATGGAAATGAAACCTAATCCAAATTATAGATCCTTTGATTTGTCCTCATGTGTCAATGTTCCTTCACTAGTTTCCTACCTCTTGATTGTGTCAAGTGCAATAAAAGAATCTATATCCTATCTTGATAGTCATACACAACCACTATCCTACACACTTTTTCTTCCTTATCCAAGATTAATGCTAGTCAAATGAAATTCCACCTCCTTAAGAGCTTATTGGGTTATTTTATGTATTTATTCATTTGCGACTTCTTCGCTCTTCTTGTTTAAATTCAGGAGGAAGGACTCAATATTATACCTAATCAATAAGTATTTAAATTCATTTTGACTTAATAAATTGTTCATCTAAGAGGAATTTAGTGCAAGCTAAAGCCCTTATGTCGTTTATTACATTGTCATATATATCAATGTTCATCAATATCCTATCTTGAGGGAGATCCTCAATTTGGACACTTGGTGGTGATGCAATAATCTAATTTACCTAGTTAAGATATGGTGCATTCTCCCTAGTTTCTTTGGTATCTACATAATCAATTGAATCAAAGTAGATGCTGATTTAAGTTGTGCATTTGAGAATCAATGTAGATGTTGATTTAAGTTGTGAATTTGAGAATCATAGGCTTGAAGATAAACGTCATGATTTAAAATTGAATCAACATGAGAAGAATTTTTAGATGGTAAAGCAATATATTATTTTATAGAAGCTGGGGATTGTGGCATCCTAGAAATAAATTTTTTATGTGTAAAATATGGTGTAGTGTGAATTAATGTTGTGAATGTTTGTGAGTATGACATGTTATAAGTGTGAAGGCTTCTCCAAAATATGTTACCTGAATGGATAAATTGGGTTGTAAAACTCATAAAAGAGCTTACAACATACAATCTAAACTATCATTTAGATAGCGAGGGAAAAAGACCCTTCTAAGATTTTCTATTTTTTTTTAATTTTAGAAAGATAAAAAAAGGTTTGTGTTAAAGTGGTGGGTTCGCCAAAATATGATAGATCAAATTTAACTCTTACAAAGGAATATCAATTTACCTTAAGATCAAATCCACCTCTTACATTAGGATGAATTGAACTTAAAACTAATTTGATTATCCTTTTTCCTTAAAATTCATAAGTGAACAAAAGAATATAAATTGCAATGTAAAATTATCAATTACAATACACTGGTGAGAATATATCTCTATAGGATAAATTACATATTTATTTCAACATAAATGAAAAGTATTAATTTTAAGAAACCTGTAGTATCTTTTTGAAAGCCTTTGCCTTAGACACCAATGCATCGTGTAGATGTTATCATATTGCATTATCATCCAGCCTAGATAAGTGAAAAAAGCATACTCATATCCAAAAAAGGTATCTATATGCACATAATAAAAATAGCAAGTTTACAAAACACACATAATATTAAAAATGACATAAATGATAAGGAAACTAACTATCTAGATATTCAAAGTAAATAACTAAAACGCTAAAGAAATGACTTAGGAAATATATCATTGCATATTACTTCTTTTAATATAGACCTACATAAAAGGAAAGGGAAATACAAATGTTTTTGGGTGGTTCCTTGAGGGGCTTGCCCCTATCAAACCCTCATTTTATTCTTCTGGCATCCATGGCAACTAAGATTTTTATAATACTGAAAAGATAAAAATACAAATACTTCAAAATGAAAGTATAATATACTATGATATAGAACATAAAAATTACACTATGATAGCAATTGAGATTCTTTATTTACAAAAATAAGAAATTATAAAATGAGGAGAAAGGGAACAATAATATTGAAAGAAAATCACCTAAAAGTTCCTTCAAAACCCCAAGAAGAATGTTGTTGCCTCAATCTTATTGTTCTTCACAATCTCACAAAGATGGTGAAAAAAAATATCAAAAAAGTGGCATGCATAGCACTAGTATAGTTTTCTAGTTGTAAAATGATAAATTTTCCTCAAATATTGTAGAGCTAGAGTTAGAGAGAGTGAAAAAACTTATTCCTTATGCAAAAGAGGAAAATTGGAATGTTTTTTTTCTCAATTTGACTACATTCAAGAGCATTACTTCATAATTGTTAACTTGGGAAGGTCACATTCCAACAACCACTACAACCATGACTTTTTGTGAGATGTTAATGTGCAATGTGGACATGTGTGCATTGTGCTCCCATCCTAGAAATTTTGGATCTAAAAGGCTTGAATTTTCGTAAAAAATCTAGAAATATATGATTCAAGTGGTAACATTTTGTAATTGGAATGTTTTATACCAGAGGGCTAAAGTGAGGACACGATGCAGTGTGAAATTGCAACGGTGTGCAATTTTTGACACTATAATACCTTGTATCAATAGATTTTTGGGAGTCTCATTTTTATAACTAATGCAAGTCCTAATATTTTATATGTTGTAGGCATAGTCTCTTGATATTTTTAGAAGCACCATGAGCTACACTAGAAGTAAACTAAGTAGATTATCCACTACATTTAGGTTACACACACTTTTAGGATTCACTAAACAAGCATTCATAATGACTTGGTGGGGTATAAAAATTCATATTAGAAGGATATTCTCAAGATCATAGGTCTAATTTATGTTCTAACTTCTCACTTGGTTCAAGTCCTATTTATTGGTCAAGAAAAAGGTAATCTTCTATTGTTTTATCTTCCACTAAGGCTAACTATTAGGGGGTTATTAATGATGCCACTTAGGCTATTTAGCTTAAGTATATTCTCGTTGATTTTGGTATCTAATTCTTATAACCATCAATCATATTTGGTGATAACCAAAGTGCCATGTAGATTTCATAAAAATCTATCATCATTGAAATGAACCAAGCACATAGAGTTTCACTTATACTACAATTATGAGTTTATCCATAGACAAGTCATTGATATCCAATATTGCTTGAATTTTGAAAATATTAGTAACATCTTCATCGAAACCTTCACAAAAAGCAAGTTTCTTCATTTGCAAGCTTTGTTGAGGGTAAGAGAGGCTACTGTTTGAAGTGGCTACTTTGTGATTTTTTTCCCTCTTTTTATGGGGTCCCTTTCTCTCTCTAATTAGGGTAATTATATCTCTCTTATTGGAGGGGGCTTCTTCTCTTATGGGGTGTATTGATAAATGGGTACCTAATGATGCTTCATTTGTTGGGACTCATATTTTCACCTACATAAGTTGTATTTATGGGGAATGTTAGTGCAAAGCTTTTTGCCCTTAATTGTATATTATATATTTTCTACATATTTATATTAGCTTACTTAGTTGTAATGGGTGACTCATAATAAAGTTAGATGGCATATATCAACACAAAAAATGTAGGGTAGAAAACAACCCAATTTTGATTACTTTCAAAAAAAGAAATTACATATTCAAAAACTACTTGTAATGCTACAACCACATGGGCTTGGTTCACTACAAGTAAAATCAACTCTATAAGAAGAATTTATTATTCAAAGCCGCAATCTGCACTAATGGATCCACCTCTCATAACCTTTGTTCAACCCTTTATTTGGCACCAATAGCTACCTTAGAATGTTCTAGATAGTGTAACTTCCCTTTTTTTGGGTGCCCAAAAGTACAATTGATCATTTTTCCCATCTAGAAAGACATTTCTTAAAATTCACATTTTGGTGGCACAACTTCCCAGAGCCATAAATTTTGACTCGAGTGTCCAATTTGCTATTATAATATATTGTCGAAAAGATCTTGAAGAAATATACAACATCAAATTATTTGAAGATCATTTTGATGAGACCATAAAATGTCTCATTATATCTATAAAATAACATTTTTTCCTTTGCATATAAAGTGGATCTAAGTGTCATTTTTGAACTTATGGTTTATTTAAAATGAAATAAAAAAGTTATATTTGGTTATTTCTTTATAAATCATTGTTATCTTATTGTCAACTATTACCATTAAATCTTGGAAAAAGGTGTTAAAGTGTATACATGTAGCTCAAAAGATCATGTTCTGAAGATGCTCCAGAAGTGCTCCGAAGATGCTCCAGAAATGCTCCGAAGATGCTTTGGAAATGCTTTGAAAATGCTTCTAAGATGCTCCAAAAATGCTTTGAAGATGCTCTGGAAATGCTCTGAAGACCAGCACAGAATACTCTGAAGATGCTACTATTGTTCCAAAGTATAGTTGGATCCTTTGGGTTGAAGTAATCACTTCCTTGATATCTATAAATAGATTTTCTATATTTAGATATCTTATTTGTAGACATTACCATTTATGGTAATTGCCTAAATTAATCCAATTGCATTCATACTTCTAAAATTATAAAACTGGATATGTATTTTTAGTCCATAGTTTGTTGAGGCAGTTCCAACGTCTTCCTAGAAACGTGGATCTTGTTGCCTATTTTTTGATAGGTAGATTTTAGCATGAGATTGCCTAGATTTTTGGTAATGTGTTATTAGGTGTTGAGAAGTGTTTAAATACACATCTCCTTCTCATTTTCTGGAGAGCTAGAAGCAAAAGATCAATAAAATATATTTTGAAGTTTGAGAAAAACCTGTGTTCTAAATAAAATCCTCTTCCGAGGAATGAGCTGGCCACTCATTTCAGGGAAGATGGATCAATGTATTTTATTTATTTATTTATTTATTTCTTTATTCTGTAAATTGTTATTCTTTTTCTTTTATGTTTTGTAAACATTTATCTGTATAGTCTGTTGTAAACCTGCAGGTGTTTTCTGTGTTTATTATTTTCTTTCAATTCAGCAATTTACTTTCTGCCAAGTGTACTCTTTAATTTCTGCAAGTGTGGTGTGCTCTTTCAATTCCTACAAGTGTGCCATTTCAATTCTGCAAGTGTGCTCTTTTAATTTCTGCAAGTGTGCTCTTTTAATTTTTGCAAGTGTGAAGAGTGGTAGAAGGGTTGTTAACTATAAATCTCTCTCTTATTGCATATTGTCTTTGGATTTCGTCCTTGGAATGACATGATTAAATGATGTGAATGACGACCTCATCATTTTTGGCATCGTTGTCGGGGACTGACATTATTAGGAGATTCAAAATTTGCTAAAGAGGCTTATCTAGGTGAGATAGATAAACAAAGTTTTCAGTTTTCACTGTCCTACCCAGTCAGGCAAGTTGAGTGAGGACACTATGATGTCTTACACCAGATGTCTAAGTACTGGATGTGGATCGTGTAAGCTGTTGAATGTATCTTTACAAGTTTTGTGATAGGAGATGCATGGTCGACAATCTCTTTAGAATTTATTTTCCTGCAACATAGATTAGAATTTATTTCTGCAATTAGGAATTTAGATTGAAACAATGGAACCATCCCCCCACCAAAAACACAAAATACCAAAAACAAATGAAAACCTCATTTCATGGTACTAGCATTTCATCAGAAAGCTTGTATATAAGAAATACTTTTCCATAATCTACCATGTTGAGTTTGTATTTGTTTTATAGTTATTTATTTGCTAAGTAGAAGATACATATCAATATTTCTATTTGAATTTAGAATAGAAATATAGTATGCCATCAAGTAAAATATGTACCTAGTTATAGGAACTTGATGATATCTTCTCTTGGTTATCCTAATGATTAAAAAAATAGCGGAAGGTTACAGACCACAACATGGCTGATTTGGAAGAAGTTACATAATTGATGACTATAATAAGTTGTCTGATTCGAACTGCTATGTTTGTGCAATGAGGGTTTCAAAGAATAATTGCTTGTTTGCACTGATTTCCATTTCCATCTCCTCAATCCGTTCCTGCATAATAAATCATTTTCATCCATCCATTACTATTATCTTCACACTCGCCCCATTTAAATATCGCAAGATCAATAAGATTCGTGCATGCAAGAGGAAAATTTAAAAAAAAAAAAAATTGAAGGAAAGCATGAGAATTCCACACAAGAACCTATCCTTGAAAAATGCATGCTAATGACCACTGTTATTTCAAAACTGTGATGAAGAGACTATTTGAAATAATAATAATAAAAGAAGAAGAAAAGTCTACCTCCAAGAACAACATGATATAGATGGTGGCATGCATGAGTACATGCATTAGATTAGGTGTGGGAGAGATGATGAGACCATAAAATGTCTCATTATATCTATAAAATAACATCTTTTTCCTTTGCATATAAAGCAGATCTAAGTGTAGTTTCTAAACTTATGGTTTATTTAGAATGAAATAAAGTTATATTTGGTTATTTCTTTATAATTCATTGTTATCTTATTGTCAACTATTACCATTAAATCTTGGAAAAAGGTGTTAAAGTGTATACATGTAGCTCCAAAGATCATGTTCTGAAGATGCTCCAGAAGTGCTCTGAAGATGCTCCGGAATGCTCTGAAGATGCTTTGGAAATGCTTTGAAAATGCCTCGAAGATGCTCTAGAAATGCTTTGAAGATGCTCCGAAAATGCTCTGAAGACCAGCACAGAATACTTCGAAGATGCCAATATTGTGCCAAAGTATAGTTGGATCCTTTGGGTTGAAGTAATCACTTCCTTGGTATCTATAAATAGACTTTCTATATTTAGATATCCTATTTGTATGCATTACCATTTATGGTAATGGCCTAAATTAATCTAGTTGTATTCATACTTCTAAAATTGTAAAATTGGATATGTATTTTTAGTCCATAGTTTGTTGACGCGGTTCCAACGTCTTCCTAGAAATGTGGATCTTGTTGCCTATTTTTTGATAAGTAGATTTTGGCATTAGATTGCCTAGATTTTTGGTAATGTGTTATTAGGTGTTGAGAAGTGATTAAATACACATCTCCTTCTCATTTTCTGGAGAGCTGGAAGCATAAGATCAATAAAATATATTTTGAAGTTCGAGAAAAGCCTGTGTTCTAAATAAAACCCTCTTCCTAGGAATGAGCTGGCCACTCATTTCA
>VDFB02056351.1:26283708-26352505 GCA_007258455.2 Sequoia sempervirens
TGCAACACTCTAAACACAAAAACCCTCACTTTTCACAATATACCCTAGGGCTTATTGAAAAATATACCTCTGGACTTTACCAGACCTTGCCACCAACTCAAACACCCTTATTCTCACCTACACATGCTTAAAAGTTCTAGAAATATCATTTCCCTCAAGGATTTTATCAAACCCTAGACAAAAACCTCAAATTTCATGCTCTTTTCCTCACAATCCCACCAAGGACAACAACTCAAACTTCTCTATTCCTTTCTCCCATCACAAAAAAATCATCCTAACATCTAATCCTACACTTTAGGACCCATTTCACCAATCATAGTGATTACAATCAATGAAAGGGGTCGTTAAAACATTTTAAATGCTTATCAATCCCAAAACAAGGTATCCTCACTAGATTTCAATGAAACAAATGTAAAATGCTTCAAATTCACTTTTATCCTCTCAAACCAATCACAAAATGAATTTAACTCATGTTACCAAAGACTTCTTGAAGAGATGGAACAACTAGTGGCTGTACGTTATTGTACAGGCCTACAAATGATGAACAATACAAAAAATTTCTTGAAAAACAATGAGAACTTTATTGAGTTTTTGCTTCAAATTTGCCAACAAACCCTTACAATGATGATCCAAACATTTTTAAAGGTTTTCCCACCAAAAAAAATTGACTCAACAACTTCCAACTGAATTTCAAACTCCTTATGATCATTAGGCTTCTAAGCCTTTACAAGTTTTGCATTTTTGCAAGTGTATGTTGACAAATTTTTACATATTATTGCAATATTTGTAACTTGACCCTCCTAGAATCTTGAAAAATTAGAGATGGTCTATTTAGACCTTATTCAATTCCAAAACATGAATTCACATAAGAAAATCAACATTTTACCTATCTTGAAAACTTTTGTCAAACTTGACAACATTTCCAACATGATTTGCAACATTTACAATATAGACCCCAAAGTTGCCAATTGCATCACAAATGGTCTCATTAGACCTTATTTAGACTCAAAACACTCAAACATCCTATAATTTGACACCTAGACTCAACCTCTCATGTAACACTTAGAGAAAATTCATTGAAATGTATAGGTTCTCTTGCACCATTCACACCGCCTAAAAGGTTCCCATGCCTCTAGAAACTGATTTTCCATTGATCCTCCTTTAAAAGCTTCATTTCCCTATCTTTCAAAAGACATCTTCATTGGTAAATTCAGAAAAATTGATTTGTGCTTACCATTCTTGTGCTCTTGACCAACATGGTAATGTTTTCCTTGACATGTTACACATCCTATGACTTCTCTTCCATTTGTGATTGATATAGAACCTTCTCCAACTATTCTTTGCCTTGTCCAAGTAGCATACCTACCTTCATATCCATGTCCTTTCCTTTCCACTTGTCCCATTCCACCCTTTTCCTTGAATTTAGGCATCCAATTCACTGTCCTCATATCCTTTTTAGTTTTAGGAACCTCTTTCCTAAGAATTTTTTACTACCTTTCCATTCTAGCAACCACTATAGGGCATACCACTATCCCAACCAGTATTTCTTAAACTTTCTTAGGCCCATTGTTTGTCTTTTCAAATGATTCAGCCTTACCCTTCTCTGCCTCAAACTTGAATACCCTTCTCACGCCTTATTTGTTGCCTTCAATCACTGTATTAGCATTAAAATTTACTATTTTCAGATCTCCATCCCTTGGACTGACTACAAACTCTTTAATCTCATATACCCCAACCTTCACATAATATTTTATGCCCATCATGATTACCTTTTCTTCCCTTTTCTACTCCCTATTTTCTTCTTGCAATGGAAGCAAAGTGAATGTGTTCCCCTCATGCTCAATCTTATATGTATTAGCCCATCCATCATACACAACATGTTTGTCAAATTTCCATGGCCTTCCAAGCTGCTCATTGACTAGGAGTGACTAATCATCATTTAACCATGACACCTTATAGGGTGTTTGATGAAGAACGTTTACCAAACTCAACTTATCTACCATTTCCTTTGATACAATATTATTAGTGGAGCCTGAATCAATTACTAAATTGCATACTTTACCTTTGCTCTTGCAGGTGGTCTTGTTGAGACTTCTCCTTTGCAATGGTTCTTTCTCCTTGGAGGCCTTAAAAAGTTATCTTTGTAGCATCAAAGCTTCAACAACTTCAGGTGCAACAACAAGGCTTGATGAATTGACACTTTCCTCTTTGTCTTCTTGCACAAGTTGAACTCTCTTTTCACCTTTTATTTCACTCCCACTTGTAGCAGCACCAAACTTATCATGACATTTGAAGAATGGATAACAAAATTCACCACACTTGTAACACCTTCCTACAAACACATTAGGATCTCTTCCCCTAAAGTTTGTTCTTCCACCTCTCCATCCACCTCTAGATTCAACCACTTGTTCTTTTCCTTTACCAACATCTTCTTGATCTTCCTTGGACTATTTTGGTGTAGAAAAAGTACCTTTTCCCCTAGAAGTATTGCCTCTTCCTCTTGTTACCTTCTCTTGTCTCCTCTTCACTTTCTCCTCAGCCCTTATAGCCATTTTAAAACATTGTTCTACCATTTTTGGTGTCATCAAACTGATTTCATCATGGATATTATACCTTAGTCCATTTAGATATCTTGCCACTCTTTCTTCCTCATCTTCCTCATGTTTTTTTCTTATACTTAACCTATAGAACTCCTTAGTGTATGCTTGCACATCTAAGTCATTTTGCCTAAGATTTTGAAGTCTTTTAAGCAATTTCACATTTTAATCATTAGGAAGGAAATTACCTTTGATTTTTTCCTTCATTATCTCCCAAGAAGTGATCTTAGCCTTCCTTTTTTTCTACCTTTCTTCTTGCACAAAGTTCCACCACAGCAAAGCATGTCCTTTCAACTTAGTTTTTTCCTTCTTCACCTTATGTTCATCATCTATCTCCTCACTTTCAAAATAATTCTCCATGGCTCCTATCCAGTCCAAGAGCTCTTCACCATTTAGTTTACCCCCATACATAGGCAAGTCCATTTTTCCATATCCATCACCTTTCACAACCTTCAAAAGCTTCAACATTCTCATATCTTCTAGATCTAATTCTCCTTCTTCACTAGAGGTCTCTTCCTCTTCAGAATCACTCCCATCCATATCAACCCCAGTTTTAGACTTCAATGTAACAACCTCCTTCTTTAAGGATTCTAATTCTTTAGCCTAGTTATCAATCTTCCTTGCAACGATGCTTCCCTTAGGAGGCATTTTAATTCCTCCAATTACACCTTTTCCTTGCACACAAACTTTCACAAACTTTTAACCTTCTTCCTCAAGAGACCTACTCCCTTTGCTCTGATACTAACTGATAGCAACCTGGGTTGAAAAACCCCAAACTTTATCAATTCAAAATATTTCAAATCACCATTCTACTCACAAACTCAAACTTGGCTTGTTTTCATACTATTTAACCTTGACAACCTTGTAGGTCAGTAGACCCAATTTTCTCAACTTAACTCTCTAAAAATATTAACAATCACTGCACAGATTACCATTCTAGGAACCCATTAAGGCCTACTCTGACATACATCAATCCCACCTATGAATCCTTTTGAGCAACTTTCACAAAAAGCTTGAATTTTTTTTCCCAATACCCTAATTAGGTTAGATTTACAAAGGAGATCCACCTTAAAATTTCTCTTTCACCCAAAACTAGATTAGGAAGCACTCACTAGCCTGAGAGATCATGAAAACCACAACTCTTAGGGAAAGTTAGGCACTGCAACACTCTAAACACAAAAACCCTCACTTTTCACAATATACCCTAGGGCTTGTTGAAAAACCTACCTCCAGAATTTACCAAACCTTTCCACCAACTCAAACACCCTTATTCCAGCCTACACATGCTTAAAAGTTCCATAAATATCATTGAACTCAAGGATTTTATCAAACCCTAGAAAAAAACCTCAAATTTCATGCTCTTTTCCTCACAATCCCACCAGGGACAACAACTCAAACTTCTCTATTCCTTTCTCCCATCACAAAACAATCATCCTAACATATAATCCTACACTTTAGGACCCATTTCACTAGTCACAATGATTATAGTCAGTGAAAGGGGTCCTTAAAACATGTTAAATGCTTATCAACCCCAAAATAGGGTATCCCTGACAGATTTCAACGAAACAAATGTAAAATTCTTCAAATTCACTTTTATCCTCTCAAACCAATCACAAAATTTATTTAACTCATGTTACCAAATATTTATTGAAGAGATGGAACAACTAGTGACTGTACATTACCATGAAGGCCTGCAAATGATGAACAATACAAAAAAGTTCCTGAAAAACAGTGAGAACTTTATTGAGTTTTTGCTTCAAATCCACCAACCAACCCTTACAACGATGATCCAAACCTTTTTAAAGGTTTTCCCATAAAAAAAAATTGACTCAACAACTTCCAACTAAATTTCAAACTCCTTATGATCGTTAGGCTTCTAATCCTTTACAAGTTTTGCATTTTTTCAAGTTTATGTTGACAACTTTTTACATATTATTGCAATATTTGTAACTTAACCCTCCTAGAATCCTAAAACATTAGATATGGTCTATTTAGACCTTATTCAATTCAAAAACATGACTTCACATAATAAAATCAACATTCTACCTATCTTGACAACTTTTGTCAAACTTGACAACATTTTCAACATGATTTGCAACATTTACAATATAGAACCCAAATTTTCCAATTAAATCACAGATGGTCTCATTAGAACTTATTTAGACTCAAAACACTCAAAAATCCTAGACTCTGACACCTAGACTCAACGTCTCATGTAACACCTAGAGAAAATTCATTAACATGGATGGGTGCTCCTACACCAATAATACAAATTATTTAATTTAATTCCTTAAGTCTTCTCATTTGATTAAATAATCTTAATTATTTAATTGAATGGCATTGGTCCCCCTTTTATTAAATGAGTTAATTGTTTAATGAAATTCTTAATTTTATCCATCATGCACAATAAATGATGTTTTAATTATTTAATTATCTAATTTCTCTCATCCTCCCACTTACAAAGGAATATTCCCATGGAATATTCCTCCATATCTAATGAAAATATCTTGTAAGAACTTTCTAACAACTTCCTAATTTTTAGGATTTGTGCTTCTTCGAGTTTATTTGAGCCATTTATTAAAATCATCAATCCTTGTCAACTTACAATCTCATTCATTGATTGGATTCTTGATCCATGCCAACTCCTCTTATTGATTTTCATCCATTGATTGATCAATTCAATATTGACCATTGATTCAACTATTTTTCCTATAAATAGTCTTCATTTTATGAGAAAAGGATCCACATTCATTGAAATCATCTCCATTATAGCCATTTTTAGAGCATTCTTCATGTTTCATCATTTAACATCCATTTTAGTTAAGCTTTTCATCCATTTTCATCAATGGCATCCATTTTCTGCAAGCTTGTTTCAACCAATGGATTGGGAAAGGGATAACATTCCATATCAATGCAGCACCAATCCCCCAATGGGATGAGGTTTGAGGAATTAAATAGGTTTCCATTATGCATTTATAGTTTATTTCATGTTTAATGGCTTCTTAGTTTATTGTTTTCAAGAATTTCTTTGGGAGCTTGAATTAACTAGTTAGATCTTGGTTAATTCTTGTATTTTAATAATGTTTAGCTTAGTTTATGATCATGCTCACAACAATATGAAATAAATATAGTTCCACTAAAACTCAATATACAGAATCAATACAATTCATGATACTTTGTTCTAACACTCTACTCTGCTATGCATTCACATTACATTCGCATGCTCTGCTTAGGAATTGACACTCTTAGCTCAATCATCACTATTTAACACCAAAAATAATCTTCCATTTATACCTATTACATTTATAAACTCTTGCAACATCAATTAGGTCTACCTAATTAGATGTATCTTGCAAAATAATAACTTGTTAGCCCAAAACATACTTCAGACCACAATAATAACTTATAACACATCCAAATAGGTTGGCATGGACCTATAATAGCTCCCACATAATGTATCAACACTCATTTAAACTCTGCATATCCTTAAACATGTTAGATTGGCACTATTGTGACATGGACTAACTTCCTCCCGTGGATCCGTTAACTCTAATAGTTGTATCAAGCATTAATAGGTCGATCTTTTGGTGCAATGACAACTGTGGGGCCAAAAATTGGTATCAAAGCCATAGGTGTCGGGTTTGAATCCCCTTAGCTTGTGCTGAGGGTGAGATTGTTGGAAAATGGTCATCGCTCCCCTTGAGATTTGTGACATGGAATAACCACCTCCCGTGGATCTGTTAACTCTGATAGTTGTATTGGGCATTAATAGGTTGATCTATTGGTGCAACAACAACTATGGGGCCAACATGCTAGAGACCTAACATAAAAATAAACCAACAGATCATCCTCAAACCAACACACAAACCTAAAAACTTCACACCACTTGGAACTTAGATGCTGCGAAAACCTATAAAAACCTCCACAAATCCACAAGACCATATGTTATTTCATGGTGAAGTGCAACTGAACAAAACACATACTTTGCATTGGCAAACACTGTCACTAGAAAACCCTATATTTTGTTACTCATAACTTTTACACGAGAGGGCCAAAGGCATGAAACTTTTGATTGAGAATCCTTTGAAATATAAGACAATTTCCTTAGAACCACAGAGTGAATTTCTTAAAGAAAAATCAAAGACACTATACACTGAAAACTTTGTTCTGACACTTGGCCAATTCTTCAACTTAATTGTATGCACCAGATCAAAACCTCTTGTATCTATGCACTGGATTAACATCTTCATGCACACTCATGCTTAACTAATCAATCTGTACATCAATCCTCACACCAAGCTACAATGTTGACATCAATGACAAAAATGTATCTACGCATAGTGTATCTCATGCTCATATTGCCAATAAGAAAATTAGTGAAAAACTCTTCAAACTTCCAATAGGTAGAAATACAAAAGTGAGGGTATGATTGAGGAAAGCCTCTTATCAAAGGAATCTTAAATATTTCACTTCTCCTTTTGTGTGTAGGTTGTTGTAATATATTACTCCTTGGAATCTATGCAAGGAAGATATCTACATTATTCTATAGTTTTTTCATTTATACAAAATTACATGTTGCATTGTTGTCCATATGTGACACTGGTGTCCATCATAGAGAGATGGTCTGAGTCACAATGACATTTTTTAATCATGTAATTTCTATTTTTGTTATTATTAAATTGTAATTCTTTATACAAGAATAGATATTTGTACTAATTTATTACAATTGGGAAATAGTATTGAAATTGTTTCAATTTCCATATTGTAATAGTTTTATAAAAAGAATAAATTATATTGTTAACTAATATCTCACTCATTTGAATGTATTAGGAATTATATTTCTCAAATAAAATACTTTCCTTGTGGAGATCATAATTTCCTATCTTACACCATTAACAAAAATAATGGTTGAAGGAATTCCAAAGTGGGAATTGATATTGTGAAGAAAAAATATACAAATGAATTCAATAGTCATGGATTAAAGTGGAACAATTTCAACCCATTTAAAAACTTAATATATAGACATAATTATGAATACATGACCTTGAGAAGAAGGTGGAGAAACTTTAACAATTATATATAGGCCTAGATGAAAAATAGCCATGAAGTTTGAGAATGAAGTTCTTACGTGGGATCTTAGATAAGATTGTTGAATGCACAAGAAAACTAAGATGGGGGTGAATCATTTGTACCTGAAAACTTCAAGACCCTCACAAACATTCAGATCCACATTAATTGAATTAACCCTTAATCTGTTAGAATGATTTATCATGAAAGGAAATAACAAAAACAAAACCAAAGCAACACCATGCACAAAGAAACACCACATTTACATGGAAAACCCAAAAAGGGAAAAACCATAGTGAGGATTAGCCCACAATATAAAGTAATATCAACACCAATTACAAAGAGCTCACTATCAGAGGGCTCACTACCCAAAAGAAATAAAAGCTCACTACCAAAGGCTCACTACCAGAATATAAAGGAAGATAAAGAAGAGTGTTAAAATGAGAAATCCATCTCAATGCAACATAAAAGTCCACCACATCATCATCGACACCTTCACAATCTTACTGAAGATTGTAGACACCTTTTGGTCACTACAACCAATCATCTAACACATGAAAGCTCACATTGCACTACATAAATTTGTACCTCACAACTCTGCAATTCACATCATTCACTTCACACACATCCATCTTCACATCTTTCAACAACTCAACACATATTTATACCATTTTCAACCTTGAATTTTTTTTACAAGGTTGGATATGCACCTCAACCATGCAAATTTAAATTAGGTCATCACCAAAAAATTCTTGTGGTGGAAAGGAATGAAGGCGGACCACAACACACCTTAGCTAGGACCTAAATCCACTCATACATGCCATGCCACACTTCCACAAACACTGAAGCAACTTCGCAACTAGTGTAAACACCCAAGGTTAGTCGAACCTATGTTAACACCATTAACATTTAAGTATAAACTTCCTCAAATCCAAAAGATGAATCATGAAAAACACACCACACTTGAACACAATCTAGAATATTCCACAAACACCCATAAATCCAACAAATTCCTTCACAACAACTTCCACTTCAATAATGTACATACCCAGTACACTCAAATAATTTTTTCATACATTGTAACTCAAGAAACTAACTTTTGAAGCACCAAACCTCAAACAACATAAACTACAGAAAGATACAAAAACTATTAGCACCCTTCCAGATTTGGAAGACTGAAACCACTGTGGAGAACTGCAAAGAAAAACCATTTCTCCTAGACACCTCACAATACAGAGTTCACACAATGGTGAACATAACTTCCTTTGCACAAATCCAACACACCAAATTATGAATGCAACACCTCTAAACACCTTTGATCAACATATCCAAATCATACAAGAATATCTTCAATATAGAAGAAATGCATAGCAAAAACAGAATGATACTCTGCAACACAAAACACCACCACAACACACCGTTTCCTCTTTTTATTCAAATTTTCTCAAAATCACTTAGAAACCAAGCACCAAAGACACATTCTCAACATCTTCAACACTTCCTCATCACTACCAAGTCCATAGGAAGAAGCTTATCAAAGCAACACTATAGGTTGACACTAGCTTACTAATGACAACATAATGCAACTAATCAAAGCATCATCAGAGACAACATCAACTCAATACCAATTTATCACATTCTTGCAATAATCTCCTTCTCATACAGTTGATACCAATGACAACACCAAAGCTTGTTGACATCAATGAAAACACCAATTACACATACTTGCAACAAAGATTGCTATGTTGCTAGCATTGCTTAACAAACAAAACATAATTTTATTTCATGCTTTGTTAATATTACCCCATATAGAGGAGTTTTTGGACTAAGGATATACCACAAAAATTCCCACCATAAGCATTTGAATGGGCTTCTAAAAGGTGATTGGTATTTTATATTTATTTGACAATGAAGATGAAGACCATTGTAAGAACATCAATACAATACATTATAAATAATAATATATTGTGTGACAATATTTCATATTTGAATATGAGAAATTTTAGAATAATTATTTAGGAGTGTACAATGTCATGTCCTCTTTCCAAAACTAGAACTTACTATTTATAGTAAGTGTGGTTGTAAAAATATAGTAAATCAAGACCATTGGTTGACTAGGGAATTAATATCCTTTTTGATGATTGGATTAAATAAAAGTAATATTTAATCATCAAATGGATATTTTAATTATTTATCACCAATACTTGGGTGTGGTTTTTTGTTGGAGCATGTTTTGGCTAAAAAAGTAGATTTAATTGCTTATGACAATAATTGTCATAAAATCAAATATTTTTGGGAAATGACTAATTTCATGGAGGCTAATTGGAAAGGAGCTACAAATAATGACATGCAATATTCCTTCCATTTTGGCATGATTTTTGGGCACCCAACTTACCATTTCCATGTGGTTTGCATTTAAAGGAAAACATTTTGATTTTTCACTCATTCATTCATTGATTTTGTGAATGTTGTTTTTCTATTCTTTAGAGGCTAGTCAACTTGTGGATAAGGAGACCTAACAACGGGAGTTTGAAGGTTTCCAAGAAGGATAAGGATGGTATTCTTAGGTTCTTCCATTTGCAAGCTCATACAGAGCTTTCCATTGTGCTAGAAAGATTTAATTTAGTGCATTGTTACCTATTGCTTGCAGGGGTTTGCTAGCATAGAAGTTGTGGAAACGGAAACATAAAACCCACAAACTAAATAATTACAGTTAAAATTAATTACAAATAAATATAGAAGAAAATTGAATGGAATAATAGAATACTATACAATACATAGATTCACATGGTAAAACCTTGACAATATGCCAAGGAAACATCCATGGGGCAAAGTATCGATATTCTTATTGCTCAAAGAAACTGATTACAATCTTCACATAGTTGCTTCTCTTCTAGTACAATTCATTATGATGATTTATCATAAGGAATCAAGACATATATAATGTCTTCAGCTCATGAAAAACTTAGAAAAAAATTGCTTTGTTTTATCCCTTTTTTTGTTCTATCTTTTATTTTAAATCTTTACCTTTTCCATAGATTAAAACTGTTGTATTTCTAATCTTGTTGTCATTATCCAACAATCACCTTGAGAACAATTTTCTGAATACTTTTCCATGCCCATTCATCACCTTTTTTGCAAGCCAAGAGAAGTCGAACACCACTTCAACTTCTCTAATTGTACTAATTTTGTAAACATGTCTACACAATTTTCTAGTGTATGAACTTTCTTAAGAGGTACTCCGGCTCCAATAACCTATCTTACAAAATGGTATTTAATCACAATATGCTTATTCCTACTGTGATAAGCTATATTTTTAGTTATATGTATATCACTTTGACTATCAAAAAATACAATCACCTTGTACCACACTTTTCCAAACTCACCCAAAAGTCCCTTCAACCAAATTGCCTCTTTGCATGAATGTGAGACAACCATATAATCTATAGGATAAAAAAACTATTTCTTAAAGCTTTGACATCCAATAAATAGATCCTCCTACAAGAGTAAATATATAACCTGATTTAGATATCCTTTTATCCAAATCACCTACAAAATCCGAATCAACATAACCACAAACTAAACCACTACAAATACCAACTACATGTGAAATATTTGATCTTGTACATACCATCGCTTGCATTAAACTTCCTACTACATTAGCATAGGGTACACGAGACATATAATCCTTTTCTCCTTTATTACTAGGACATAAACTTGAAGAAAGCTTAAAATGAGAAGCTAAAGGGATATTTACTAGTTTCACATTCTTCATATTGAATCTTATGGGGATATTCTCTGCATACTTATGTTGCAATACCAAAGCTTCCCATGTTCCTTATCTCTATGTATTTCCATGTGCAAAATTTGTTTTTCTGCTCCTAGATCCTTCATATCAAAAGTCCTATCCATTTTAGCCTTTAACACATGGATCTAAACTATGATCTTTCTTCCTTCAAGCATATCGTCAACATATAATACTAAGATAATGAAACCATTTTTCAAACTTTTAAAGTAAACACAATGGTCATACTCACTCCTAAAATTTTGGCTCACCATTAAGGAATCAAACTTCTTGTACCATTGCCTAGGAGCCTACTTTAGGCCATACAATGACTTTTTGAGTTTGTAAACAAATTTCCTACTGTTGTGATCTTGAACAAACCCTTACAGTTATTTCATATATATATATCCTCATCTAGATCTCCATGTAGAAATGATTTTTTAACATCTAATTTCTCCAACTCAAGATCAAGTAAAGCAACAAGAGCTAAAACAACTCAAATAGAAACTAGCTTAACCACTGGTGAACAAATTTCATGAAAATCAATACCTTCCTTTTGAGAATACCCTTTTGTTGCCAATCTTGCTTTGCACCTTTCAACTTTATCATCAACACCCTTCTTCAATTTGAAGACCATTTTTAGCCAACAATTTTTCTACCCTTTAGAAGTTCTACCAAGTCCGATGTTTTATTCTTCTCCAAGGCATTCATTTATTATTTTCCATTTAGCATTTTCAGCACCATCCACTACTTCCTAATAACAACGAGGCTCCCCATCATTAGAAATCAAAGCAACAGATGAAACATAATCATCATGCATTTTAGGTGGATTTCTAACCCATGTAGATCTTCTTAGATCTAGTTATGGAATTTCCACATTTTCCTTAAGATTTTCTACATCCTCATCTTCTTCTTCAAAAGATTCTTCTTGCTCCATGTTTTTAGTAGATGGATGAGTTTCCAATTCAATTTTTTGATGTTGAGGTACTTGTTCCCATTTCAAATCAACTTTACTATATATGATTTTATGAGAGGAGATTCATCAAATACATCTAGATACTAATAATGACTTTATGGGTAGTAGGATCCCACAATCTATATCCCTTAATTCCATCATCATAACCAAAAAAGACATATTTCTTGAAATTTGGGTCTAGATTACAATGTTAATCTTTTGAAATAAGAGCATATGCATCACAACAACAAAAAATCAGATTTGAATAATCACAAGAATGACCTACCCATACCTCTTCAGGAATCTTATAGTCTATTGCAACTTGATTTACCAAATAAAAAGTTGTAGAGACTTCTTCTGCCCACAACTCTTACTGCAGCTTGGAATTACTAAGCATGCTCCTTGCTCTCTCTAGAAGAGACCTATTCATAATTTCAACAACACCATTTTGTTGATGAGTGTAAATAGTGGTTTTATGCCTTTCAATCCTAGCTTCATTGCAATAATTTTAAAATTCCAAAGATGTGAACTCACCTCCATTATTTTTTCTTAAACACTTGATTGATCTGTCAATTTTATTTTCAACCAAAACTCTAAATTTCTTAAATACACTAAACACATCAGATTTTCTTTTAACCCAAACCTTTCTAGAGCAGTCATCTATAAATGTCAAAAAATATGATGATCCACCAAAAGAAACTATAAGGGATGGTCCCAAAACATCTGAATGAATATAATCTAGAATACCCTTACTTGTATGAATACCTACTTTTAACTTCTATCTAGATTGCTTCCTATAAACATAATGCTTATAGAAAGTCAAATTCAAAGATTTTAGATTTGGAAGTAACTTACAGTTCAATAGTACCTTCAATCCTTTCTCACTCATATGACCCATTCATTGATGCCATAAACAAGTAGATTCATTTTCTTCCTCATATACCACTACCTCTTCATTTATTACAATACTCCCTTCTAGCTTGTAAATGTTTTTGATATTTGTAGCCTTCATGACCACCAAAATGCCTTTAGACACTTTCATTGATCCACCTTGACTTGTAAATTTATAACCTCCATAATCCAAAACTCCCAAGGAAATTACATTATTTTTTATTTCTTGTACATGTCTTACCTCTGTCAATGTCCTCACAATACCATAAAACATTTTAATATTAATTCTCCCAATCCCAACAAGCTTACAAGAAATATTATTTCCCATAAGAACAGCATTGCCATGAATAGCTTGGTAAGAAGAAAACAACCAATTCTTATGTGGACATATGTGATTAGAAGTGACAAATCTAATAACCATTCCTCATGATATACTATAAGGAATTAAAAATAGATAAATCTTCATCAACTGTACTTGAACTTGTCTCAACCAGATTTTATTCCTTTAAGGAGTCAACATTATCTTCTTTCCTCTTGCAACAATCTTTCTTCAGATACCCTAATTTATTGCAGTACCAACATTTTCCCTTACCCTTTTTAAATTTTTCTATGGATTGACCCCTAACCACCATTGCTTCTGATGTGGAGGTTTCTATGTTATATTTCATCCACACCTCTTCAAACAAGAAATCTCCAACAAAAAAATCAAATTCAAGAGTGTCAGTTGTTCTAAAGCTAATAAAAGTGACTAAGTTATTCTAGGATTTGAGCAATGAACACAATAATGTAACTACCTTGTCTTCATGTTTGAATTTTACACCCATACTAGCCAATTTACATATAAGAGTATTGCAAATATTTAAATGATCAACAATTTTTATACCTTCTTTCATTCAAAAACTATACAATTTCGTCTTCAAGTAGATTTGATTTGTCAAGGACTTTGTCATATAAAGAATCTCCATTTTACTCCATAAGCCTATTGTCATTTCCTCTTCAACAATATTGAAAAGAACACCATCTACTAAACACAACTGAATTGTGCTAAGAGCTCTTGTATCAAGATCCTCCAAATCTTAATCAATCATATTTGCAAATTTATTTTACTTTCCTACCAATGCTTTGTGCAATCCTTGTTGCACTAACAAATCATGCATCTTGAACTTCCATAACTCAAAATTATTCTTCCCATTGAATTAATCCAACTCAAACCTTGCATTTGAAACCTTTTCCATTTGATGCAACAAAAAAACAACAAATCCTAACACAAACACTACAAAATAACTTCTTTGATACCACTTTTTGTGGAAATGGAAATGTAAAACCCACAAACTAAATAATTACAACACAAATTAGTTGCAAAGAAAAATGAATGGAATAACAAAATACTAGACAAGACACAAATTTATGTGGTAAAACCTTGACAATATTCCAAGGAAACATCCATTAGGAAAAGTATCAGTATTCTTATTGCTCAGAGAAACTGATTGCAACCTTCACACAACTGTTGCTCTTCAATTACAATCCATTACAATGCTTTAGCCTTCAAGGCAACACGATATATATAATATCTTCAACATGTGACAAACTTATAAAAAAATAGCTTTGTTTTTTATTTCTTTCTTTTATCTCTTTTTTTATCTTTTATTTTACATCTTTATCTTTTCCAAAGATAAAAAATTGCTTTATTTATAATCTTGTTGTCATTATCCAATAGAAGTGTGTTATGGTTTCAAATTTTGGTTTGGCTATAGGTTGCAGTTGTAGACACTAAAAAATATCTTGCACATGCAAACGCCATTTTTTTGCATCATTCTCTCTTCTTCCCCGCATAATTAAGTAATTTTAATTATTATTTTTTTCCACGTTCTTCTTTTAGTTAAATAATTTAAATTATTTAATTAATTCATTTCTTGGTTTGTATTCTTCTCTGATCAATTAAATAAATTAAATATTTATTTAATTGTGTCACTAACACACTTTCCTTCCATAATTAAATAGATTACCATTTGTTTAATTATTTTCTTTTCATTATTCATCTATAGTTAAATAATTATTTTTAATTATTTATCTATTCATTAATCTTCTTCGTCCTTCTATAGTTAAATAATTATTGAAATTATTTAACTCTCTTACCCCTCTTCTACAATTAAATAATTAATCCAACTTAATTATTTAATTCCTTTTTCCATTTGCCTCTATATTTAACTTAAATGGTTGCATAATTATTTTAAATTAAATATTCATATTCCTTTTCTCTTGTGAAAAAATAATCAATTTTTATTATTTATTTCTCCGTGTCTTTTACCACATTAAATAATATGGTCAAAGATTCCTCTCATGAATTAAATAATTTTATTATTTAATTCCCCCACTTTCTCATTTCAAATTTGGACCGTTGATTGACTCTAGTCTTCAAAGAATCTTGACCGTCCATTCATAGTCATCCCTAGCCCGTTACTTTTTGGTGCATGAATCCTCCACCATTGATCTTGGCATCTTCTAGAGGATTGATCTCATCCATCCATTTGAGAGGCTCTTCTATAAATGAAGAGTGCCCCGTCCATTTTGGTTTTACAACCACATTCTCCAATATTCATGCTACCATATCATTGTCACTTGCAGGTGTTTGTGCAACAAAAAAACTAAGGGAAAGTTTAAAAAAGTATATTTGAGGAGAAGCAAGGAAGATGAACCAACTTTGGTAGGGGAGTTTTGCTTTATGCTTTCATGTTTGTTTGATTTCCTCTTTTATTTGTGTTGTCTTGCTTTGGATTTGGATTTTGGTTTAGATTTGAAGTAGAGTGGTTGCTACTTGATCTTTACCCCCTTTTGATTTGAATTTCCACATCCTTACATTGGTGAACCCGACATGAAACTTACAAATTTGAAGAGAAACCGTGTTTTTTTTTTTTTGTTTTGCAAGTTCCTGAGCCGCATTCATGAAAAATAGTGAGGCAACTATGGGTGGAGTGTTAGGAAAGATTGCATTTAACCCATTATCTCAATTTATTTCCTACATAACCCATGAGATATAAACATGCATACAAGTTGGAAAAATGCATAGATTAAATAGACAAGCCATAAGATAACACAAGATATACCTTGGGAAAACCCTCAAGAGGGAAAAACCTAGCCTCCAAAATCATACATACTCCATCATATTATTTAGCAATAAAGTAATACAAGAGTTACAATGAATACCTTTGAAGCATCAATCCCTCCAATGCATTCCCATGTGTATCCCATGCCATGCTTCACAAATGAACTCCACAAGAAGGCTCAATAATGACAACCAACCCACTCATCCAATCTAAACCACTACACATGTGTTTACTTTTATAGACACAAGCTCACACAAAATACAACTAGTGGTAAGGTGAAACCATGTGCCACAAAACCATGTGAATACAAAACCACTAACCCGTTATCTAATATTGGGTACTAAGACATCACATTATTTAATATTTCCCCAAGATTAAATTATTAGCACATGTCTCCCACACATTAAATGATAATACAATGTTACAATACAACATCAAGTGGACTCCAAATAATTACCTAGTGTGATCAACCACACCACCAAGGTGCATCACAACAAAATAATTATTTAATTACAATATTATAATAAATCAATTTATGCAATGGTGTATAACACCATATCTCAACATTTTCCCACTTGTTGTATACATTACATAAGGGATCAATACATGAAATACATCATAGCCATACATGAAACCACATGAATCTCCAACATGCTCTTGTGCTCAATTAAGATACCTGCAATAAGAACAAAGTGACCACTATCTCAAGCAAGAACTCCTCTCATCCTCCAGCGTGCCACCTATGGAAGAAAAGGAACATGCCAAGGTGACGATGCACCAATCCACGAGAACGAGCATAAAATCCAAGTGATAACAATGGCTCTAACCAAGTTGTTGTCAACTGAAAAACCAACATGATCAAAAATAGCATCCACAACACATGATAATACATCCAACCAATCATACCTCCAAGGTATCAATACATCAATAAACTCATGCCTAGAACATATGCAACCCATTAGCTACAACCAAGCTCCCTGTATCAAATTTTTTAATGAAGTATATACATATCTAGGAACTCCCACTACATAGGTAATGTCAAAGCATATCAAGTCTACCAATCAACACTATATCAAGGTGTGGTAAATAAATCAAAGCATGAAGTACCAAGAAAAACAACAATGATCCACCCATACAACCCATAGAGCTACATAATCTCTCACAACATGTTGCCACATTCTCCCAAAACATGAACATCCAAGAAGGAACCATGAAGAGAGAAACATGTAAACCATAATTCCCTCCTACCAACACCTCAAAAGTGTACTGCTATGTCAAGTATGATCTCCTAACAACCCCAAATGAAAATCCTCAACAACATCCATACACTCAATCTCATAGATCAAGTACAACATATGAATCATTGTAATAATTCCAACATGGATGTAAGCCTCTCTAATCATGATATCATAAACAAAAATGCACAAGGATATAACCATGCCATAACATCCCTCAAAATGAATCCTTCAGAAGTAACTATCCATAGCTCAAGATCCATATCTATGAAAGATAAAGCATATAAAATCATGCTAAACAATCCTCAAATGAGCATCCAAATCAATCACCATGAATCAACTCAATCCCATGAGAAATCAAAGCACAAAACATAACACACCTAAAATATATAATGGGTAAATAGGTCTCTCAAATAATAAGTTGCCAAGTAGACCAAGAGTTGGGAATGAGAATGCTCCTCCAAGATAACTGAGTCATCATGACTCACTCCAAGAACAATTTCCTCTATTGGTCTATCATGAACTCACGTCCATATCCATGTGAAAGCTCCTCATTATTCCTACTCAATCCTCCAAAGTGTAACTATCTCAAGCAAATGTCTCTAATCACAAGAGAAATCAAACGATCACCTAAGTCTCCAAGTAATCCATGAGCACCTATAACCAGTTAATGCATTCCAAACTCCAAATGCAACATAACACCATCATGAAGTAATCAAGCAAATGATCAATGTACCCAATATAAAGAGAAATACCATGATCAATGTAAAAGCTTCAATTGTAGAATCAAGAACCTATCATGACAACATGATCTAACCATCTCCTCCTAGTAGATCACATGTACCAATGTAAACATCCTGGTATCAAGAGAACATGTAATATGCCAAACTTTAATCTAGAATCAAGAGTGTACCACCACATCATAACAAACTCAATCTAAACCAAGAAACCATATCTCCAATCACTTGAAGATAAACATCACCTATGATGCATCCACGTCACTACCAACAACTCTCACTAAACTATGATACGAGCTACACATGGCATCATGACAACCATCCTCTCCATGAAGATCATCCAGGTCTACACACTCAACTGCAATGTCAGTAACACACCATTGAAACCAAGATATTCAAGCCAAGAAGATACATACAACCGCCATCAAAACATCACAAACCAATCTAACACTGCCAAGTCATCACTGTCAAAAGCTCCCACTGAAATTGTATAACCAATGAATGTAACAAGCTATTATGACATCATGAACAAACCACATGCTACAAGTCCCATTAACCAAATAATCAAGAACTCAAATCACCCATCCTCTCAATCCTAAAACAACATGCCAATGCACAAATGACCACAGACAAGGACAACTAATGAAATCTACAACAACAATGAATCAAACCTGGTGGATATAGAGAGTCCACATCTAAGTCATCCCACTATAACTAAATGGGTGATCAATCCATACAAATTCATAACTCATAGATCCAACCACTAAAACATGCAAACTCATCATCACATTAGTAACTTGCAAACTAAGATATCAAAGAAGATAATCCTATAGACATCAAGACTTAAACACTAAATCAACCACAAATCTAATTTTCCAACCATGTCCACAAATGATTAATCATAGTCAAGGAACCAAATAAGCATCAAGAAGATAAGAACAATCTCCTAATACCAAACTATATCACCACCAAACACCACATACATGATCATGTTATGCCAATACACTAGATGTACTTGCATATCCATGACACCATATCCATAGCCACCATTGCACCTGCACTCAACTATCACCCATATAAGAATCCAAGTCTCAAACCATGTCCAACCATGCCATCAAAATAATAGATAACCTTTGTACCTATCACCATCAAATTCCCAACTCATCTATATACCTATACCAAGAAGCACCAATCTGATAATTAGCTATAACATCATAAATAACATATAAAAACATGTACTCCCTCAAGGTTTCGCCTCTTGACTAGTTCGGATTCTCACACAAACACACCCCAAATCTTAAGAACCTACAAGTGATAAAAAAAATTTCAAGCTCAACTAGCTCCTCAAAGTGATAAACAATCTAAACCACTATGTAGTACACTACAAACTCTCTCCAACTCCTCTTTGAAATTGAAAATCTGATTATGTATGCAAAATTTATGACCAAAATCGTGTATACAAGAACATCTAACTTCCAGGCTCCAAAAACATATCAAAATGGAAAAATTGGGGAACCAAACATATACCATTGCATAGTTCTCAAAGCCAGCTTTCCAATGACTACAAGAAGTCAAAAATCTGACATCATGGGTGAAAGTTATGCCTCCAGGAACAAAAACTATCCAATCTTACTATAAAGCAAATCTTCGGGGACCCCACTCAAAAAAAATCAATTTAATTTTTTTTCAATATTAAAGCTGGTAGATTTTAAAAAAAATATTTGATGTTAAGCTTTAATAAAAGGATGGGGGAAGGTTGGTTTAAAATTATTTAATTAAACTTTCCCCATATTAAAAGATCTTCATAAGAGACTTATACGAGACGACTAACTCATAGAAAAAACACACCTATGTACATACAAAAATTCATAAAAACATACATAACAACATACATAACATGACGAGACGTCGTAGTGTGAGTATTGCCAGACGAGGGAAAAAAGTGACGAAACTGGCATATGAGACCAAACGTCCAGGAAATGGTAGGTAGGATTTAATGACACCATTAGCTTAGTTTTCCTGCATCCTTTTGACAAATAAAACTTGGTCCCATGGTGTGCCCGTGAAGTTTCACTTTCAAAGCTTTTTCCTAGCGTGGGAAAATTGGAGAAAGACTAACATGGGCATTTTTGGTTTGGAGAAAGAAGGATGAAAACACAATGAGTTTCTAGTCTGCATGTTGAAAGTTGAAGGTTGGAGTGCATGTCGAGGAGTTGGAGGGGAAAACTGAATAAATCGAGGTACTTTTTTGTAGTCTGCACATTGTAAGCTGAAGTTTGGAGTGCACGTGGAGGAGTTGGAGGAGAAAACCAACCAAATTGAGGTGAGGGGTGCTAACCAATTCGGTTGCAAAGGGTTTTACAGCACAATGTAATTTATAATTTGGTAAACACGATGTGGGTTTTCAATTATTTGAATATCCTTGTTTAAATGTACGAATTTCTTCAAAATCACACCTTCCATTGTTGTGCTTAAATTTTAGATGATTGAAAAAAAATCACAAAATAATTGTATTTCGGAAAACACAATGTGGGTCTTCAGTTATTTGAATCTCCTTGTTTAAATGTAAAGGGTTGCCTCACAGTGGGTTGCTTGCTTCTAAACACCTAGGTTTTTGCAACATGGAGTTTTACAAAACAATATGAATGTCTTGAAAATCACACATTCCATTGTTGTGTTTAAATTTTGTATGATTGAAAAAAAAATTGCACAAAATAATTGTAATTTGGAAAACACAATGGTGGCTTTCAATTATTTGAATCTCCTTGTTTAAATGTAAAGGGTTGCCTCATGGTGGGTTGCTTGCTTCTTAACACCTAGGGTTTTGCAACATGGAGTTTTACAAAATAGTATGAATGTCTTGAAAATCACACATTCCATTGTTGTGTTTAAATTTCGCATGATTGAAAGAAAAAAATTGTACAAAATAATTATAATTTGGAAAACACAATGGTGGTTTTCAATTATTTGAATCTCCTTGTTTAAATGTAAAGGGTTGTCTCACGGTGGGTTGCTTGCTTCTTAACACCTACGTTTTGCAACATGGAATGTTACAAAATAGTATGAATGTCTTCAAATCACACATTCCATTTTTGTGTTTAAATTTCACATGCTTGAAAAGAAAAGCGCACAAAATAATTGTAATTTGGAAAAAGCAATGGTGGTTTTCAGTTATTTGAATCTCCTTGTTTAAATGTAAAGGGTTGTCTCACGGTGGGTTGCTTGCTTCTTAACACCCATAGTTTTGGAACATGGAATGGTACAAAATAGTATGAATGTCATGAAAATCATTCATTCCATTGTTATGTTTAAATTTCACATGATTGAAACAAAAAGTGCACAAAATAATTATAATTTGGAAAACACAATGGTGGTTTTCAGTTATTTGAATCTCCTTGTTTAAATGTAAAGGGTTGTCTCATGGTGGGTTGCTTACTTCATAACACCTACAGTGTTGCAACATGGAATTTTACAAAACAGTATGAATGTCTTGAAAATCACACATTCCATTGTTGTGTTTAAATTTTGCATGAGGGAAACAAAGTGCACAAAATAATTGTAATTTGGAAAACAAAATGGTGGGTTTCAATTATTTGAATCTCCTTGTTTAAATGTAAAGGGTTGTCCCACGTTGGGTTGCTTGCTTCTTAACACCTACGGTTTTTAAAAATGGAATGTTACAAAATGGTATGAATGTCATGAAAATCACACATTCCATTGTTGTGTTTAAATTTTGCATGATTGAAAAAAAAAGTGCACAAAATAATTGTAATTTGGAAAACACAATGGTGGTTTTTAGTTGTTTGAATCTCCTTGTTTAAATTTAAAGCTTGGTTGTGTCACGGTGGGTTGTTTTCTTCTTAACACCTACGGTGTTGCAATATTAAATGTTACCAAATAGTATGAATTCCTTCAAAATCACACATTTCATTGTTGTGTTTAATTTTTCAACTTTGTATCTTTTACATTGCACTTGTGTGTCAACACCATTAATTAAACTCCTTTTATTTTGATGATAAAATTTTCATCTTTTCCAAGTGGTTAATTGTAGTTTTTATGTTGTTTTACTTCAATTTCAACAGTTCCAATTATTTTTTTGCATTTGCAAGTTGAAAAGTCACACATTTTTTATAATCCCCATTGTTGTTACATGTTATCATCCCCTCGCATTCCTTTTCATGAGCTTCTACCTTCTATTTCATATCTTTTATTTGTAGCTTTGGAGTAGCTACTTTCTCATCATCCCTTAGGACAACACCATCCATTTTTTGATAGAGTTTTGAATGTCTTCAATGCTTTTGTGTAGCTTTGTAGCCACTCTTTGCTCAGATTTGAGAGTGTCTTTCTAATTAGAGAATTTAGATGTTTTTTGTTTGATAAGTTATTTACAAAACTTATCTACCTTTTCACATAGGGATTTCATGTCTCCAACCAACTGATTCTCTTTTTTTGCTCTAAGATCTATTTTTTCCTTTTCATTATCATCTGTTTGGAATTGTAATTGTTTCATGGAATTCTTAAGTTGAAGAATTTTTTACTTCATTTGTTCAACTCCACTTATAACATCATCTCTCACTTTCTTTTCTTGCATAAATTCATATGGAAGACAAAATTCATTGACTTTATCCACTTTTTCTTGTCATTTTCCCATTCCACATACTACACTATGCTCCTTCATCAAGTTGTCAAGTGCAAGAACAATATCATTAGTCGATACATTATCTATCTTATTCACTTTGGTTTGCTTCTTTTCAAGTGTAGAGTAGATTCCTTTTTCATTACATACTTTCTACTACTTGGTGCTTGAGTTCTGCATTGTCATATTCCCATTGCAAATACTACACACACACCTTCCTCAACTTCTCAACAACACTGAGTCTCTTTAATCAATATAGTATTTGTCTCATTCACTATGGTCTACTTATTTTCAATTATTTCTACAGTAGATTCCTTTGTCATTTCATGCATTCTAGTACCTATTGCATCCAATTTTGCATTGTCATTTTCCCATTGCACATACTTCAACTACTCCTTCCCAACTTCTCAAGAGTAGAAAGAATCTCTTCAATCAATACATTATATATCTCATACGCTTTGGTCTACTTCTTTTCAATTGTTTTTATAGATGTTTCCTTATTCATTTTATACATTCTAGTACCTGTTGCCTCCTGAAGTATTAAGAAGATCTCAGGTTCGTTAACACCCGATGTCTTCCAACATTGAATTATAAATAGACAAAATGAGTGTAATAAAAACCTTCAGTGCCAATGTAAGAAAAGGAACCTTGAAAATTTACCAAAACTATTACTTATAGTATGAATTGCGTTTAGATTTCCTCATATCATTAAAATATAGGCACATAGGAAAACATGGTGGATTGTGAATTAGTTTGTTGAGCTTGTACAAAGATGAAGGGTAGATAATTTGGGGAGGAGTTGCAGTTTGGGGATACATAAAAGTAACCATATTTAATTGAGGGGTAACCAACCAATTGTGTTCTTATATATAGAGGGTTTTACAACACTATGTGGGTTGTAGGTTTCTTAATGCATTGTGCATTCCAACATCCAATTATATAGATAATATGATTGTAATGATAACCTATTGTTGTGTTAGGTCTCAAAAACACAGGTTTTGAACCTTAAGAGGATGCCAATCTCTTAGTACATTTTTGGCTAATGAATGGGGTGAATATGGTTGATAACCCCCTACTCTTTAAGCTCTACTAAACCTAGGTAGGTGTACCTAAATGATAAGACAGATTTGAAGGTTTAAATATGGTCTCTAATTTTGAAAATTTACTCACAATGGCACGTGGTTGTGAAGAAGATGCAAGGCTAATGACTAGTTCCTACTATAGATGTTTCAAGAATCAAGTGTATAAGTAAAGTTTGTATAAAATGTTCTAAGTATGACTAGTGCCTAATCCTATTGGGCGAATGGATTTGGATTTGTGTGATGATGGAGACAGATATTTAAGATAGGTGGATCTACTTCTCAGCTCAACTCTAACTTGTTGGGCACTTTGGATGTTTGCACCTTGTACAAACGTGTCGGTTTGTCAGTTACTGTACTCTTCTTTATGAATCCCAATGTTATTCTCCCAAATTACTGTGATATTATGAAAGGATTTTTAATTTTTAACTTGAGGGAAACCAATCAAAGAAATCAATTTAAAAGGATTTTAATCCTTGGCAGGAACCAATTAAAATGAGTTACTTGAAAGGAATTTAATTCACTGCAACCAAAACCCAATCAAGAAAATCATACAGCAACAACAAATGTGTCCTAAAATTTTTTATGAATTTTAAATTAAGGAAAACCACTTTGGAGACAACACAACAACATATAAGAATGAATATTAACACAACAATTGAACACTAGAAATAAATCACTGATTATGAACAATATTCTCCATTATATTTTTTCAAAGATATACATTAATAGTAGAAGTTTTTGAAATATGAGAATGGATGAGTGGAATATAATATGCTAATGGATGAACCTATCTACTATTATTGATGATGATGATAATGATTCCAAAAATTGGGCCTTGGTTTCCCCTTTTTATATGGGAAGCAACAAGCGACAAGCCCATTCAAAAAAAGTTACATCATTTGATAACTAAAGGATTAAACTTGATTAACATAAGCATAGAAACTTAGTAATTCATAGGCAGATGCACCATGATCCATTAGTCTCTAGAAATTTCACGTAATCATTTAAGACCTCTTCAAGGCTCATGCTCCATGATGATGAACCCACGACTACAAAACTTTGAAATCCTGTCACTCCTCACTTGACCCGTGTGGTGAATGAATGAATTTTTGAAACATGCTCGATATATCTTATCTTTGCATAAGTGTATACATTGTTTATGATGTCTTTCATTACATATTAAAGTTCAAATATTCATCCTAGTTTCACATGTGTTTTATCAAGGACCTCATCTTCATCATTAATCTCATCAAGAGCCATTGACAGATACTAAGCTATCTCATCCTTGCATACATCTTGGTCTTTTAAGCCTATTTCTTCAAAAAAATTGGTAGAGCCATACTTAGTGACTGACTGAAGTCACTCAATTCTTGTGTCAGTATGTTATGGAAGCTATTAAGTGTGTTCATAAGCTCTTGATATTCTTGAAGTGTACTTTTGTTATCACCTTCCTTTTCCCTTATATGTATTTCTACCTCCCTCATTATGTTGCATAGCCTGTTATGTTCTTGTAAAGATGCATATGTCTTACCATGGATAACCTAAACTTTATCAACAAGCTTAATCATATTATCAAACCTCTTGCACACCAATTTTGATGTCATTTCAAATATAATAGTTTTTAGTTTTTTCTTTAGTTCATCTTGCCCATTCTGGATTATTTCATATTTGTGCTTCCAATAAGTACTCTCAGACATTGCTTCAAGCACTTTCATTTCAAATTCAATCAATGGTGAGTAAGGTCCTAAGGAGGAAGGCAATCTATCTATGTAATTGATCACATCTTGCTTCAACCTCTCATTTTCATCAGTCAACCCTTTATTATCTCTGACTAATTTCTAAATTTGAGTCTTGGTAAACTTGGCCACATTTACATTTAGATCAACAGTCTCAATAGGGAATGTATCTCCTACTCTTTTCACTAGAAGGTGAGCAAATATTTGATCATGATCATTGATAAGGGTAGGTGTCTTTCCTAGTGGATAAAGGGCCCAGATCTGTATAGTAGTGTTATCAGGGTTATACCCTGATCCAATGTATATCTTATCACTAGTTTCATCTGTCAATTGCAAGGCTTTATTTTCTCTTTTCAAGAAACTATAAAACACTATGGTTGAGCTGATGTCCCACCCTGGAAGAAGCATGACCCCAGCTTCTTGTAGCAATGCTCTTCTTTTTTGATGTTATTCATTTCCTTATCAACCTCATACTAGAGTTCTTTTAAGGAATTTTCCTCTTGCTTAGGGTTGATTTCTTTTAGCTTTTCTCTTATCATCCTTCCTTTGTACACATAAATGAAGTCCCTAAACTCAAGATTTCAAACAAATATATAATCAATAATGAATTCCTAGCTAGCACGATGTCTCACATCATCAAATAATTCATCATAAGCTTCAAAGGTGATCACAATTCTCTCTGGTGGTACCTCACACTGGGGGATAGTGGGAATGGTGATCTATGTAGCCTCATTTTATTCCTCAATGTCATCCTTGATAATAATAGGAGTATCAGTTGAGAAGTTGGCCTTTGGAGTAGGTTGTGGTGATAAATGACTTAAAGGTTTTATGTTCTCAACCTACCTTCTTGAGCAAGCATCTTTCCCTTTCTCAAAGGCTATAAGTGGTACATCTTTAGTTAACTCCTCCTCATGCAAAAGTAATTGCTCAATTCTATCCAGGGGTCTAATATCTCATGAAAGGAACCTACATATGATGGGTTATGCTCCCTCTTCCATACTTCTGCCATAACTATTTTGTTGTATGCAACCTTCCTCATCATTACTTGAGTTTCATCACAATTTCTAATGACATCATCCACAAAGAATTCATGTTCATATCCTTTCAATTTCTATGTTATTTTGGCATCGTGAATAAAGTTCTCAGGTTCAAATTTCTCCCTCTTATTTCCCAATGGCATTCCATAATAATCTATTTTGCTTCCAATTGATTCATATCTTGTATTAGCAATGATGGTAAAGTCACTAAAACATAAAATAGAAGGCATGAGAGATTTCCTTCCATTTCTTTTGAGGTGCATGAAGTCCAAAAAGGCCTATTGCCTCACAATCTCCATGTATGTGACCCTATCAGGTATAGTCTTAGGCAGTAAAAATGGAGTTTCCTCAAATCCATATACTCTTATCACAGTACAATCTTCAAATGCATACCATTCCCCCCAATTGTGGCTTATATTTCCCTCAAGGTTTTTCTCCTTTGATCTAAGGAATCTTTGTATCTCTGGAGACAAATTGTAATCACATTTATGACCAAGCATCTTATACAAAGGCTTCACAAAATATTCTTCACAATATTAGTGGGATCTCCCACACCTACTACCCCATATAGATGTCCACATCTGAACTAGTCTTATATTTTCATCACTATCCAAATCTTTGATTCTTAATTCCTCTCCCCACATGCCCATTTCTTTTCCTTCATATAATATCATATGCATGAGTAAAGTGTATTGCTTGAAGTTGATGGCATCATTGTTATTCTTAATGGAAATAAGTGAGGTATTAATAACCTCAAACAAGTATTCTGCATAGTCATAAGGCCTAGCATCTTGGCTTTGGATATCTACTACTAAAACCATAGGAGCTATAGCCATCATAGTGGGAGTTTCAATTCCTAGGACTTGGTCAACTAAATAATAAGTATACTGATAGTATTCTTCAAACAAATCCACAGGAAATGGGGGTATTTCATCACTAGATAATCTTCTATGTTGGTTTCTTGGGCCCTTGGGTCTGTGCAAAAGCAATTTCCACCTCTTATAGCTTGTATCCATACTCTCATACTCTTCCAACAAATCTCTTATCCTCAATGTTGTTTTCATGGAGGTGTCGAGTTGGAAAACCATGGAGATGTAATTTCGTGTTATGATGATAAATTGCAAATCATCATGGGAATATATTTCCATTGTTTTAGGGTTGTAGTTTTTAGCTAGCACCTTCATTAGTTCCACATTGACAAACACATTAGGCATCACAAGATTTACCAAATTCATGTTCCATGGATTTGAGATAGGTTTGTGTTTGTACTTCTTTCTATAATGATATATAAACAGATCATAGCCTCTCTGTGGAGTCCACACATCTCTGAGATTTTTATGTTTATCTTCCATTTTTTCACATGAAGGATTCAATTGTGTTGTTCTCCTAGAATTTGGTCCAGACCCGAGACATTGTTCTATTATGTCTTGATTTAATGGCCTATCCTCTATTTTCTTCCGTTTTACTTTTGGTTTTTTTGGGTTTCTTTCCATCTCAAAACCCTATTTGCACAATACTTCAAGTAATTTTTTTTATAGAATAAGATGAGCCAAGAAACACTTACTTGAACTAATGTCATGGTCTCTAAGCTTCTTGCTATCATCCAACTCTGCCTCCTCAATTTTCATCCACAATTCTCAGTGATTTTGATTTCTTAAGAGTCAGATATATCAATATTTGGCTCACTCGAAGCAGTTCTGGTTCATAAATGACATTCATGCCACCTTTCTAATCAATTGCAATATTAATGGTAGTTATCTCTTCGATGACCTCATTAGTCATGTCAAATGGGTGAGAAATTATTTCATCATGTTGAAGAGACCTTGATTACATTGTCAAAGATGTCCTTTTCTTTCTTTGATATGTCTTTGATCCCTTTTCAAAATGTTGAAGAGATATTTGAGTTTCTCTCTTCGATCCCACAAAGTCTCTTCAATAGTTGTACTTTGGGTTTTTCCTTATTTGTACTTTGATGTCAGAATTTTGGTGAGACTAGTGATTATTTACCTCCAGTGAGCTTATGCCTCCTTGACATACTCTTGTTCTTCCTTTTAACTTTGTTTTTTCAAATAACCCCTTTTTGTGTCTTCCTAATATGGGTTCTTCCCTTTGATGCCTTTTTCCTTTTTGAAGTGTTGAAACTGATGGTTGCCTCTCTTCAATATCCCATCGTCTCTTCGACAGTATATGCTTGTAGCTGTATTTCTGTTAGAAAAACAAAGATACTATTATCAATGTCTATTTGATGCTCTTTTGTCTCTTTAACATATTGTTCTCAATTTTTCTTATGGTGTCAAAGAGACTTCCTCATTCCTTAGTCTTAAACATTGATGTCTATTCAATATTGTTGTAGTCCTCGCCCGGGTGTGGTTCGCTAGTAATTTATCATAATTTTCTAATAATCTCTCAATGTTTGAGAGATGCTTTTTTGTTTCCTGAATGCAAAGAAATTTTCTATCCTTAGAGTGTCAACATTATTGTGTCTTGTTGGAGAGACAAGTTAACTTTTCACTCCAAAGTATGCAGGTCTTCGCGATATATTGCTCTTTGGGCTGTCCAAGAGACATTCAAGTAAGTCACCTCAAAACATGAGGGTCTTATCAACACTTCGATCAACTTTTTACTGACTTTGTAAAGGGGACTTTGGTGAAGCTTTCTTCGATATGGTATTGTCTTGGTGATATACATTATGTTGTCAAGGAAGTACCTTAAAAAGGGGAATTATCTCAAAGTGATAATTAGAGACTTTATTTTATTTATTAGGGTAGGTTTAAGAGCTATATACATTAAGAATGTTTTATGTTTTATGCCAAATATAGTAAAAGATCAAGGGTAATGGGGCTTATGGTGGAAATGAAATGAGAAATAAAAATGAGGGCATGTGAAGACAGGTGGATTTTTTAGCTCTAACAATGGCTCTGATTGGGGATGAATGAACATGAGGTCATTGCAAGAATCCAGGAGTGATCTCTAAGAAGTAGACCATGGATGAATGTGATCAAATGGGATGGGGAGGGGAAGGGAAACCTAAAACTACTATGCAAGGAATATCATATTTTTTAAGAAAAGAAGTGTTTCAGGAATTGTCCATGCATTGGAAATTCCTGATCTTCTCCTATCATATTTTGAAGATAATAAGAATCTTCACCACTTTTTCCTATGATAACAAATGATCCTACCCAAAGGGATTCAAATTTCCCATGCTTCCCTTTGTATTGGCATCTGGCATTCCATAGCAGAACCATATCATTCACTTCAAACTTTCTATTTTTCCCTTTTGTCAAACGAGTATTTCATTTGTGACTTCATTTTTTTGTTATACTCCTGAGCCAAGATTCTAACCTCATCTAATTCTGCCAACTACTCCATTTTATCTTCCATGGGTTCAGGGATATCCAAGTCTTCCTGAAGCATGGACCTATATACTAGTAAGATGTTCTACAAGGAAATTTTTGCTTGTGTCCCATAAACCAATTCAAAAGGTGATTTTCCGGTGGATTTCTTCACTATGATTCTATCTTCCCAGATCGCCAACCTCAATTTGGAATCCCAAGCCTTTTTATTATTATTCAGCATCCTTTTAATTATTTTTAGGATTCTCTTATTGCTTGACTCAGCATGCCCATTTTCTTGTGGATGATATGGAGATGCATACAAAATTGTTATGCCATATGTCTCACAAAACCTTTTGAACTCTTCTGATCTAAAGCACATACCATTGTTTGTGACTATCCTTACAGGTGTTCCAAATCTAGTGATGATATTTTCCATGAGAAAGTTTATCGCAACCTTACTAGTGGCTTGCTTTGTAGGGATGGCTTCTATCCATTTTGTAAAATAGTTAGTTGCCACTAGAATCCATTTATGGCCTCCAATAGAATTATCTATTATTTCTCCAATGAAATCAATTCCCCATTGATGAAATGGAGCTTCAACTTTCATTGGTCTAAGTGGTTGTGCTTCTTGATACTTCATTTTTCCAAAAAAAATTTGACAAGCTTCACACTTTTTTACATAAGTGAAAGAGTCATTGAAGACCCTAGGCCAATAATATCTAGCTCTTAGGATCTTGTGGGAAGTGGTCTTGGCCGAAAAATGTCCTCCACAAACACCTTCATGCATTTCCTTCAACACATGGTTCTCTTGTGATTCATCTAAGCATAATAATAATACTCCATCTCTATTCTTCCAGTATAAGTCTCTGTCCATAAATACATACTTTGAAGCATGTAGTTTCATGGTTCTTTTTTTATTTTCATTTAAATTTTTATGAATTTTTTGTTTTTTAACATAATAAATTATATTAGTGTACCATGGGGTGTTCTCAATGCTAGCAATCAATACCTTCTTCCTCCCCTATGTTACATATTTGAGATTCTTCAAGATTTGATTTAGTCATGAGCTTAGCCAACCCTTGTCCTCTAACCAATTTGGTAATCTAGATTTCAATATCAAACTCTTGAATTATGTTAATCCATCTACACCTCCTCCCTGTGACTTCAATTTGCACAAATGCATCCTTGACCGCAATGTTAGGAACATAGGAAATTATCTTAGCACCTAATAGATAAGGTCTAAAGGCTTTTACAGCTTTAAAAAGTGCATAGGCCTACTTTTCTATAATTTCATACTTTAGTTCTACTCCTTTAAGGGATTTGCTAAAGAATGATATTGGTTGCTCATACCCTTCATCATTTTTCTCCAACATCATTGTTGTAACAATATGGTATGTTGCAAATGAGAAGATCTAAAATGGTTTATTGAAGTCAGGTGATTTTAACTTTGGGGCCTCCTTGATTTCTCTTTTAATAGATATGAATGCATCAATTTCTTCTACTGCTCAATCAATCTTGGCTCCTCTCTTCAACATTTTTGAAATAGGCTTGACAATCTCAGCAAAATTTGATATAAACCTCCTTGCAAAGTTTATCTTCCCAAAGAAAGACTGAATGGATTTTACTGTCTTTGGGATAGGAATCTTATCTATAGCCTCCACTCTCTCAGGATCAATTCTTACTCCATCCTTGGACACTGTGTGGCCCAATAATTTTCCTTTAGTAATGGAAAAATGACACTTCCTAGGGTTTAAGGAAATACCATACTCTAGAGCTTTGAGGAAGATCTTTTCTAGATGTTCAATATGGTCTTCTACTTTCTTAGAATATGCTATGAGGCCATCTTGATATATCACCATTATTGTATTAATCGGGTCAACAAAGGCAACGTCCATAGCTCTTTGAAAGGTGGCACCAACATTTGTGAGGCCAAATGACATCCTTACATATACATACATGCTCCAAGGTGTAGTAAACACAGTCTTATACTGTTCTAATTCTTTTACTTTCACTTGGTTATACCCTAAAAAACCATCTATCATAGAAAATAACTCACACCATGTTACCCTTTGCAGCATAGCTTCCATGTTTGGGAGGGGATAATTGTCTTTAAGGGAGGAAACATTCAAATTTTGAAAATCTACACACAACCTTATGTCTCCATTCTTCTTCCTGACATGCACCAAGTTGGAAACCCGAGTAGAATTCCTGATGGGTTTAATGATACCTCCTCTGAGTTTTATGAGTTCCTCATTCATCTTAGGTTCTAGAGTAGGATTTATTGGCCTTTGTTTCTATCTGAAGGGTTCTACATCCAACTTCAATGGAATTTCATGTTGAAATAGATCTTCTCTATATGCTTTAAGGTCATCATATGACCATGTAAAAACAAGCTTATATTTTCTCAATAGTGTGATCAACATCTTTCTAATTGTAGGGCTTATCTTCTTTCCAATGTACACCTTTTTTGGAGCCAATTCAGTCCCAAGATTATTTTTTGCAATATCTTCCCTTCTCACTGGTGTTTGATTCATAATTGCTTGATCAATCCCTTCGAACACCCTTTCTAATTCTACTAATCCTTTGGGAATCTTATTTGTTTTGAGTTGCACAACTTCTTGGCCAAACACGGTTTGTTTACCGTCCACTTCTTCAACAAACACATTGAAATAAATTTCTTGGGCCTCATTCTGATCAATGCAGTGTAAGAACTTGATCAGATTTGTGTCATCATTGAAGACCTGTTAATTGTATTTATTGTTAGGAATTGCAAGTTTGGTCTTATGTTCCACTTGTGAGATACCCGCTAGGGTAATTTCATCCCTTTTCAAGGCTACATTTTCCAAGAAGTCAACCATCAATATTTTTGATCTATCCACCTAGTTAGTGGAGAAGGCATCAAAGAGTTCTATAGTATCCTACACAATATGCTTGTATTGCTTCAATCTCCTTTTTTTTTGGAATACTTTTCCCTCACTTGTGAAACAACTAGTTTTGAATCCCCAAAAACAATTAACAATTTGATCCCATCTTTTTTTCCAATGTTTAAACCTAGTAGTAATGCCTCGTACTCTGCTATGTTATTTTTGCATTCAAATGTCAACAAAAATGAGTACTTAAATGTTGTACTATTGGGTGAAATGAAAATAATCCCAACTCCATTCCCCTCTCTACTAAAAGCTCCATCAAAATACATCTACCATATGCCTTGTTCATTTCGAGAGAGATCTCTAGCAATTGGATCTGTGTTTAGAAATTAAGGGTTTGAATGCTCAATTCTAAAATTCCCAAGGTACACGTCACAAAATCAATTCATTTGGTTAAGATCAAAGAGCTCAATGACATGTTATGATCTAGGATCCATGTAAAAATTGACTTCCCTTCCATTCACAGGTATTGTGGCATAAGATAAATCTAGATGGACATTTTCCACCTATTGTTGCAATCCATTGCCTAGATAATAGCATTCTAGAGTAAGGGGGAGTTCCCACCATAGTGATGTCTATTCTATAAGCTACCTTAGGGTATGATGCTAATTTCAGTTCTATGTCTCATATCACTACAACTACTGGGACAGATCTATTATCCATGGAATATCACTTTCCATAGGTAGTGTTTACCCACAAACATAATTCTTTCATGACAACCAAAGGCATGATATTAATTGCTACTCCTGAGTCAATCATGCAATTTTTCACCAATTTTTTGTTGATCACCAATGTGTTGTAAAGTGGATCCACCTGAGAAGCATTTTTTGTAAGGGTATCACCCAAATAAACTTTGGGTACCTTTGTAGTTTCCTAATCAATGACATTGACCTCTTTGTTCTGATCCTGTTGTTTGTGAGATGTGTTGGAAATTATCTTGAGGGTTGTGTCTCTGTACTCATCAATCTTCATCATTTCCATCAAGGGAACTGTCATCTTTAGTTGAGTTAGTGCTTGAGCAATATCAAATGAAGGGGTAGTCATCCCCTATTCTATTTTCTCTATTTTAGCATCCCTTTTTCCTTTAGTTTGAACTTTGTTATTATTTGGTGTTTTCTCATATTCAACATTTGCATCCTCCTTTTGAATAATATTTTGAGGCTTCTTTGTTTCACCCTTCTTTTGGTCAGATGATTCATTCTCTTTGTTCTTCTATTCTTTTACAAACAGGCCTCTAGGTGTTCCTTGGTCTACATCTACGGATCTACTTCTTAGTTTGTATCTATTTCTTTTTGCTTCAGCCACAACTTTTGATGTGATGGCCCTCTTCTCTTCTTTTGTTGGTGTTCTAAATTGAAATTGTGGTGTTGTATTATATGCATAGGCAGTTTCTTCTATATTTTATTCCAAGTTAGAGAACACTTCTTGTTCCATATTAACATTGTATTTTTTATTGCTAACATCATATTCATACCCATCCTCAAAAGATGATCATCCATCATTGGTTTGATGGGACCCCCATCTTAACATATTCATGGTGTGGCCATCTCTATCCTATTCTTGTGACCATTCATCTTCCTGGAAAGTTTGAGCCACTACACAATGTTCTAGGGAATGAGATCTATGACATGGTGGACACCATGGTGTAGTATCCACTACGTGTGCTCCATGTTTTTCCAAAGGATCTGAAGTATCTTTTCAATATGGCTTACCCACTGGTCATCCATCCTTGCAAGTGGTGTTATAAGACATGTTATGGAATCTTGGTCTCTCATTCTTGTCCTAGTTTTCTTTTCTATTTTGGTGATTGTTGGTATTTTGTGGGATCCTAAGGTTATCTCTTTTACTAATCATGCAGGGAACTTTCCTATTGTTTTCAATGGTTATAGCAGCCCTTTGTGCTTTGGCCAAGCCGTTGGGACATTTTTTTCTCAATTCATACCCTGTTTTAGGATCAAAGGCTTTCAAATAAATGATTAAAGTTGTCGAGTCAGCTAACTTAGATCCATGTTGTATCTTGTTGTTAATCTTGGAGAACCTTTGATTGAAGTCAAAAAAAGATTCATTCTAATGTTTCTGAATGCCTATTAACTCATGTAGGGAAAATTCAAGAGCACATTGATTCCCATATTTCTCTAGGAATTGATTTTTGCAGTTTGTTGCTAAGGTAATTGAGTCATCTGGTAGGATGATGAACCAATCCCTTGCTTCTTCAATCAAGGAGATCATGAATAGCCTCATAAGTACATCCTCCTGTTCCATGCCTAAGTCTTGAACGAAAGCATTAAAGTTTCTTACATGTTCCTCTATTGTACTTGCATTGTTCCCTATGAATTTAGGGACAATATTTCTCAAGTTGTTGTCAATGGGGTATGGGTATGCAGGATATCCAGTCAAGTCAAATTGTTTGCTTATGCTTGCAAGATTTTGTAGATAAGGAATCTGATGCGATAGATTGGGGTAATATTGGAATCCATGTTGAGGTTGGTGTACATTTTTTTGGATGTTCTGGTGAGAGTATACATTGCTATAGGCATTCGGTTGTGGCACATGGTGATGATAATATGGAACATACTATTGTCCCAATGGTGGGTGAGACTGTGGAATGTTGTTGGTTTTTTTATTGTGAATTTTGTGGTGGCGCATTTTTTTGCACTCATTGATTTGGTTCCCTAGCTATGTTGTGAGGTTCTTTTGAAGTACTTGGAGTGCCTATATTCTGAGATGAAACATGTTGATTGATGTTTCCCCCTTGCTTATTGGGAGGTACATATCTCAGAGGCTTTGATGAATGGATATTCATCTAGGACAATTGTTGTTCTAGCTCTTTGCTTTCTTTGATCAACTGTTGTTGCCTCCTAAGTTCTTCCCTCTATCTTTCCACATGCTCTTCTAATTCTTGAGTGGTCATTTCATCATAATTCCCACTAGGGGTAGAGTGATCCATGAATCCATACTGGGTCTCTTCTCCTTGCTATGATGAAATCCTCTAGTCATACTCATTTTGTCTTTGAATTCTTTCTTAGTCTATATGTGCATAGAATTCACTTTCCGTTTGAGGATCCGGTTTGAAATTGAGAATGTTGTTAGTTAGATTGTTTCATTTAGGTGGAATTGAATGGTGTCCTTCATCACTATGAAAAGGGCTATTATATACCATCAAAGTTTGCTCTAATGTGTTTTTTATTATCACCGCACATGACATCTGATTGATTAGATACTACTTCATTTTTATTCATGTCCACCTTTGAAGGAGGAGATCCATGATTGTCTATCCACCTACCATTGTTCTTCATTGGAATCCCTTTGTGTAATGACCTCCTACCATCCATTTAAGGTGATATAGTATATCTCTAATGTCTATAATCTAATCTTTCTGATCTAATGTTTAACTTATCAGTCATAAAATTTTGACAGAGTTGCCACCTACTTTTTCATAAGTAGGAAAGTTGAGGTTTGGATGAACTTTTTTTTATCCCAGTGAAGTCTCTTATCCAATCAAGAGATTGAATGTTTATAGAAATTATGGATGCTTATGACTCTGTGATGAGAGGCTTCGATTGACCATAAATTTTGGATAGGGTAAAAAACTTTCCACGAGTGTTCCCTAGCAAAGTCGCCAATCTATTAGGTCTCAAAAATGTAGGTTTTCAACATTAAGAGGGTTCCAATCTCTTAGTACATTTTTGGCTAACGAACAGGGTGAATATGGTTGATAATCCACTGCTCTTTAGGCTCTGCTAAACCTAGGCGAGTGTACCTAAATGATAAGGCAGATTTGAAGGTATAAATATGGTCTCTAATTGGGGAAATTACTCACAATGGCACATGGTTGTGAAGTAGATGCAAGGCTAATGACTAGTTCCTACTATAGATGTTTCAAGAATCAAGTGTATGAGTAAAGTTTATATAAAATGTTCTAAGTATGACTAATGCCTAATCCTATTAGGTGAATGGAGTCAGGGGGTTGATGATGATGGATATAGATATGTAAGATAGGTGGATCTATTTCTTAGCTTAACTCTAACTTGATAGGCTTTTTGGATGTTTACACCTTGTACAAATGTCTAGGTTTGTCACTGCACTCTTCTTTACAAATCTCAATGTTATTTTCCCAAACTACTATGATATCATGAAAGCATTTTTAATTCTTAACTTGAGGGAAACCAATCAAAATAATAAATTTAAAAGGATTTTAATCCCTAGCAAGAACCAATTAAAATGAATTACTTGAAAGGAATTTAATTCACTCTAGCCAGAACCCAAACAAGAAAATCACATAGCAACAACAAATGTGTCCTGACAAATTGTATAAATTTGAATAATTGAGGAAAACCACTTTGGAGACAACACATCAACATATAAGAATGAATATTAACACAGAAGTTGAACACTAGAAATAAATTACCAATTTTGAAGAGTCTTCTCCATTATATTGCTTCAAAAGATATACATTAATAGTAGAATTTTTTGAAATGCGAAAATGGACGAGTGGAATATGATATACTAATGGATGAACCTATCTACTACTACTGATGATGATCCTAACCTACTGCTTCTAATTTCTTGATGATACGATTTCATCTTACATATATACTTTGCATTTTTAGGGTTATGACCCTTCACACATTTGTTTGATGCAACTCTTCATTATTTGTCTTCAACAAATTAAAATACTTTAATCTTCATTGTATTCATTTCCATGAAGATAATTATAATGATAGTATTCCTTTGCCGGAAACTTCACGTTCATTCTTTCACCAAAAATAAACTTTTTAGGTAAAAGTAATTACCTTCTCCAAGATATTGATGCTTATTTAATCACTTCGGTAAAAATGTGTTACTTCTAAGTGAAATATTTTATAATTTCACTCCACATGAAAAAATTCATTCCCTAAAATATATTTCACTCGGGGTGTGATTATTTCAATAAATTTTCCATTCCATATTTTCATTCTTCCTAATAGTTTTCTTGTGAAAAACATTTCAGGATACTTTAATCTTAACTCCTTTGTTGGAAAATTTCTCATTTATATTTCACCGAGTAATTGTCCAATCTTTAACTCTTTCGTGGAACTTATTAATATTCCATATCAATATTATCATAATCACAATGAAATTTTTATTTAATCGCTTTTTTTATTTTCATTCATTTCGCTCTATCAGAGAGAATTGAAAAATAGTCACTCTGAAATCAACAAGTCTCCTTGATAATATTTGTGTTTTTTTTGTGCATATCAATTTTGTGAGAGGGACCTTAAATCAACTCTTGGCAATTTCATGTTATCTTTATTCATCCAATGTAAATTTTTCACTTCTTAGTGAAAATATTTTACAATAATGTTGTAGAATAAATCTGCATCTTATACATTGATTGTACCCGCTTCAACCATCATTTATATTTTACTTGATAAACTTTAATCATATGTTTGCTTTTCGAAGCATCAGAGTGACTGATTCTCCTCTCTCTTTGATGCCTATTTCTCCTCTTGACTGATTTATTTATTGTATGCCCCTTCTCATAATTGAAAATATTATTTTGGTTAAAATAATTACCCACTTCATGATTTAATTAATTCCCTTGGTGAAATGACCTTCAGTGAAATTTATGTCTTCTACAATAATACTACTCCATAATCTCATTCCATTTAATCATTAATTGCATTCTTTGGTACGAGAGTGTCATCGTCATATCAGAGAGACCACATCTTAACTCCTGTCGATGTTCACCTCTCCCTCCGATGAAAACTTCCCACACACCATTTTGCTTTCAAGTCATCGAGGGGACATCCAAACTTGTCATGCCAATATTGAAGATTCTCTTTGATGATATTGTGCTTTGTTTATTCACTATAATTTTAGGGTTTACTACTTTTTTCCTCCCATGCAATAGAGAAACTTCATCCAGGAGAGAGTGCACATGTTCTTCCTTTCTAAATGGCTAATAGAATCCATTTCAATTTTGAATTGGCTAAGAATTTAAAGACATGTAATTTAGAATTTGCTAATGCAACATCATCATGTGAGAACCTACAATCCTTTTCAACAAACTTCTTGACCTCTCAATAGTCATTCTCAAATGTTCTTTCCCTAGGTTAGAGTTGGATATACAAGGAATTGCCAACAAACATTGTCTCTCAAACACTTTTGTATTCTAACACTAATATCAAAGCATAACATGTAATTTGAGGGCGCCTTAGCTTCTTTTTTTCTCTTCGTTGGAAAAGGTAACTTTTGACATATGTCACTTTGATACCAAGTGAATTTTCATAGACCGTTGTAATTTCAATATCCAATCTCTCATCATCATGTGCTCAAGAATATGACACAATGTTTTCCGTAGTTGTATTAGCAGATATAGTTAAAGGTCGATCATCAATTTGTGGCTTCCTTTCTTCTATTTTTTTCACAAGAACCTAAATATGTAAGCCTCCTCATAGCACTCTGGGATAGCACTTTATTTGATAATATATAGCCAATATTCTTATCCTTAATGCAAGCAATTTTATCCTTCCATTAAAAATTCCACAGTCATAGGCTTGAACCTATCATAATGATGCTCAATTATATCAAGCATAATATTATAATGTTCTTGCAAACTTCTTGAATTCTCCAATCTATCACCTTAAACTCAAACTTTCCTTTGTAGTATATTTAAGATATTATTACCATTGTATCCAGAAAAAAATTTCTTTTTCCAGGCCAACTGTTGTACATCCAATGAAAAATACATTCTTTGTTTCCAAAGAAATAACAGAATGAGTACCCTAGTTCCACTCTTCTCCATGAACATCCTAAGCACAACCCATAATAATTGAGTTTCATGATGCCTAAACTCTTTTGTAGTTATTCCATAAAAATTTGAGATGCATCTGAAACTTGATTGGGTAGCGATATAGAATCTAATTTCTGCCATCTTAAACTGTGATCAGAACAAGTCAAGTAGCTTCCAAAACGGCCTTGGAAAACTGATCAAAACTTCTCCTTGAGCCATGAAAATGCACCAACATGTTGAGTTATGATAGGAGGGTATGGTCATCAAATGGATTGGCGTGAAGTTATCAAGACTGGAAATTGTTAACAATCAAAGTAGCTCACTCAGCCCTTTCTGAAAACTGCTCCTATCAAACCCCACTGAAACTCACCAACTTTATATTTTGAAAAAATACCAAATCCAATTATGAGAAGCTACCACCTTGGATATTAGTTCACTTAGGTGAAATGAACATGTGTACAAAAGGGTTTTTCACCAAACCTCATCCTTCACAAGATATTGAATGTTAAAGTGTCCTCTGTGGACTTTTTTCTTGGAATGCAATCAAAAAAACTATGCAAAGTCCATTTGGTTTTGATTTTGAAAAAATACCAAATGAGGTGTTGAGGCTCTAAAAATTGGCATGAAGGTAGCTTGAGGTGGGAACAATCTGAAATACCAACCGGTTTTTCATGATAATATTCCAATTGACAATTATTATCCTCTAAAGTTGACCCTTTTGGTAGAATTAACACTATGCAGCCAACAAACCCTTTATGATCCCTTCAACTTGGCATTTCAAAACCTTGTCAAAATTGATTGTATGAAGCTAAAATTAGGTGTGCTCACTCACATATGGTAGAAAAACATGTTTGCAAAGTGATTTTGCATGAGATTGCACTAGTTTCATTTTGTGATTTTTGAAAATGGGAACCTAAAATTTTGTAAAAAATGGTAGGAAATTTTAGGTCCCAACATGTGTTATAAGTTTTTAAAACAACAAAAAAAGAAAATCAAATTCTTTTTTATGTTGACTATTTTTTTTGCTGCCTGCAGCCAAAAACCCTTCTCTTGCACGCTTGTGTTCTGGGAGGAGATAATCTTGCATTTTTTCATCAATTTGTTGCTATTTCATTGTGAGGATTCCACCATGTCGATGGGGAGGTCAAATAAGTAAGAATTTTTTTGTTGTTGTGAATTTGTTAATTTTAGGTTATTTTTTATATTCATTTGTTTAATTTGTAGGAAATGATAATGATCATGAAAACCTTCCTAAAAATCCACAACAACCAAAGCAACAACAACATGAACAAAATCCTCAAAAACCACAACAAAAATCTCCTCCACAAATCCCGCAACATCCTCCTCACACTTAGCAAAATTTAATGGGGGTAATTGAAAATAATAAAAAGAATATTGAGTTAATCACGAGGTTGAATGATCCTTTAGGTTCAACCATGGAAAGAAGAACACTTGCAAATTCACTTAAAGAAATGTTAAAACATGTAGATGCAATCAACAAACAATTAAGTGGTTTGCAAGATAGGAGGTAGGCAGCTAGGAATTTTTACACAAATAAATTATCATATAAAGATGTAAAAGATGAAAAAATTACAAAATATGATTTGTGCTCATTATTCACCGATCCACACACAAATCAAAATATTGACCTCAATGCGAAGAGGTTTCCTATCCATTGGTACCACCACCAAGGGCTTAGGAACTCTTTTTGGGATAGGTGGTACATGGTTTTTGATTACCCACCATGCAAAAATTGTGGAGTCCCACAATATTTCCTGAGAAAACTCTACTACAAGTTCATCCTGAACAAAATCCTGAATTATTTTGATATGAGGGACTTCGAAGGGATAGGTGGGGGGTCGACTCAAGATAGACCCCGTGCATGACAGGATCCTAGGTGACAAGTGAGATGACCTCTCGCTAGGCTGGCTCATGACCACATCGTTATTCCTTCCATCATGAAGGAGAGTGTCGAGGTAGACACTTTGCAGGCTATCATCTCTTTGACCTAGAGTGTCATCCAACATTCTAGTCCTATAGTATACCACCATCCAAGGGAGTATTTGAGTGGTATGCTTCTACCCCATTTGTGTCAATTTTGTGGGGTGACTTGTACATATGACCCCACCGACACTCAAGAGGTTGCTACACAAGATACATCTATAGCAACGGAGATAGAGATGGAAACTGACATTTTCAATGAGGCTTATGGCATCGATACTTAGGTAAATGTTAGCATGATCATTGAATTTAATTTATTAAATTTCATTTTTGAAATGCAAGATTAACTAATTTATTTTAATGATGGTAATAAAATTTTAGGGTCACTGTGTTGATACTGGATACACCAGCCCTATACCTGCTTATTACTCCACTGCATCTACCGTTGAGGTATGTAACTAGTAAACAATTATAAATTTATTACATGTTAATAGCATTGTTATATGAATAGTATTCTAATATCTAATTTCGGATGTTGAATAGGCTAATATTGGAGGTTTCATGGGAACACCTCCTAGTGCCAGCAGAGTTAAACAAACCTTCATGCAAGTAATAGAATAAAGAGTTTAACTAATGAATTGTACTTAAAATATTTGTGTATTTTATATTCATATCGTTGATTGCATTGCATTGCACATCTTTTAAACTCAAAGCATTACTTCACATTCCATAACTAATAACTAGATGTTGATAGATGAAAAAATTTCAACTACAATATAGTTGTTTAGAAAGTCAACATAAGCAGTGATACAATTACTTCACATAGCATAAGTAATAACTAGGAGCAACTGCCAATTGCATTTGATTGTCATGGAATTCCATGAGAACAGTTCACTGCCTTGTCTATGCTATGGATACTTGGAAGAAATATATGAAAGAATTATAGTAAACAATAGCATAGACAAGGCAATGAGTTGTTTGAAAAAATGCCTCAAAGAAATGTGGTCTCATGGTGATGCCCATCACCATGAGACCCAATTTCTTTGAGGAATTTTTTCAAATAGCTCACCACCTTTTCTACGCTACCACATTTTCCATACTTGTCTACCAAAGCATTTTATCAAATAGTTCACTTGTTGTTGTGGCTAAAAGCCTAAAAAAAGGTGCTTTCCAACAAACTATGAGACCACTTTTCTTAGAGGCATTTTTTCAAACAACTCACCACCTTTTCTATGCTACCACATTTTCCATACATGTCTACCAAATAATTTTATCAAATAGTTCATTTCCTGGCTGCTATGGCTAAAATCCTAAAAAAGGTGCTTTCCAACAAACTATGGATGCTTGGAAAAGATCTATCAAAGCATAAAAGTAAGCAATAGCATTGACAAGGCAGTGAGTAGTTTGAAAAAATTCCTTGAAGAAATGTGGTCTCATGGTGATGGAATGCCATTCCATCACCATGAGACCACATTTCCTTGAGGCATTTTTTCAAACAGCTCACTACCTTTTCTATGTTACCACATTTTCCATACACGTCTACCAAAGCATTTAATCAATCTACTCACTTCCTTGATGCTATGGCTAAAATCCTAAATTAGGTGCTTTCCAGAAAACTATGGATGATTGGAAAAAATATATCAATGCATAATAGTAAGCAATAACATAGACAAGGAAGTGAGTAGTTTGAAAAAATTCCTCAAAGAAATGTGGTCTCATGGTGATGGAATGCCATTCCATCACCATGAGACCACATTTCTTTGAGGTATTTTTTCAAACAACTCACTGCCTTTTCTATGCTACCACATTTTCCATACATGTCTACCAAAGCATTTTATCAAACTACTTGAACTTCCTTGCTACTATGGCTAAAAGCCTAAAAAGGGTGCTTTCCAACAAATTATGGATGCTTGGAAAAAAACTATCAAAGCATAATAGTAAGCAATAGCATAGACAAGGCAATGAGTAGTTTGGAAAAATGCCTCAAAGAAATGTGGTCTCATCATGATGGAATGCCATTGCATCACCATGAGACCACATTTTTTTGAGGCATTTTTTCAAATAGCTCACCACCTTTTCTATGCTACCACATTCTCCATACATGTCTACCAAAGCATTTTATCAAACTACTCACTTCCTTGTTGCTATGGCTAAAAGCCTAAAATAGGTGCTTTCCAACAAACTATGGATGTTTGAAAAAAATCTATCAAAGCATAATAGTTGTAGACACTAAAAAATGTCCTACATGATATCATACACACAAATTAGATTTACTAACATCATTTCCTCTCAAAACCCATCCTCTTTTTGCTTAATTAATCGAATTAGCCTAGCTAATTAATTAATGGCATCATTTTCATCTATTAACCTCACACATCAAATCGGTTTAATTCACCCCCTTTCATGCTAACACTTCATCTCATTAAATTAAATAAATCAAAGTATTTAATTTAATTCCCCAAGTCATCTTATTTGATTAAATAACCCTAAGTTATTTAATTAAATATCATTTCATCTCCCCCCATTCATTAAATAATTTAATTTAATGAATACCCCTTTAATTCTTCTAATCCCCTAATTGTGTGATTAAACCATGTTTAATTATCAATTAAACTAATTGTCCTCCAAAAGGGGAATATTCCCATGGAATATTCCTTATCCCTTTTTTGCACAATTAAAAATTTCTTTTAATTTAAAAAATATCTTTATCCTCACCCATGAGAATATTCCAAAGAATATTCTCTCTCCTCCAATCATCTCACTTGGCTTCTTGAACAAGCTAAACCTTTAACCTCTTGAGAAAGTCACCTTGTGACCTATGTGTGAAGGTCAAAAATGTGTTTGTTTGGAACAAATGTGAGCCCTTGATTAAATCTCATCTTGCACTCTCATCTGTTGATGAGAATCCAAGATCTATGTCTCCTATTTCCTCCATCCTAGACCATTGATTAGATTTTTCAATATCAACCCTCCATTTTTCATTTTCTCTCCTATAAATAAACACTATTTGGAGACAAATAGATCCATCTTTCAATTGCAAACATATGATGTTGAACTCACTTGCATTCACACTCATAATTTACTCACTTTTAGCTTATTTTACTTCATTTTAGTTGCATAATAGCTTAAAGCATACATTAATGGCTTCCATGCATCCATCTTAGCAATGTTTATAAATTAGGGTTTCCATCTTCTAGCTTAGATTAGCTTAACAATTTCATAGATCAATTTTAGCAACGCCCAATTTAACCAGAGCAATGCCCAAATTTCAAATCTTGATGCTATTGTGTTCAATGACACCCAACCAGGGTAAGAAGTTTTATGATCATTTTATTGACATGTGCTTTAATTTTCTGGATTCATCAAATCACTAGCACACTTCTAACATTGCTCTGGTTTTTAGACTAACAAGGTTTTTGTAGGTTGGATGACATGGAGTTAAAGTGAACAAAGCCTTCTTATCTTGAAATTCTATAATTGTAACAAGCCTTTGATGCTTTTAGGGAAATTATAACCCAAATTTTTATGCTTTCTACTTTTTACTATAGGACCTCACTATATTTCAATTGGGTTTAAAACAAATGCTCAAATGGGACTAAAATTGAACCCTCATCTCATCATTGTCTTTTGGGTTTAAAATTGAACAAAGCAACTTCATATTTCATTTGGTGCATAAAATGAAGTCATCTTAGCTTAGGGGCTAAAATTTACAACTATTTGTCATGTTTTTTGGTTTACAATGTTGTTATTAAATTTATATGCAATTCACTCACAGCATTCGGCGATCTTGAGAAATAGAAACATTCCTTAACACTTTGTATAATCACCTACATCTTTCAATTTGGATTAAAACTGAACCCCTTTGCGAGTGTGAGAAAAAGGCATAGTGTGTGTTCTCTCTTTGTTCATATGAATGAAGATGATTGAATTACAGATGTACTTCCTTGCTATTGTTTATCCTTAGAGGGTCTGTCTCGCTGATTTAAAAGGAGGGAATGACCCAAGCAGTAATGAGCTAAAGCCAAGCTCTTCCAAACCGATATATAAATGTGTGGTTGCAATGAAAATTGTAATCAATGGGAAATGGTACATGATAGCTCTCCCACAGTATCTTTATGATGCGTAAAGCCCTTATTCTAAGGGTTGGGAGACCTCTTGGTGGAGTTTATCATTGCAACCCCTAAACTTGAAGCCCTTATTACAAACCCTTGTTTAGAAGCCAAAAATCCTTAATACTTGTTGGTGCAAGAATGGTCGTTCTGAAGCTGCCCCACATTTGTACTATCCAATTGTAGAAAAAAAAATCCTTTTGATCTCTAAATCTTAAGTATTTTGAGATTTGGTGGTCTCGAGAAGTGTGTGTTGTGGAGGGGAGCCAATGTCGCCAAATCTCTAACTATTCGCATTGTGTAGTGTTTGGAAAAATCTGAGTGGGGATTCAACAATTATAGCCATTTTGAACCTAGTGTTGTGAATGATTGCGAGTCAGTTTAATACTTTGCTTGGTTCCAAAATGATACAAAAACATTCAGTATCTTCCTCAAAATTTCAAACACTTTGGCCTAAATATGGATACCTCTTGAAAATAGCCTTGATAGTACTATTTTTCCTAAGGATTCTATCCTTAGAGATTTCTAAATATCTTGACTTGTATCAAAATCCATATTTTCGAAAGAGAACATAAACAATTATGGCTTTAACCTCATGATTCTCACAAAATGGACATTGTGAAAGTTATGATGTTATTGACATAAACATTCAGTTTGAAAACATAATCAAGACAAGTGTTTGTGGTAAAATAAACTTATTAAGCAAGATAAATTGACAAAAGAACCTCACATGACTATTTGGAGATCGATTGCTCCCATTGAACAACCTAATCTTCCAAGTTCTATAATTCAACCAAACTTTGAACTCATTAATGGAGAAAAAACCAATCTCATTAGCAGTTTGAGAAGCTTCACTTTTGAAATAAAAGAAACAAATACCCAATGGAGAAATGTAGAAACCATTTTAGACAAAGAAGAGGAACAAGCTAATATTGAGGCTATAAGGCCCACATTACCACCACCCACATGGCAATAAATATCTTCCTTTCTTCCATAAAATTTAATTGTTTCTAAATGGTCTCATGTAAAGTTAGGATCCCTAAAGTAAGGTCTACAGGTCATCATTTTAGACTTAGACATCTTAGTCTACACAATACAAACTTGTATTCCTTCTATTACTATTAGAATCCTGAACTTTTCCAATATTGCTAATTTCTCACATAATCATGATCTTGAACTCCCATAAATGATCTATCACAAAATCAAAATCTGTAGAGGAAGATCCAAAAATCACCATTACAGATGTAGGTATCATAATTCCAAATTCATTAGGAAGTGGACCTTAATACTTTATATTAATCACAACCTCTTTTTGAGAAACCACTATGCTCAATCTAGGAGGAACCAAACCGATTTACATACCTATATCCATAATCTTTAGGATTTGAAAACTTTAGAGGTCTAGTATCATTCTCATTAACTTGGTCTTGTCAAAACAAAGGTTCACTTTAAGTCAACATTGGGTCAAACATCTCATTCACCCCTTCACCAAATTCCATCCTTCACTTCATCAAAATTTGCATGATTTTTAAACACACTACTTTTGGAATTAACATCTATCAAACGAAACCCCTAACTTTCCTATTTTGTATGAGAAATGTATTCATTTCCATGCATTTACATAAGTTATTTATCATCTTTGAACTAGTTTATCTTGAAGGTCATGATTCTACACTAAATATTAACAAGTTCATGAACATCTTTTCTCCCAACATCAAAACATCAAATTCAAGTCAAAAGTGTTGTCCCAAAACGTTTGCAAAGATCACTTCCCACATCACCCACCTTTTCATCCCCTATTATCATCATTTCTCCAAAAAGACTTAGAGCATCCCTTTTACTTAGATTTGAGTCAACTAGAGATTTCAAACATCACAAATCACAACACAACTCTCCCAAAGGTGACACAAAATTTATGGTAAAGAATACATCACAACACAAGAGAATAATGGAGAAAAATAAAGTTACATTTACCTCAAGTGATCCAAATCCTTTAGAATTTGATCTGAGAAGTCAAGATACACCATCGCAATAACCTTCATAACCATTAGGACCATATGAGATGAAAGATATCACAAGCAATCCATTTGAACTCACAAGGGAAGAACTCATGGAACATCAAGCCTTTGAAAATGTAGATCCTATCTCCCCATCATTTGTTGCAAAAAATTAGGCATAGGGCTCCACAACTTCATCATTAGGGCTACATCAAACCTACATTCCCACCATTACAACAAGCCTTGGTTAAGACTTTGGTCATAATATTTCATTTAAAAACAACATCTTGGTATGTGGTGACTGATCATGCTATACTGTATAGCCCATGGTATACTGTACACCCCAACACCTATCCTTTTTTGCGTCATCACCGAAAAAGGGAAAAATCAACAAAAAAGGAAAAATTCGATTTTGTAGAACCCAAAACTCTGGAAGCTTCTAAGCTTGTTAAAAAGGGGTTCTTATTGGTATTACAATATGATGAAAAATGCAATTATTCACAAGATTGTAATAAGTTTTGTACTGGATAATAAAAGGATTGGATGGTTGCGGTTTGGTGGATGTAGCCTAGATTGGGTGAACCGTGTTAAATTATTTGTGTTATGATTTATTATGTGTGTGTGTTTTAGTTTCTCTGTTTATTAATTAAATCTGCATTTAATTGTTAGATATCTGCCATCTCTAACCCTAACAAGTGGTATCAGAGCAGGTTTTGTTTCATTTATCATTTGTAGGAAGGTCTCACGGCTGAGTGAGAGTCTCACGGTTGAGTGGGAGCAATGGCAGATGAGGGCAAGAAAGTTGAGAAGTTTAATGGGCATAACTATCAGTTATGGAAGATGCAAATGGAGGACTATCTCTATCAGAAGGATTTATGGCGGCCATTGGAAGGGAAAACCAAGAAACCCATAGCAATGTATGATGAGGATTGGGAGATCTTGGATAGGAAGGCTCTTGGCAATATTTGATTATGCCTGGCAAACCCTGGTGAAGTTATATGAAAAGCCTTCTGCTTCGAATAAGGTATTTCTTATGAAGTGTTTATTTAATATGAAAATGGTAGAAGGTGGGTCAATTACTGATCATTTAAATGAGTTTAATACGGTCACGAGTCAATTAACTTCTGTAAAAGTAAACTTTGATGAAGAAATTAGGGCTCTTTTGATTCTATGTTCTTTTGCCTGAAAGCTGGAATTGCTTGGTAATGGCTGTTAGCAATTTTGTTTCTAGTTCGAATACATTGAAATTTGATGATGTTGTTAGTGTTATTTTGAGCAAGGAAATCTGTAGGAAAAGCTCAGGTAAAACATCCACATTAGGCAGTGTTTTGAATGCAAAAAGTAGGGGTAGAACAAAGGAGAGAGGAAACAATTCTGGAAATCGTGGGAAGTCACAAGGAAAATCAAAGGACAAAAGGTCCCAATCTAGAGACAGGAGGGATTACTGGTACTGTGATAAGCCGGTTCATTTGAAGAAAGATTGCTGGTCTCAGAAAAATAAAGGAGATAAAAAGGAAGTAAAGAGGCAAATGCGGTAAGTAATAAATCTGATGAGGATGCTTTTATTCTTTCCCTTGATAATGTTGATGATTCTTGTGTGTTAGATTTAGGGGCTTCATTTCATGCTACCCCATAGAAGTTATTTTCTTGATTATGTCCAAGGGGATTTTGGGTTGGTTTATTTAGAGATAACGAACCCCGCCGATTGTTGGAAAGGGAAGAATCAAGATTAAGTTGTAGAATGGGAATCATTGGCTACTACGTGAGGTAAGGCAAGTTCCAAAGTTAAGTAGAAATTTAATTTTAGCAGGGCAACTAGATGATGAAGGTTGTGTTGTTACATTTAGTGATAAAAATTGGAAGGTCACAAAGGGTGCCTTAGTGGTAGCAAAAGGTGTGAAAGTAGGCACCTTATATCTTTGTACAGGTCATATTGTTTCTTCTACTTTAATTGTTACAGAAAAGGGTCAATGTTCGGGAACAATTGTTGCAGTTCAGCAAGTACAAGATCATACAGTTGCTGTGGACTCTGAATTAGCATTGTGGCATAATAGACTTGGGCATATGAGTGCAAAAGGTATGAAAGTACTTCATTCAAATAATGTTTTACCAGGTCTAAAATATGTTAATATGGATTTCTGTGAAAGTTGTGTGTATGGAAAACAAAAGAGAGTAAGTTTTCTCAAGGATGGGAAGCAAAAGAAAGATGAGAAATTGGAGCTTGTGCATATGGATGTATGGGGACCAACTCAAGTATCTTCTCTTGGTGGCTCTCTATATTATGTTAGATTCATTGATGATGTAATTAGGAAGGTATGGATTTATTTCCTTAGGCAGAAATCTGATGTATTTGAAACTTTTAAAAAATGGAGAAGCTTGGTTGAGAATGAGGCAGGCAAAAGGCTAAAATGTCTTAGATCTGATAATGGTGGTGAGTATTGCAGCAAAGAGTTTGAAGATTATTGTTCCTCTAATGGTATTCGTAGGCAGAAAATGATTCCAAGGACTCCACAGGAAAATGGAGTGGCTGAGCACATGAATAGAACAATAATGGAGCATGCACGGACTATGAGATTGCATGTTGGGCTGCCTTTAAAAATGTGGGTAGAGACTGTAAACATTGTTGTTTATTTAATTAATAGAGGTCCCTCTAAACCTTTGGTTTGTGGTGTTCTAGAGGAAGCATGGAAAGGTAAGAAGGTGAGTTATTCTTTTCTCACAACCTTCGGTTGTGAAGCATTTGCACATGTAGATTCTAAAAATAGAACCAAGCTTGATGCAAAATCAAAGAAATGTGTATTTGTTGGATATGACATTGATGAATTTAGTTATAGGCTTTGGGATTTTGAAAATCAGAAAATTGTGGGAAGAATGTCATATTCAATGATAAAGTGTTGTACAAAGATCTATTGCTACAGCATGGGAAGAAAGAAAATGATTATGTAGTGTTGAATGATATTCCAAACAATGATGTTTCAGTGGTTCCTCATGCTGGGAAAAAATAGCAACAACAAATACCACAAACTCCTGTTAGACGATCTTCAAGGATAAATATACCTCCAGAAAGATTCTCTCCCTCTTTGTATACTATTTTGTTAACTGATGCTAGTGAACCAGAATATTATGATGAAGCTATGCAGGTGGATACCAAGGTTCAGTGGGAGCATGGAATGGAAGAAGAAATAGACTCCTTGCTGAAAAACCAGACTTCAGAATTATGCAAGTTGCTTGCAAGTAAAAAGGATTTACCAAACAAATGGGTTTATAGGCTGAAAGAGGAGGATGGAGGTAAGAAGAGGTTTAAATCCATATTAGTTGTAAAGGGATTTGCACAAAAAAATGGTATTGATTTTGATGAGATTTTTTCTCTAGTTGTTAAAATGACTTCTATTCATATTGTTTTAAGTATTGTGGTTGCTGAAGATTTGCATTTAGAACAACTTGATGTTAAAACATCCTTTCTCCATGGTGATTTGGAAGAGGAAATATATATGAACCAACCACAAGGATTTGAGGTCAAAGGTAAGGAGAAACTAGTGTGTAGATTGAAGAAAAGTTTATATGGCTTGAAGCAAGCACCTCGGCAATGGTACTTGAAATTTGATAGTTTTATGGTTGAGCAAGGCTACAGTCAATGTAATTCTAACCATTGTGTTTATTTTAAGAGGTTGGATAATGGCATCTACATTATTTTATGTTTATATGTTGATGACATGCTTGTAGCAGGGTCTAACATGGATCACATAAGTGAGCTAAAACAACAGTTAGCAAAATCTTTTGCTATCAAGGATTTGGGGGCAGCAAAGAAAATCCTTGGTATGAAAATTCTTAGAGATAGGAAAAGCAGACAATTTTTTTAATCTCAGGCTAATTATGTTGAAAAGGTGTTGCAGAGATTTCATATGGAGAATGCAAAAGCTGTCAGCACACCTTTGCCTAGTCATGTTAAATTGACTAAGGATATGTGTCCAAAGACACAAGAGGAGGAAGAAAAAATGTCCAAAGTACCATATGCTTCAGCTGTAGGCAGTTTAATGTATGTCGTGGTATGCACAAGACCGGATATTGCACATGCTGTAGGAATTGTTAGCAGGTATTTGAGTCATCCCAAAGTTGAGCATTGGAATGTGGTAAAATGGATTCTCAGGTACTTGAGAGGTACATCCAATAATTGTTTATGTTTTGGGGGCTCTAATACTAATTTAAAAGGCTATGTTGACTCAGATTTGGTAGGGGATATAGATACCAGGTGGAGTACCATAGGTTATGTTTTTACAGTTGGTGGGACAGTAGTGAGTTGGATTTCTCGATTGCAAAAGGTGGTTGCTTTATCCACCACAAAGGTGGAGTATGTTGCTGCAAAAGAGGCAGAAAAGGAGATGATATGGCTGCAAATTTTCATGGATGAGTTGGGAAAACAACAGGCTGGAAATTATTTGTTTACAGAAAGACAGAGTGTTATACATCTTGCAGATAATTCTGCCTTGCATTCTAAAACAAAACACATATAGTTGAGATATCATTTCATTTGGTCGGTGTTGGAGGATGGACAAGTCAAGCTAGACAAGATACATACAGATGTCAATCTAGCAGATATGTTTACGAAGGTGGTGACAAGGGAGAAGTTGAGCTCCTCTTTAGCTTCAGTTAGCCTTCAAGGTTGAATTTAAGTATAACAGAGTAGTAGGGTCCAAGGTACTTATTTCTAGTGGGAGCTGTAATTGCATTAGTGTCATCTAGGATCAGTCTCCAAGTGGGAGATTGTGTTGGTGTGGAGCCTGATCATTCTCCAAGTGGGAGATTGTTGGTATATGGTGATTGATCATGCTATACTATATAGCCCATGGTATACTGTACACCCCGTCACGTATCCTTGCCGAGGTCCGAAAAAGGGAAAAATCAATGAAAAAGAAAAAATCCAATTTTGTAGAACCCAAAAATCTGGAAGCTTCTAAGCTTGTTAAAAAGGGGTTCATATGGGTATTACAGTATGATGAAAAATGTGATTATTCACAAGATTGCAATAAGTTTTGTACTGGATAATAAAAGTATTGGATGGCTGCGGTTTGGTGGATGTAGCCCGGATTGGGTGAACCACATTAAATTCTTTGTGTGTTTTAGTTTCTCTGTTTATTAATTAAATCTGCATTTAATTGTTAGATATCTTCCATCTCTAACCCTAACACAACACACTAGTGGGCACACTTGAAACTAATCCTCCATCTCACACAACCACTTGGACACCTAACTTTGGTGCTCCTTCTATTCCCGAAGATCCTAAACCAACCATACACATCCTTTTAACTTCATTATTCTACAACTACTTCAACATATCAGGCACATCCTTCTTCATCCATACCCATGAGTACCACAAGCGGGCCTACCATCACACAAAGCAATGCAGATCAAGTATCTCAAAACAACATGCAAGGGTATATTAGTACCATACCACAAAGTCCACCCTTAAAGCAAATAGGGACATCCTTACCCAATCCCCCAATTGGTTCATCCATACCATTGGTTTCACAAAACACATCCACACCATCCATTATCAACCCATCCCAAAGGAATCCCTTGGTAACAAATCCTGCCAACACAAGTAATACATTATCTACATCCCTAACAAAAGGGAATCCTCAAGACATGGGATAAGGAAACATTTTTAATCAATGGAATCAAGGTCCTAGTGTGTCATTTCTACCACATAATCTAATGGCACCATCCTCATCTTTTCCCATAGTTCCCTTTACTATGCCAAATCAAACAGAATCTCAAACCTACATTCCTCCACCCTAATCTACTATCTTACAAGGAATGTTGAACCAAGGAAATCCTCAACATCTCATCACCAATCCGTTACCCACTCAAAACATCAATATCCATAATCCTTCACCGATGTCCCAACAACCACCTGATCCCTCATTACAAGTGTACACCTTAGCCTTGCAACAAGCACAACAAGCCTATCAACAAGCCATAGCAACACAACAACAACAACAACAACAAGTAGCAATAGTGGCACAACAAGCAGCTTTAGCACACGAACAACAACAATAACAAGAAACCTTAGTAGCACAACAAGCAGCCTTAGCACAACAACAATAGCAACAACACCAAGCAGTCTTAGTCATAAAAGAAACCTTAGCACATCAACAACAAGAACAATCAGCATTAATAGCACAACAACAACATCAAGCCCATCAAGTAGCTTTAGCAACATTGCAACAAGAATAGGCCCAACAGTAAGCCCTAGTGGCACAACAACAAAAACAAGCTCAAGACCAATCCTGACTAGCTCAACAATATGCCCAACAACAACAACAAAGTTCCTATTATAATCCTCAATCAAACATCATTAATCCAAATGTATTAGGAACATATACATCAATACCCCAATCACCTTCACCGAATCTCACACTGCCATACACCCCATACAATTCATCCATCATCCCACTATATGCTCCTCCACCCAACCCACAAGATGATCTAGCATCTCAATTTTAGGCACTCTCATAAGAAATGCAAGACCTTCACATTGGCAAGGCAAAGAAGCCACATACATAGAACTTGTGTCCATATCCATTCGATCGAAACATCGCAATGGTACCATTCCCTCCTAATTTTGATATCCACAAATTTGACAAATATAAAGGGAGAGAAAGTCTTGTGGAACATATCAAAGAATTTAACATCATGTGCATGGAGGTGGCCTAAAATGATTCATAATTGATGTGCCTCTTCCCTCAAAGTTTAGCAAGTCTGGCTATGGATTGGGTTTTTCATCTAGCTCCTCGTATCAAAAATTTCCAAGAAATTATGGGTAGATTCATCGATCACTTCTCCTTCAATATGGACATGGATGTCAGTTTAGAGGAATTATACACTCTTAGAAAAAACAAAGGACAAACTTTCACTAATTTCTTACAATGGTGGAGATAGAGAGCTGGTAAGAGAAAGTGGCCTCTTCTCGATGAACAAGTGGGAATCATTATTGCCAATCTAGATCCAGATCTATCCTTCCACTTAAAAATGTAGTGCATCACATCATATGACGAGCTTTTCCCTAGAGCCCTTAACATTGAGAGAGCTATAATCTCACAAGGAAATACTCAAGCTTACAAAGACAACCACCCATCAACTAGTTGAAATGAAAAGCCTCACGCCTAGGCTAAAAACAAGAACGTGAAAAATGATGCTGTGGTAGATGCTAAGGTAATCCTAAGTGCTCCTAGACCAAAAAACAATCAAGTTGCTAACATCCAGCCAATTGTGCAACAAATGAAACCTTCTCAAAATAATCAGATCAATAACACTAAAATACAAAGGAAAACCAATAACAAGAAAAACTATCCTAAATGCAAGTACACATAGTTATATGAGCCCATCAAAACTATAATAAAAAAGTTGGTAGATTCAAATCTAATCACTCTTCCTAACTTTAAAAACTACCAAGAACCACAAGAGAAACCATCCTAGTATAATGAGAAGGACCTTTGTGATTTTCACAAAATCAAAGGACATAAAACAAAAAATTGCATGAGGCTCAAAAACATTATCCAAGACCTCATAGAAACTGACACCACATTTGTTGAGGTAACAGTTGGGAATCAAGATCTTAAGATATACAAGAACCCTATGCCAAATCATAACAAAGAAAACAACACTATAAAAGCTAATGATTACACAAACGTGCAACATACCTATTCCAATGTAGTTGCTATTGGAAATGTATGCCTCAATCAATACAGGCCGAAACCTCTTTAGGAGCCAAGTCGGTGTGACAGCTCTTATGTCTGGCTGAGAAGCAGCTTTGGTACATTCTATTTTGAACAGGTCGTTGTAACCTATTTTTTGTCTTGCCGAATGCTTTCATTGTGGAGCTATCGCTGTGACAAGGAGTGTTCGGTATGACCTCTTAGCACTCAGGAGACCTCTGGCCGAAAGACCATTCAATCGTGAATCGGGGAGACTCATGGTGATCACGAGCTTCAGGATAGCCTATAGCGGCTCGGTGGGAAGTCCTAGTGAATAGTGAATGTCTCACCGACAGGAATACATATGATGTCTTCACCATAACATAAAGATCCCGGTGTGAGGTCTTAGCGATAGAAGAAAGTCATCGACGGGGACTCACTCGGGAGTCATCGATGTAACAATTAGGTTTCGTTATGAAGTCTGGGTGATGTGTAAATGTCTCACCGATGGAAGCTCAAGTGTTGGCTATTGGGGTAACCCAAAGATCCTGGAAAGACATCTCAGCAAATGTTGAAGGTCTCACTGACAGAAACACCTTTTGGGATCTTCGGTATAACTCTTGGCGATGGATGAACACTTCGGGGTAAGTCCTAGAGCTCGGCGTGATGTCTTAGCGAAAGTAACATGTCTTGCCAATAGTGCTTTATGTTGAAGCCTTCAGGGTAATTCTTGGAGTTTGGTATGTTCTCTCGGTGAAAGATGTAAGTCTTATCGACTAGTGATTGGAGCTCGGTGTAACATGTGACTTTGGTATAACCTTTGATGACTCGCTATGATCTCCTGGCGAAAGCAATAGGTCTGGGCGACTGCGTGGTGACTCAGTGTAACACATGAAGCTCGATGGAATGTCTTGGTGATATTGGTTACTCTTGGTGACATCGGTATGAAGGTTATGTGGCATCAGCAAGACACTATTAGTGTCTCACTGAGATGCCAACACAGTGTGAATTCTGTTGACCGAGTAAGACTTTCCGATGTGGCATCTCGTGGACGAATAGGAGGAGCTAAATGTGAACCATTAGCAATTGGTTCATTGTGACAATTATGTGAGGAATTTGTACAGATAGAGTTCGACATGGATATACTCTATGATTGCAGATTGTAATCGGTTGGTTGCATCGACAGATTGGCAGGTGATTGAATGATCAGTAGATGTATTCTGTTATGTAAAGTTTGTAACTTGAAGGTTCATGTACAAGTTTGTTCATGGTGAATGTTGCTATAAATAGACACCAGAAAGATAAGTTTGTCATTTGTATGTAATCTCCATTACTATAATACAAAGTGATTTCTCTTGGTGTGGTGGGTTTTTCTCCTGTAAGGGTTTTCCCACGTATATATGGTGTTCATGTGTGATTGTCAAATACTCTATTTATGTTATCTGTTTCATAGTGCATCTTAATTGGACTGTAATTGTAAAATTTAAATGTATATCTACATTCTTTCCTAAGGTATTAATGTTAGGAGAATTGTTTTTCGCATCTAATTTTCCTTACAAGTGGTATCAGAGCCTGGCCAGTTGTGTTATCCTTGTGGGTACGTTGGGTTTTTTTGTGTCAATTCTATTTAGTGGGAGTCTTGTAGAGTTTTTTATTTCTAATTACAGGTTGAGATAGCGAGCAGGTCTGGAAAGATTGAAATAGAGAAATTCAATGGCAGTAACTTTGAGTTGTGGAAACTCAAGATGGAGGATCTTCTAGTTGATCATGATCTGTGGATTGTTGTGTCTAGAACTAAACCTACAAGCATGAAGCAAGAGGATTGGGACCTTGCGAATAGGAAGTCTAAGGGGATGATAAGGCTCTGTTTGGAAGATTCAGTCCTTCTGAATGTGCATGAGGAGAAGACTACATCTTCCTTGTGGAATAGACTGGCATCTATTTATCAAGGGAAATCTTTGGTGAATAAACTCTTCCTGAGGAAGAAGTTGTATTCTTTGAGAATGCATGAAGGAGGGTCTGTAGCTGATCATTTGAACACATTTAATATGTTGATTGCTCAATTGACATCTGTTGGTGTGAATACCGAAGAAGAGGATCGTTGTATGCTTCTGTTGTGTTCTTTGCCAGAATCATGGGATCATCTAGTGATGGTGATTGGGAGTACAACATCTAGTTTCAAGATGGAAGATGTTGTTGGTTCTCTACTGTCAGAAGAGATGAGAAGGAAATATTCTGAGATGGTGAAGGAAGCTCTTGCTATCAGAGGAAGATCGAAAGAGAAAGGAAAGAAGAAGGACAAGAATTCCAAATCAAAATCAGAAGGGAGATCAAAGTCTCTTGGCAAGAAGTCCAAGGTGAGGTGCTAGAACTATGGGCAACCTCATCATGTTCGAAAGGATTGTAAAGAGGAGGAGAAGAAGAAGTATTCTTCCAACAATGACTCTTCTCATAGTGATGTAGACACCTTCATTGCTGCCTTAGCTACTCAGGAATCAGATGATGTTTGGCTGATTGATTCTAGAGCATCTTTCCACATGACATCTAATAGAGACTGGTTCACAAGGTATCAAGAATATGATGGTGGAAAGGTGTACTTAGCGAGTGATTCAAATTTGGAGATTGTTGGCTGTGGAAGAGTCATAATTAAATTTCCTGATGGCAGAGCAAAGAGAATTAATGATGTAATGCACATACCAGGTCTAGCTCAAAATCTACTATTCGTCAGTAAGCTGAATGATATCGGAGTGCAAGTCACGTTCTCTGGGAATGGCTGCAAGATGAATAGAGGTTCAATGGTGTTGGCTAGAGGTGCTCGAATTGGTACCTTGTACAAGTTGGATGCACATGATGTTCAATGTAACAGTGTCTCTGGAAAGTCACTGAAAGCTGCTCATGGAGGTATAGAGGGAAATATCCCTAATTATGTAAACTCTATGGAAGTAAAACTTCTTGCAGAGAAGACTATGCTTTGGCATAATAGGTTAGGTCACGTAGGAGAAAAAGGTTTAAAAACCTTGAAGAATAAAAACCTAGTTGAGGGGCTTGAACACTGTATATATGGAAAGCAACACCGTGTTTCATTTTATGACAGTCCTCATAAATCTTCTGGTTTGTTAGATTATATTCATTTAGATGTGTTTGGTCTAGTGAATGTTTCTTCTTTTTCTAAGTCAAGATACTATGTGTCGTTCATTGATGATTATTCAAGAAGAGCATTTGTTTATTTTTTGAAAAGTAAATCAGAAGTGTTCAGTCGATTTAAGGAATTTAAGAACCTCATTGAAAATCAGACTAGTAGAAAAATAAAATGCTTAAGGACTAATAATGGCGGTGAGTTCTGTTCTGATAAATTTGAAAGATACTGTAAAGACCATGGGATTAAAAGACACAAGACTACACCTTATACTCTATAGCAGAATGGAGTTGCAGAAAGGTTCAATAGGACGGTGATGGAGAGAGCACGAAGTATGCTTAGTAGTGCTAGCTTGGAGGAGAAGTTCTGGGCTGAGGCTACTGCTACTGCATGTTACTTGATTAATCGGTCTCCAAATTCTACTCTTGTTGAGAAAACACCTTTGGAAGCATGGTCTGGTAAGAAGCCCTCTCTTAGACATATTTGAGTCTTTGGCTGTGAGGCATATGCATATGTGCCGGATGTAAAAAGATCCAAATTGGAGAACAAGGTTGTCAAGTGTATTTTTATTGGCTATAGTGCTGTCATAAAAGGATACAAGCTTTGGAATCCTGAAATAGAGAAGGTTGCATATAGCAGAAGTGTAATATTTTGTGAGCTAAAACCTTCCACCTTGGATCTGTAGTCAGAGACAAAGTCAGAAAATAATAAGGATGTAGCAATAATTCCTCCTACACCAGAGAAAGAGGAATTGAAAATTCAAAATGTACCTAAAACTGAGGAGAGCTCAAGCAGTTCTGAAAGTTTTGAAGAAGAACCTCAGCCTCAGCTAGTGAGGAAGTCAACCCGAGAAAGGAAACAACTAGATAGGTATGGGTTCTCATTGATTGATTGTACTTGTGCCTATGCTTTAATTTCTAGCACTGATGAGCCTAGGACTGTAAAGGGGGCATTTAAAATGTCTAATTCAGATTCTTGGTTGGAAGCCATGGAAGAAGAGATGGCATCTTTAGAAAAGAATGATACCTGGAGTCTGGTGCCCTTGCCTAAAGGCAGAAAACCTGTGGGCTACAAATGTGTATTTAAGAAAAAGATTGGTCTAGATGGTAGTGTAGAAAAGTACAAGGCAAGACTGGTTGCAAAGGGTTATTCCCAGGTAGAGGGAATTGACTATGGGGAAATATTCTCACCTGTAGCTAAGCTGACATCCATTAGATTTCTTTTGTCACTTGCAGTAGCATATGACTTAGAGGTCGAACAGATGGATGTGAAGACAACATTTCTTCATGGTGATCTTGAAGAAGAAATCTATATGTCCCAGCCTGAGCATTTTGTTGAAAAAGGTAAAGAAAAACTGGTATGCAAATTAAAGAAGTCTATGTATGGGTTAAAGCAGTCACCTAGAATGTGGTACCAGAAATTTGATACTTTTGTATTGTCTTTGGTATTTGTTAGATCAAAATCATATCATTGTGTATATTATAAATCTGAAAGTGATCGAGTTCTTGTTATTGCTCTCTATGTTGCTGATATGTTGTTCATAGGCAATAGTAAGCTAATGATTTCTGATCTTAAGTCTCAGTTGTCTGCTAAGTTTGAAATGAAGGATCTTGGTGCAACAAGGTATATTATGGGGGTGGAGATAACCAGGGATAGGAAGAGTAGAAAACTATGGCTCAGTCAAAGTAAGTATATCAGGACTGTTCTTGAGAGATTTTGTATAAATGATTGCAAACAGCTAGTGGTTCTAGTCATGCAAAGAACAAAGCTATCTGTTGAGGACTATCCAAAATCTCCTACTGAGATAGAGGACATGACCAGTGTACCTTATGCTAGTGCAGTTGGTAGTCTCATGTATGCAATGGTCTGTACAAGGCCAGAAATTGTGCAAGCAATGGGAGTTCTTAGTCGGTTTATGGCTAATCCTGGAAGAACACATTGGGATGTTGTAAAGAGAGTTTTTAAATATTTGAAAAGCACTTCAGATTTTGCTTTGTGCTACCATGGTAACTTGGTTAAATCACAAAGGATTCTTAGTATTCATGGCTATGTGGATTCTGATTGGGGAGGGGACATTGACAACAAGAGGTCCACCAGTGGATACATATTCATGATGAATGGTGGTGCAGTGAGTTGGATGAGCAAGCGGCAGGCTGTAGTCACTTTGTCCACTACAGAGGCTGAATACGGTAGCTACTCATGCTTGCAAATAATTTGTATGGTTGAAATGTTTGTGTTCTAACATTGGTTTTGATGCAGGGGAAATAATAATTTTCTGTGACAGTCAGAGTGCAATTTTTCTGCAAAGAATCCAACTTTCCATGCCAGGACGAAACATATTGATGTGCAGTACCACTTTGTATGAGATATGGTTGAGGATGGAAAGGTCAGTTTGGAAAATTTTGATACTCTAGAGAATGTTGTAGATGCATTGATGAAGCTAATGAGCATAGAGAAGTTCAGGTGGTGTGCCAGTTCAATGGGCCTCAAGGCCCATGTTTTTTAGTAAGATTTAATTGTGCTCTAGAGTTGCCTGTATGATCTTTGTCAAGTGGGAGATTGTTGGAAATGTATGCCTCAATCAATATAGGCCGAAACCTCTTTAGGAGCCAAGTCAGTGTGACAACTCTTATGTCTGGCTGACAAGCAGCTTTGGTACATTATGTTTTGAATAGGTCGCTATAACCTAGTTTTTGTCTTTCCAAATGCTTTCACTGTGGAGCTATCGCTATGACAAGGAGTGTTCGGTATGACCTCTTAGCGCTCAGGAGACCTCTAGCTGACAGGCCATTCAATCGTGAATCAGGGAGACTCATGGCGATCACGAGCTTTGGGATAGCCTATAGCGGCTCGATGAGAAGTCCCAGCAAACAATGAATGTCTCACCAACAGGAATACATATGATGTCTTCGCCATAACATAAAGATCCCAGTGTGAGGTCTTAGCAATAGATGAAAGTCATGCCGACGAGGACTCACTCGGGATTCATCGATGTAACACTTAGGTTTCGTTATGAAGTCTGGGTGATGTGCAAATGTCTCACCGATGGAAGCTCAAGTGTTGGCTATTAGGGTAACTCAAAGGTCCCAAAAAGACATCTCAGTGAACGTTGAAGGTCTCATTGACATAAACACCTTTTGGGATCTTCGGTATAACTCTTGGCGACAGATCAACACTTAGGGGTAAGTCCTAGGGCTCGGTGTGATGTCTTAGTGAAAGTAACATGTCTCGCCAATAGTGCTTTATGTTGAAGCCTTCGGGGTAAGTCTTGGAGTTTCATATGTTCTCTCAGTGAAAGATGTAAGTCTTGTCGACTAGTGATTGGAGCTCGGTGTAACATGTGACTTCAGTATAACCTTTGATGACTCGCTATGATCTCCTGGCAAAAGCAATAGGTCTGGGTGACTGCGTGGTGACTCAATGTAACACATGAAGCTCGATGGAACGTATTGGCGATATTGGTTACTCTTGGTGACATCGGTATGAAGGTTATGTGGCATCGATGAGACACTATTAGTGTCTCACCGAGATGCCAAGACAGTATGAATTCTGTTGACCAAGTAAGACTTTCTGATGTGGCATCTTGTGGATGAATAGGAGGAGTTGAATGTGAACTGTTAGCAGTTGGTTTGTTGTGATAGTTCTGTGAGGAAGTTCTACAGACAGAGTTCGACATGGATATACTATGTGATTGCAGATTGTAATCGATTGGTTCCATCAACGAATTGGTAGGTGATTGAATGATCAGTAGATGTATTCTGTTTTGTAAAGTTTGTAACTTGAAGGTTCCTATACAAGTTTGTTCATGGTGAATGCTACTGTAAACAGACACTAGAAAGATAATTCTGTCATAATCTCCATTACTGTAATACAAAGTGATTTCTCTTGGTGTAGTGGGTTTTTCTCCCATAAGGGTTTTCCCACGTATATCTAGTGTTCATGTGTGATTGTCAAATACTCTGTTTCTGTTATCTGTTTCATAGTGCATCTTAATTGGATTGTAATTGTAAAATTTAAAAGTATATCTACATTCTTTCCCGAGGTATTGTCATTAGGAGAATTGTTTTCCGCATATAATTTTCCTTACAGTTGCTTCCTATGATAGTGTCATCAATGTCATCACCATCAAAGGGCATAGTGCAGAGTATCGAGTCACCACACAATGTGGTAAAGTCACTATCCAAGGAGTTCCACCTCAATCTAGGGCACAACCTACTCTGCCAATATCAAGTACCAACAAGTACAATCTCTTAGAACAACTCAAAAAGACCCCCGTGCAAATATCAATCCTAGAACTATTAAGGCTATCACTTGCACATAGGGAAATCCTTGAGAAAGCTTTATTAGAGTCATTTGTTCCTGATGATATCAAAACCAATCAATTTCAAGCTATGGTAGGCCATATCACTAATCATCTTCTCACCTTCTCTAAGAAGGATCTACCATCACAACCATCTCATAACCATGATATACACCTTGAGGTCATCATTCATAAGAATAAGGTCAAAAGAGTCTTAGAAGATGGAGGTGATGCATTGAACATTTTCTCCCTTCAACTGATCAAAAGTCTGAATTATTCAGAGGATACTATTGAGAGGACAAAGAGTACCACCATCAGGGCATACAACAACCAAGAATGTGTATCACAAGGAATCATTGCACTTCCCATCCAAGTAGGCCCTCTCATTGTAGAAACTAAATGCCAAGTGCTTGATCTCGATCTTCCCTATAACATCTTGCTTGGTCAACCATGGATCCATGCTCTAAAAGTTGTAGCCTCGACTTATCATTAATGTGTGAAATTTCCTTTTTAAGGTAGAGAAATCACCATCCATGGAGACCCTAAGCCTTTTTATTATTGCAAAATTCTTGAAGCCAAGTTCTATAAAACCCCCAAATACCCAAGAATGATGAAGGACCTACACCATTTACCTCATTTTTTGACCCATCATCCCTTACATCCACCTCACAAGCAAAAATAGCTATTATGCATAATATGCTTGACATCAAAGCAATGATCCAAGATGATGGTTGTGGGAACTAAAAGCTATTGAAAGAAACCTTTGTTTTAGGAGAGTTACCTATTTCTCCTCAATCTCATGGGAAACCCACATCTAGCACCAAAGAACTTGAAACAATCAAGATGGCAACTACTACCTTCACCAAGTGGGGGGATTTGAACCAGGAAGATATCAATGAAGAAGATATCTCTAAACTCCTCTATCAAGATGAACGACCTGTCCCTATTCTTCCCATGGAAGATGATGACAAAGGCTTGCAGCTCATGTAGAATTGGGGATATAAAAAGAATGAGTAGCTAGGACTGAACGATAATGGTTTACTAGAACCCATCATTCCTAAGAAATGAATAAAGAATCTTGGCTTAGGTTGTACTACTAGCAAGGTCACACTTATTGGCAAAGGCACTTCTACTAAATGAGTTGAGGCTTCCTCTTGGTTACCTACATCGTGTAATACAACCTTAGATGACTTCCCCCTAGATGCTATAGACCTATTTGAGAACAACACCCTCTTCATGATATATGTTACATCCTTTACTCCAAGCAATCAACCAACTAAAATATGCCTAATCTACCCACAACTCATTGGCATGCACCAACAAGAACCACCAATTCTGGATTTATTCAAAAACAATGAAGTGATCTCAGAATTCATGGGACTATGTGACAACTTACCATGGGCAGATCACAAAGTAGTTCTTGACATCAAGTTAGATAGAAAGGCATACTATGGGGAGATGATTGAATCCTTTAGTTGCAAAATTAATGAAATGAAATTGACATGCAGATCCTTAATTGAAAACCTAATCCTAAAATAGTAAAAAAAAAGGATGCATCTGATGGTGAAAACCTCTTTGAGGAACCCAAGGATGAGGGATTCAATCTCCTCCTTAGTGCAGTGCATACATAAAAGTTAGCATTCCTAGCAAGAAAGGCCACACCAGTCAATGTGGGAACAGAAGAAGCACCTAAGATCACCTTCTATGTTGAATCCTTGCCAGATGAAGAACAAAAGAAACTAGCACCATTCCTAAAAGAGAAAAGAGCTAACTTTGCATGGTCAAATAGCACTCTTGGTCAAACTTTAGTTACAAAAACTTCTTGACATTGGATTCATTCGACCGATAGATTATCTTAAGTGGGTTTCAAACCTAGTACCAGTCTCAAAACCCACTACGGGCATCAAAATATGTACTAATTTCAAATACTTAAACAAGGCATGCCCGAAGGATGATTTCCCTCTTCCTAAAATTGATCTCATTATGGACTTAACAACTAGGCATGAAATTTTGTCACTCATCAATGGTTTTTCAGGCTACAATGAATTCATAATTTCCAAGGAAGATCAACACAAAACTGCATTCACTTGTCCATGGAGAACCTATTGTAGGAATGTGATGGCATTTGGGCTAAAGAATGAAAGAGCAACTTATCAAAGAGAAATGAGCCTCATCTTCCATCACATGATTCAAAAAATAGTCAAAGATTATGTGGAAGATATTTTGGAAAAATCAAAGAAAAGAAGTGAGCACATACAAGTTTTAGGACCTATCTTTGATAGGCTAGAAGAATACAAAGTAAGGCTAAATCCAAAAAGTGTGTCTTCGGGGTCACTTCATGGAAACTTATTGGCTTCACATATCACAAAGAGGGATAGAAATTGATCCAACAAAGGTAAAATCCATCCTTGACATGGAACCACTGCAAATTCTAAAGTAGATGAGAGGTTTACAAGGAAGATTGCAGTCCATCTGGAGGTTCATAGCACAGCTATCAGATAAGATCCACCCCTTTTCGCACCTTCTCCATAAAGGGATAACTTACAAGTGGGATGAGAAGTGTGATAAAGCTTTCCACTAGATCAAAGACTATCTACTGACACCTCTAGTGCTCATACCACCAATACCGAACAAGCGATTGATCTTGTATATCCCAACAACACCAACACTAGGAACTCTTTTGGCACAACATGATGAAAACAAAAAGGAAAGAGCTATTTACTACATCAGCAGAGCCTTGGTGTGCTATGAAATAAAAAATTCACCTATTGAGAAAGCATGCATAGCAGTAGTTTTTTCTTCACAAAATTTTAAGCACTACATGTTGTCACAACAAATCAAACTTATTGCAAAGATTGACCCACTCAAATACCTATTATCCAAAGCAACTCTTATGGGGCGAATGGCTAAATGGGTGATGATATTAACAAATTTTTACATAGAGTATGTGGGGCACAACAAAATCAGAGGACATGTTATTGCAAAAAAACTAGCAAAGGCACCCATATATGCAAAAAACCCTCTGATATCTGAATTCCCTGATGAATTTGTGTTCCTCATCAATCTCACAGCTCAATGGAAGATGAACTTTGATGGATCATTCACCCAACATGAATCTGGAGTAGGCATTCTTTTCATCACCCCTCAAGGTGATTGTATCCCAAAATCCCACCAACTATCATTCCCTTGTACTAACAACATTATTGAGTACGAAGCCTTAATCTGGTGCAGGGGCACCATTGATCAAAAATTGTCAAGTTAGGTTGATTATTTCTAGGCTTCAGATTTTGGGAGATTTTTGTCTAAATAAGGTCACTATGACCATTTTTATGTTAAATAAGTCATTTGTGATGATTTTTAGGTGAGTATATGGTCAATTTTGCAAAATGTGCAAAAAAATGTAAAGTTGTCAAATTGAAATAGTGTAAAGTTGTCAAAAATTGAAAATTTGCATTATTCAGGGAATATCAACAGTCAATTCAATTTAAAGGGAAGTTAAGAATTTTTAGTCATTATTTTTCAGAGGTAATAAGTATAAATAAGTTAGAGAACTCAGTGGATGTTGGTTGGATAATTTTGTAAAGGAAATTCAATCAATAAAACTTTGTTATTCCTTCAATTTTTTGTAGTTTTCATTGTACAACGTGTTTGCAGAGGATTGTATAGTCCGTATATCAAACTTTTGGTTCATTTTTTGGTTATGCATTTCATAGTGGATTGAATCATCTTTCTTTTGAATCCATTCAGAAGGTTTTCCATTGAGTTTTGTGGATTTTGTTGCTAATTTACTAAAATCGGCCTGAACACATAGTTTTAGGTTTGAAAGTCATTTAAAATGGAGTATTGACCCATTCCTCTTTTTGTAATCATTGTGACTTGAGTAATGGGTTTGAATCATCAATAAAATGGTGAGGGAATGTTGAAAAGTGCAGGGGAGGTCAAGAAATGAGTTGGGCATGAAGCCCTAGGTCTAAAATTTGAGTTTTCCAAGTGAAATTTGGAGTTTTTAGTATGTCAAAGTGGGAAATTGGTTTGGGTAGCATTTTTTTATGTTAATTTTGGTTTTTTAAGGATAAATAGGACCTTTTGGAAGTGTTGATAAGTTTTTATGAGTGTGGAAAGAGTGATTTTCAATAAGCCCTAGGGTTTCTAGGCTTCGAAGGAGGGTTTTATGGTTTGGTCATTGGATTATTGTATTTCTAAGATCTAATGGTGGATTTTTTAGTTTGAGCACCTAAAAAAAATTTCCCAATTGAGTTTGCAAGTTTTGGAAGAGATTAGAGAGTAGTCTCTTTGAAAAAGTGGCCTAATTTGAGGCCTAGAAAGTGAGAAAACATAGTTTTGGAGAAATTGTTCAAAAGGAGTCTAAGGTGATTTTTTAGTATGTTGTCAAATGTCAAAATGGGTCCCTAAAGTAATTCAAGTTGTGGTATGAAAGGGTATAATTGTGGAGTTATACCTGATTGAGTGGTTTCTCAATGCTACAAGGAAAAGAGTTGATTTGATAAAATGATGAGTTTTTGAATAGATTGTGAACTAATGATTGTTGTTTCTGGTTGGAATTGTGTTTAGTGTGATTGCAGGACCTCCCCTGGTTGCATCATAATCACAAGTCTAAGGATAGTGGTTCAATGGCATATTCAAGAGATTAAAGTCTATGGAGACTCATAGTTGGTTATTAACCAAGTTAATGATGACTATCAAACTAAGGATGAAAAGCTCACTTCTTACAAAAATATAGTGGAAAATCTAATGGACCTTTTTATAGAAATAAATTTTGAGAATATTCCTTGCATAAACAATAGAGTAGTAGACGCCATGGCAATGATCGGATCACTACTAGACATGTCGAACAACGTCCTTCAATGTGAATTCTTGGTAGAAAAATTATCATACCAACTTTCAAAATCCCTAAATTAAAATTTGTGTGTGTCGTTGTTGGTCCTAGATCCTCGTGGTACCATGACACCTTTATCTACCTAAGCAGAGAAACCCTCACATCCGATATCACCTCGAACATTAAAAATACCTTTGTTAAAAAGGCATCCCAATTCATGATCTTAGGTGATACCCTTTATCGTCGAAGCATCAAAGGGACATTACTCCAATGTCTTAACCAAGAGGAAGCCTTGACTGCTTTAACATAGGTACACGATGGCATATGTGGGTCACATTCTAGTGGTATGACATTAGTTAAGAAACTATTGAGGGTTGGGTACTATTGGTTGACCATGGAAAAGGAAGCTCATCAGTATGTGCAAAAGTGTGTCCAATCTCAACAGCATGGAGATCTAATTCATGCTTAGGCTCAATAATTGCAACCCATGATCAAACACTAGCCTTTCTCGCAATGGGGGCTTGACCTCATAGGGAAAATCACCCCAACCTCATACAATGGCCACTAATTTATCATAACTACCACTGAGTACTTTACTAAGTGGGTTGAAGCCATTCCCATGACCTACATATCGAGGAAACAGATTGCCAAGTTTATCCTTAACTATCTAATCTTTTGTTATGGTATTCCATAAACCCTCATCTTAGACAACATAACACCCTTTAAGAATCAGGATGTGAATGAGCTCTGCCAAAGATTTAATATCCAACACCGATTCCCTACCCTGTATTTTCCCAAAGCAATGGCCAAGCTGAGGCTATGAACAAAACTATCCTAAAAATGTTACAGAAAATAGTCAATGAAGCTGGTCATGACTAGCATCTA
>VDFB02056351.1:26352605-26462983 GCA_007258455.2 Sequoia sempervirens
CTTGTAGCAACACTAGACTTATCATGACATTTGAAGAATGGATAACCAAATTCACCACACTTGTAACACCTTCCTACAAACACATTAGGATCTCTTCCCCTAAAGTTTGTTCTTCCACATCTCCATCCACCTCTAGATTCAACCACTTGTTCTTTTCCTTTACCAACATCTTCTTGATCTTCCTTGGACTATTTTGGTGTAGAAAAAGTACCTTTTCCCCTAGAAGTACTACCTCTTCCTCTTGTTACCTTCTCTTGTCTCCTCTTCACTTTCTCCTCAGCCCTTATAGCCATTTTAAAACATTCTTCTACCATTTTTGGTGTCATCAAATTGATTTCATCATGGATATTATACCTTAGTCCATTTAGATATCTTGCCACTCTTTCTTCCTCATCTTCCTCATGTTTTGTTCTTATAATTAACCTATAGAACTCCTCAGTGTATGCTTGCACATCTAAGTCATTTTTCCTAAGATTTTGAAGTATTTTAAGCAATTTCACATTTTAATCATTAGGAAGGAACTTTGATTTTTTCCTTCATTCTCTCCCAAGAAGTGATCTTAGCCTTCCTTTTTTTCTACCTTTCTTCTTGCACAAAGTTTCACCACAACAAAGCATGTCCTTTCAACTTAGTTTTTTCCTTCTTCACCTTATGTTCATCATCTATCTCCTCACTTTCAAAATAATTCTCCATGGCTCCTATCCAGTCCAAGAGCTCTTCACCATCTAGTTTACCCCCATACATAGGAAAGTACATTTTTCCATATCCATCACCTTTCACAACCTTCAAAAGCTTCAACATTCTCATATCTTCTGGATCTAATTCTTCTTCTTCAATAGAGGTCTCTTCCTCTTCAGAATCACTCCCATCCATATCAACCCTAGTTTTATACTTCAATGCAACAACCTCCTTCTTCAAGGATTCTAATTCTTTAGCCTAGTTATCAATCTTTCAACAATGCTTCCCTTAGGAGGAATTTTAATTCCTCCAATTACACCTTTTCCTTGCACACAAACTTTTAACCTTCTTCCTCAAGAGACCTACTCCCTTTGCTCTGATACCAACTGATAGCAACCTAGGTTGAAAAATCCCACACTTTATCAATTCAAAATATTTAAAATCACCATTCTACTCACAAACTCAAACTTGGCTTGTTTTCATACTATTTAACCTTGACAACCTTGTAGGTCAGTAGACCCAATTTTCTCAACTTAAGTCTCTAAAAATCTTAACAATTGCTGCACATATTACCATTCTAGGCACCCATTAAGGCCTACTATGACATACATCAATCCCACCTATGACTCCTTTTGAGCAACTTTCACAAAAAGCTTGAAATATTTTTTTCCAATACCCTAATTAGGTTAGATTTACAAAGGAGATCCACCTTAAACTTTCTCTTTCACCCAAAACTAGATTGGGAAGCACTCACCAGCCTGAGAGATCATGAAAACCACAACTCTTAGGGAAAGTTAGGCCCTGCAACACTCTAAACGCAAAAACCCTCACTTTTCACAATATAACCTAGGGCTTATTGAAAAACCTACCTCCGGAATTTACCAAACCTTTCCACCAACTCAAACACCCTTATTCCAGCTACACATGCTTAAAAGTTCCATAAATATCACTGACCTCAAGGATTTTATCAAACCCTAGACAAAAACCTCAAATTTCATGCTCTTTTCCTCACAATCCCACCAGGGACAACAACTCAAACTTCTCTATTCCTTTCTCCCATCACAAAAAAATCATCCTAACATCTAATCCTACACTTTAGGACCCATTTCACTAGTCAAAATGATTACAGTCAGTGAAAGGGGTCCTTAAAACATGTTAAATGCTTATCAACCCCAAAATAGGGTATCCCTGACATATTTCAATGAAACAAATGTAAAATTCTTCAAATTCATTTTTATCCTCTCAAACCAATCACAAAATTTATTTAACTCATGTTACCAAAGATTGCTTGAAGAGATGGAACAACTAGTGATTGTAAATTACCGTATAGGCCTACAAATGATGAACAATACAAAAAAGTTCCTGAAAAATAGTGAGAACTTTATTGAGTTTTTGCTTCAAATCCACCAACCAACCCTTACAATGATGATCCAAACCTTTTTAAAGGTTTTCCCATCAAAAACAACCGACTCAACAACTTCCAACTAAATTTCAAACTCCTTATGATCGTTAGGCTTCTAATCCTTTACAAGTTTTGCATTTTTTCAAGTTTATGTTGACAACTTTTTACATATTATTGCAATATTTGTAACTTAACCCTCCTAGACTCCTAAAACATTAGATATGGTCTATTTAGACCTTATTCAATTCAAAAACATGACTTCACATAATAAAATCAACATTTTACCTATCTTGATAACTTTTGTCAAACTTGACAACATTTTCAACATGATTTGCAACATTTACAATATAGAACCCAAATTTGCCAATTAAATCACAGATGGTCTCATTAGAACTTATTTAGACTCAAAACACTCAAAAATCCTAGACTCTGACACCTAGAATCAACGTCTCATGTAACACCTAGAGAAAATTCATTAACATGGATGGGTGCTCCTACACCAATAATAAAAATTATTTAATTTAATTCCTTAAGTCTTCTCATTTGATTAAATAATCTTAATTATTTAATTGAATGGCATTGGTCCCCCTTTTATTAAATGAGTTAATTGTTTAATGAAATTCTTAATTTTATCCATCATGCACAATAAATGATGTTTTAATTATTTAATTATCTAATTTCTCTCATCCTCCCACTTACAAAGGAATATTCCCATGGAATATTCCTCCATATCTAATGAAAATATCTTGTAAGAACTTTCTAACAACTTCCTAATTTTTAGGATTTGTGCTTCTTCGAGTTTATTTGAGCCATTTATTAAAATCATCAATCCTTGTCAACTTACAATCTCATTCATTGATTGGATTCTTGATCCATGCCAACTCCTCTTATTGATTTTCATCCATTGATTGATCAATTCAATATTGACCATTGATTCAACTATTTTTCCTATAAATAGTCTTCATTTCTATGAGAAAAGGATCCACATTCATTGAAATCATCTCCATTATAGCCATTTTTAGAGCATTCTTCATGTTTCATCATTTAACATCCATTTTAGTTAAGCTTTTCATCCATTTTCATCAATGGCATCCATTTTCTGCAAGCTTGTTTCAACCAATGGATTGGGAAAGGGATAACATTCCATATCAATGCAGCACCAATCCCCCAATGGGATGAGGTTTGAGGAATTAAATAGGTTTCCATTATGCATTTATAGTTTATTTCATGTTTAATGGCTTCTTAGTTTATTGTTTTCAAGAATTTCTTTGGGAGCTTGAATTAACTAGTTAGATCTTGGTTAATTCTTGTATTTTAATAATGTTTAGCTTAGTTTATGATCATGCTCACAACAATATGAAATAAATATAGTTCCACTAAAACTCAATATACAGAATCAATACAATTCATGATACTTTGTTCTAACACTCTACTCTGCTATGCATTCACATTACATTCGCATGCTCTGCTTAGGAATTGACACTCTTAGCTCAATCATCACTATTTAACACCAAAAATAATCTTCCATTTATACCTATTACATTTATAAACTCTTGCAACATCAATTAGGTCTACCTAATTAGATGTATCTTGCAAAATAATAACTTGTTAGCCCAAAACATACTTCAGACCACAATAATAACTTATAACACATCCAAATAGGTTGGCATGGACCTATAATAGCTCCCACATAATGTATCAACACTCATTTAAACTCTGCATATCCTTAAACATGTTAGATTGGCACTATTGTGACATGGACTAACTTCCTCCCGTGGATCCGTTAACTCTAATAGTTGTATCAAGCATTAATAGGTCGATCTTTTGGTGCAATGACAACTGTGGGGCCAAAAATTGGTATCAAAGCCATAGGTGTCGGGTTTGAATCCCCTTAGCTTGTGCTGAGGGTGAGATTGTTGGAAAATGGTCATCGCTCCCCTTGAGATTTGTGACATGGAATAACCACCTCCCGTGGATCTGTTAACTCTGATAGTTGTATTGGGCATTAATAGGTTGATCTATTGGTGCAACAACAACTATGGGGCCAACATGCTAGAGACCTAACATAAAAATAAACCAACAGATCATCCTCAAACCAACACACAAACCTAAAAACTTCACACCACTTGGAACTTAGATGCTGCGAAAACCTATAAAAACCTCCACAAATCCACAAGACCATATGTTATTTCATGGTGAAGTGCAACTGAACAAAACACATACTTTGCATTGGCAAACACTGTCACTAGAAAACCCTATATTTTGTTACTCATAACTTTTACACGAGAGGGCCAAAGGCATGAAACTTTTGATTGAGAATCCTTTGAAATATAAGACAATTTCCTTAGAACCACAGAGTGAATTTCTTAAAGAAAAATCAAAGACACTATACACTGAAAACTTTGTTCTGACACTTGGCCAATTCTTCAACTTAATTGTATGCACCAGATCAAAACCTCTTGTATCTATGCACTGGATTAACATCTTCATGCACACTCATGCTTAACTAATCAATCTGTACATCAATCCTCACACCAAGCTACAATGTTGACATCAATGACAAAAATGTATCTACGCATAGTGTATCTCATGCTCATATTGCCAATAAGAAAATTAGTGAAAAACTCTTCAAACTTCCAATAGGTAGAAATACAAAAGTGAGGGTATGATTGAGGAAAGCCTCTTATCAAAGGAATCTTAAATATTTCACTTCTCCTTTTGTGTGTAGGTTGTTGTAATATATTACTCCTTGGAATCTATGCAAGGAAGATATCTACATTATTCTATAGTTTTTTCATTTATACAAAATTACATGTTGCATTGTTGTCCATATGTGACACTGGTGTCCATCATAGAGAGATGGTCTGAGTCACAATGACATTTTTTAATCATGTAATTTCTATTTTTGTTATTATTAAATTGTAATTCTTTATACAAGAATAGATATTTGTACTAATTTATTACAGTTGGGAAATAGTATTGAAATTGTTTCAATTTCCATATTGTAATAGTTTTATAAAAAGAATAAATTATATTGTTAACTAATATCTCACTCATTTGAATGTATTAGGAATTATATTTCTCAAATAAAATACTTTCCTTGTGGAGATCATAATTTCCTATCTTACACCATTAACAAAAATAATGGTTGAAGGAATTCCAAAGTGGGAATTGATATTGTGAAGAAAAAATATACAAATGAATTCAATAGTCACGGATTAAAGTGGAACAATAAAACTTAATATATAGACATAATTATGAATACATGACCTTGAGAAGAAGGTGGAGAAACTTTAACAATTATATATAGGCCTAGATGAAAAATAGCCATGAAGTTTGAGAATGAAGTTCTTACGTGGGAGCTTAGATAAGATTGTTGAATGCACAAGAAAACTAAGATGGGGGTGAATCATTTGTACCTGAAAACTTCAAGACCCTCACAAACATTCAGATCCACATTAATTGAATTAACCCTTAATCTGTTAGAATGATTTATCATGAAAGGAAATAACAAAAACAAAACCAAAGCAACACCATGCACAAAGAAACACCACATTTACATGGAAAACCCAAAAAGGGAAAAACCATAGTGAGGATTAGCCCACAATATAAAGTAATATCAACACCAATTACAAAGAGCTCACTATCAGAGGGATCACTACCCAAAAGAAATAAAAGCTCACTACCAGAATATAAAGGAAGATAGAGAAGAGTGTTAAAATGAAAAATCCATCTCAATGCAACATAAAAGTCCACCACATCATCATCGACACCTTCACAATCTTACTGAAGATTGTAGACACCTTTTGGTCACTACAACCAATCATCTAACACATGAAAGCTCACATTGCACTACATAAATTTGTACCTCACAACTCTGCAATTCACATCATTCACTTCACACACATCCATCTTCACATCTTTCAACAACTCAACACATATTTATACCATTTTCAACCTTGAATTTTTTTTACAAGGTTGGATATGCACCTCAACCATGCAAATTTAAATTAGGTCATCACCAAAAAATTCTTGTGGTGGAAAGGAATGAAGGTGGACCACAACACACCTTTGCTAGGACCTAAATCCACTCATACATGCCATGCCACACTTCCACAAACACCGAAGCAACTTCGCAACTAGTGTAAACACCCAAGGTTAGTCGAACCTATGTTAACACCATTAACATTTAAGTATAAACTTCCTCAAATCCAAAAGATGAATCATGAAAAACACACCACACTTGAACACAATCTAGAATATTCCACAAACACCCATAAATCCAACAAATTCCTTCACAACAACTTCCACTTCAAGAATGTACATACCCAGTACACTCAAATAATTTTTTCATACATTGTAACTCAAGAAACTAACTTTTGAAGCACCAAACCTCAAACAACATAAACTGCAGAAAGATACAAAAACTATTAGCACCCTTCTAGATTTGGAAGACTTGAAACCACTGTGGAGAACTGCAAAGAAAAACCATTTCTCCTAGACACCTCCACAATACAGAGTTCACACAATGGTGAACATAACTTCCTTTGCACAATGATCCAACACACCAAATTCTGAATGCAACACCTCTAAACACCTTTGATCAACATATCCAAATCATACAAGAATATCTTCAATATAGAAGAAATGCATAGCAAAAACAGAATGATACTCTGCAACACAAAACACCACCACAACACACCGTTTCCTCTTTTTATTCAAATTTTCTCAAAATCACTTAGAAACCAAGCACCAAAGACACATTCTCAACATCTTCAACACTTCCTCATCACTACCAAGTCCATAGGAAGAAGCTTATCAAAGCAACACTATAGGTTGACACTAGCTTACTAATGACAACATAATGCAACTAATCAAAGCATCATCAGAGACAACATCAACTCAATACCAATTTATCACATTCTTGCAATAATCTCCTTCTCATACAGTTGATACCAATGACAACACCAAAGCTTGTTGACATCAATGAAAACACCAATTACACATACTTGCAACAAAGATTGCTATGTTGCTAGCATTGCTTAACAAACAAAACATAATTTTATTTCATGCTTTGTTAATATTACCCCATATAGAGGAGTTTTTGGACTAAGGATATACCACAAAAATTCCCACCATAAGCATTTGAATGGGCTTCTAAAAGGTGATTGGTATTTTATATTTATTTGACAATGAAGATGAAGACCATTGTAAGAACATCAATACAATACATTATAAATAATAATATATTGTGTGACAATATTTCATATTTGAATATGAGAAATTTTAGAATAATTATTTAGGAGTGTACAATGTCATGTCCTCTTTCCAAAATTAGAACTTACTATTTATAGTAAGCGTGGTTGTAAAAATATAGTAAATCAAGACCATTGGTTGACTGGGGAATTAATATCCTTTTTGATGATTGGATTAAATAAAAGTAATATTTAATCATCAAATGGATATTTTAATTATTTATCACCAATACTTGGGTGTGGTTTTTTGTTGGAGCATGTTTTGGCTAAAAAAGTAGATTTAATTGCTTATGACAATAATTGTCATAAACGCAAATATTTTTGGGAAATGACTAATTTCATGGAGGCTAATTTGGAAAGGAGCTACAAATAATGACATGCAATATTCCTTCCATTTTGGCATGATTTTTGGGCACCCAACTTACCATTTACATGTGGTTTGCATTTAAAGGAAAAAATTTTGATTTTTCACTCATTCATTCATTGATTTTGTGAATGTTGTTTTTCTATTCTTCAGAGGCTAGTCAACTTGTGGATAAGGAGACCTAACAACGGGAGTTTGAAGGTTTCCAAGAAGGATAAGGATAGGATTCTTAGGTTCTTCCATTTTCAAGCTCATACAAAGCTTTCCATTGTACTGGAAAGATTTAATTTAGTGCATTGTTACCTATTGCTTGCAGGGGTTTGCTAGCATAGAAGTTGTGGAAACAAAAACATAAAACCCACAAACTAAATAATTGCAGTACAAATTAATTAAAAATAAATATAGAAAAAAATTGAATGGAATAATACAATACTATACAAGATATAGATTTACATGGTAAAACCTTGACAATATGCCAAGGAAACATCCATGGGGCAAAGTATCGATATTCTTATTGCTTAGAGAAACTGATTACAATCTTCACATAGTTGCTTCTCTTCTAGTACAATTCATTACAATGATTTAGCCTACAAGGAATCAAGACATATATAATGTCTTCAGCTCGTGAAAAACTTAGAAAAAAATTGCTTTGTTTTATCCCTTTTTCTGTTCTATCTTTTATTTTAAATCTTTAACTTTTCCAAAGATTAAAAATTGTTGTATTTCTAATCTTGTTTTCATTATCCAACAATCACCTTGAGATCAATTTTCCTAATACTTTTCCATGCCCATTCATCACCTTTTTTGCAAGCCAAGAGAAGTCGAACACCACTTCAACTTCTCTAATTGTACTAGTTTTGTAAACATGTCTACACAATTTTCTAGTGTATGAACTTTCTTAAGAGGTACTCCACCTCCAATAACCTATCTTACAAAATGGTATTTAATCGCAATATGCTTATTCCTACTGTGATAAGCTAGATTTTTAGTTAGATGTATATTACTTTGACTATCACAAAATACAATCACCTTGTACCACACTTTTCCAAACTCACCCAAAAGGCCCTTCAACCAAATTGCCTCTTTGCATGAATGTGAGACAGCCATATAATTGTTATCATGGAATCTAGCGATTGCTCGATTCACGGATAACCCCCCTACAAACTTGTCTGTTTCCTAGGTTCATGAAGTTCAAGCACACAAAACGAGGTGATTTTCAAGCCACCTCAAATGCGTTCCAAAGCCTCAAATAGTCAGTTTGAGCATCCCCTATGTTTTCCTCATGAAGACCTCGAGCTCCAAAGTCTCGATCATACTTAGTTAAATTGTAGAAAGATGTTGTGCCAAAAAAGTGCGCTCTAACTCATCAGAATTTTTTTGGCAAAGTGTTGAAAGTCTTGGCAAAATCAGGGGACCACATAAAAGTGATTTTCAAAATGTGTAGAAGCTAAAAAGTGCGCTCTTACACATTGTTGCGAACTTAACCAATTTTTGGCTAATGTTGAAAGTCTTGGGCGCCAAAATCAGCAACCCTACATAAAAGTGATTTTCCAAAAATGGTGTAGACGCACTAAAAAGTGGCTCTTACGTTGTTGCACAACCAACTTTTGTCTAAATTTTGAAAGTCGATTGGCCAAAATCGGTGACCACGCATAAAAGTGATTTTCAAAAATGTGTATGCGCTAAAAAGTCGCCTTACACATTGTTGCCGGAACAGCCAATTTTGGCTAAGTGTTGAAATATAGTGGCACCAAAAATCAGCGACCTTGCATAAAAGTGATTTTCAAAATGTGTAGAAGCTAAAAAAGTCGCTCTTACACATTGTTGCCGAACAACCAATTTTTGACTGTGGCATTATTTTTAGCACCTTTGCACTTTTTCGGACTTATTCATTTTTTTGTGCAATGGTGCTGAATTTTAGCACCTTTACACTTTTCTTCCAAACTTAGCCAATTTTTATTATGGCATTATTTTTCACCTTTGCACTTTTCAGGACTTAGTCATTTTTTGCAATGGTGCTGAATTTTACCTTTACACTTTTGGCAGTTTTTACCTTAGTCTCTTCAAACTTGCTCTATTTCCATTCCGAACCCCGTTTCTTCGCTCCCGCATCGTTTTTCATGCCTAGTTGCTCGTTTCACGCTTGCTCAACATCGTTTCTCACTTCACGCTTCCCAATGCTACTTTTTCTGCTAACGTCTATTGATTCACCATCCTTGCAGTTTCTCTCCAGATTTCATCAAGTGATCCTAAAGGTGACATCTTCTGATCCAGTGAACTATCCCAAATCTACAAAGAAGCCGTTATGCAACAAGTTGAGGATGACAGTTTTTCCCAGAGCCTCAATACATATCATTTGCAATATACGGCTGACACTTGATAATCTCAAGATGCATCTTCGCGGGTGCAAGAAAATCCATTCATTTGCCAGAAGGTCGATCACAAGAGCTCACACCCTTGTAGATTACACAGTCGGCCTAGATGATGCGTTCATACAGGAGACCAAGAAGAAGTATGAAGACTCCGCGCCCAAAGCAAGGAACCATGAAGATTCTTGATCTTCGATGTTGAACATTTTGATGCATCCTTTTATGCATCTTGTAAATATTTCCTGACATCTTATATGTCTTTTTGTAAATTGTAATTGCACCAAGTTCGAAGATGTAATATTTTGAAAAAAATACACTTTGACTTTGGTCCAAGTTAGGTGAGATCTCCTAAAATCGCTCACCTAACTTTCCTTGATTTCCTCAATTAGATTCCTAATTTTGCTCATCCCTCTTTCTATATAATGTGAGGGATTTCTATTGTAAATTTATCCTTTAGTATTTTGCAACAAAGTGCTGCCCTTTTTGAAGCAGAATTGTGAAACTTTGTGTTCATGCTTTGTGAATGAAATTTGATCAATAAAGAAGAAGATTGCAAACCAGACTTTGTGTTGGATTCGATACTCTTGTGAATTGATCTTATTTGGTGGTGATTAGCTTATGGAATCTAAGGACTCTAAGTAATTTATGTAAACTTTGTGTTACATCCATTATTTAGATTTACATTTGTGTTTTGTTTATCGTTGGTTGGATAATCTACAAGACTTTGTGCTTGTAATTGTTCATGCTTTTTGAATACTTTGGTTGGATAATCTACAAGACTTTGCACTTGTAATTGTTCATGCTATTCAAGGAATTGCTGCGTCTAAGAAGACTTTGTGCTTCTAACGTGACAAACGATACATTTTCACAGATCCACCATTGAAAAAGCTACGGAACAACTTTGTGCCTTCGTGAGCTTTCCCTTTTACTTTATTTGTTTATTGTTAACTACTTCTGGTATCTCTACGCTTTGCTTTGACAAGATAGAGGTATTGGTATTACTGCTAGTTGATCATTTAAAGTTGTTAAGAATTGTGAACTTCCAACATGAAGCATTGTAAACATCTTCTCTGAAAAAAGAGAGAAGGATGAATGTAACACACCCCCCCCCTTAAAGTATTGTGTACATTTTGTAATTACTTGTTTGTTTTACTATCGCTGCCAGGAGTAAGAAGGGTGCCTCCCCTTCCGAGAGGAGAGATTTACATCTCACATAGCTGTGGCTGAAGTCCAAGTTGTGTAATCTATCGAAAAGTTGATTACATAATTTTCAACAATAATCTACAGGATAAAAACTATTTCTTAAAGCTTTGACATCCAATAAATAGATCCTCCTACAAGAGTAAATATATAACCTGATTTAGATATCCTTTTATCCAAATCACCTACAAAATCTGAATCAACATAACCACAAACTAAACCACTACAACCATCAAAGGTGATACAATAATCACTTGTGCCTCTAAGATATTGAAGCACCCATTTCACTATTTCCCAATGCTCTTTACTTGGATTTTCCATGTATCTACTAATAATACCAACTACATGTGAAATATTTGATCTTGTACATACCATCGCTTGCATTAAACTTCCTACTGCATTAGCATAGGGTACACGAGACATATAATCCTTTTCTCCTTTATTACTAGGACATAAACTTGAAGAAAGCTTAAAATGAGAAGCTAAAGGGATATTTACTAGTTTCACATTCTTCATATTGAATCTTATGGGGATATTCTCTGCATACTTATGTTGCAATACCAAAGCTTCCCATGTTCCTTATCTCTATGTATTTCCATGTGCAAAATTTGTTTTTCTGCTCCTAGATCCTTCATATCAAAAGTCCTATCCATTTTAGCCTTTAACACATGGATCTAAACTATGATCTTTCTTCCTTCAAGCATATCGTCAACATATAATACTAAGATAATGAAACCATTTTTCAAACTTTTAAAGTAAACACAATGGTCATACTCACTCCTAAAATTTTGGCTCACCATTAAGGAATCAAACTTCTTGTACCATTGCCTAGGAGCCTACTTTAGGCCATACAATGACTTTTTGAGTTTGTAAACAAATTTCCTACTGTTGTGATCTTGAACAAACCCTTACAGTTATTTCATATATATATATCCTCATCTAGATCTCCATGTAGAAATGATTTTTTAACATCTAATTTCTCCAACTCAAGATCAAGTAAAGCAACAAGAGCTAAAACAACTCAAATAGAAACTAGCTTAACCACTGGTGAACAAATTTCATGAAAATCAATACCTTCCTTTTGAGAATACCCTTTTGTTGCCAATCTTGCTTTGCACCTTTCAACTTTATCATCAACACCCTTCTTCAATTTGAAGACCATTTTTAGCCAACAATTTTTCTACCCTTTAGAAGTTCTACCAAGTCCGATGTTTTATTCTTCTCCAAGGCATTCATTTATTATTTTCCATTTAGCATTTTCAGCACCATCCACTACTTCCTAATAACAACGAGGCTCCCCATCATTAGAAATCAAAGCAACAGATGAAACATAATCATCATGCATTTTAGGTGGATTTCTAACCCATGTAGATCTTCTTAGATCTAGTTATGGAATTTCCACATTTTCCTTAAGATTTTCTACATCCTCATCTTCTTCTTCAAAAGATTCTTCTTGCTCCATGTTTTTAGTAGATGGATGAGTTTCCAATTCAATTTTTTGATGTTGAGGTACTTGTTCCCATTTCAAATCAACTTTACTATATATGATTTTATGAGAGGAGATTCATCAAATACATCTAGATACTAATAATGACTTTATGGGTAGTAGGATCCCACAATCTATATCCCTTAATTCCATCATCATAACCAAAAAAGACATATTTCTTGAAATTTGGGTCTAGATTACAATGTTAATCTTTTGAAATAAGAGCATATGCATCACAACAACAAAAAATCAGATTTGAATAATCACAAGAATGACCTACCCATACCTCTTCAGGAATCTTATAGTCTATTGCAACTTGATTTACCAAATAAAAAGTTGTAGAGACTTCTTCTGCCCACAACTCTTACTGCAGCTTGGAATTACTAAGCATGCTCCTTGCTCTCTCTAGAAGAGACCTATTCATAATTTCAACAACACCATTTTGTTGATGAGTGTAAATAGTGGTTTTATGCCTTTCAATCCTAGCTTCATTGCAATAATTTTAAAATTCCAAAGATGTGAACTCACCTCCATTATTTGTTCTTAAACACTTGATTGATCTGTCAATTTTATTTTCAACCAAAACTCTAAATTTCTTAAATACACTAAACACATCAGCTTTTCTTTTAACCCAAACCTTTCTAGAGCAGTCATCTATAAATGTCAAAAAATATGACGATCCACCAAAAGAAACTATAAGGGATGGTCCCAAAACATCTGAATGAATATAATCTAGAATACCCTTACTTGTATGAATACCTACTTTTAACTTCTATCTAGATTGCTTCCTATAAACATAATGCTTATAGAAAGTCAAATTCAAAGATTTTAGATTTGGAAGTAACTTACAGTTCAATAGTACCTTCAATCCTTTCTCACTCATATGACCCATTCATTGATGCCATAAACAAGTAGATTCATTTTCTTCCTCATATACCACTACCTCTTCATTTATTACAATACTCCCTTCTAGCTTGTAAATGTTTTTGATATTTGTAGCCTTCATGACCACCAAAATGCCTTTAGACACTTTCATTGATCCACCTTGACTTGTAAATTTATAACCTCCATAATCCAAAACTCCCAAGGAAATTACATTATTTTTTATTTCTGGTACATGTCTTACCTATGTCAATGTCCTCACAATACCATAAAACATTTTAATATTAACTCTCCCAATCCCAATAGGATTACAAGAAATATTATTTCCCATAAGAACAACATTGCCATGAATAGCTTGGTAAGAAGAAAACAACCAATTCTTATGTGGACATATGTGATTAGAAGTGACAAAATCTAATAACCATTCCTCATGATATACTATAAGGAATTAAAAATAGATAAATCTTCATCAACTGTACTTGAACTTGTCTCAACCAGATTTTATTCCTTGTAGGAGTCAACATTATCTTCTTTCCTCTTGCAGCAATCTTTCTTCAGATACTCTAATTTATTGCAGTACCAACATTTTCCCTTACCCTTTTTGAATTTTTCTATGGATCGACCCCTAACCACCATTGCTTCTGATGTGGAGGTTTCTATGTTATATTTCATCCACACCTCTTCAAACAAGAAATATCCAACAAAAAAATCAAATTCAAGGGTGTCAGTTGTTCTAAAGCTAATAAAAGTGACTAAGTGATTCTAGGATTTGAGCAATGAACACAATAATGTAACTACCTTGTCTTCATATTTGAATTTTACACCCATACTAGCCAATTTACATATAAGAGTATTGAAAATATTTAAATGATTCACAATTTTTATACCTTCTTTCATTCAAAAACTATACAATTTCATCTTCAAGTAGATTTGATTTGTCAAGGACTTTGTCATATAAAGAATCTCCATTTTACTCCATAAGCCTATTGTCATTTCCTCTTCAACAATATTTAAAAGAACACCATCTACTAAACACAACCGAATTGTGCTAAGAGCTCTTGTATCAAGATCCTCCAAATCTTCATCAATCATATTTGCAAATTTATTTTACTTTCCTACCAATGCTTTGTGCAATCCTTGTTGCACTAACAAATCATGCATCTTGAACTTCCATAGCTCAAAATTATTCTTCCCATTGAATTAATCCAACTCAAACCTTGCATTTGAAACCTTTTCCATTTGATGCAACAAAAAAACACCAAATCCTAACACAAACACTGCAAAATAACTTCTTTGATACCACTTTTTGTGGAAATGGAAATGTAAAACCCATAAACTAAATAATTACAACACAAATTAGTTGCAAAGAAAAATGAATGGAATAACAAAATACTAGACAAGACACAAATTTATGTGGTAAAACCTTGACAATATTCCAAGGAAACATCCATGAGGCAAAGTATCAGTATTCTTATTGCTCAGAGAAACTGATTACAACCTCCACACAACTGTTGCTCTTCAATTACAATCCATTACAATGCTTTAGCCTTCAAGGCAACAAGATATATATAATATCTTCAACATGTGACAAACTTATAAAAAAATAGCTTTGTTTTTTATTTCTTTGTTTTATCCCTTTTTTTATCTTTTATTTTACATCTTTATCTTTTCCAAAGACAAAAAATTACTTTATTTATAATCTTGTTGTCATTATCCAACAAAAGTGTGTTGTGGTTTCAGATTTTGGTTTGGCTATAGGTTGCAGTTGTAGGTCCACTAAAAAATGTCTTGCACATGCAAACACCATTTTTCTGCATCAGTCTCTCTTCTTCCCCACATAATTAAGTAATTTTAATTATTATTTTTTTCCACATTCTTCTTTTAGTTAAATAATTTTAATTATTTAATTAATTCATTTCTTGGTTTGTATTCTTCTCTGATCAATTAAATAAATTAAATATTTATTTAATTGTGTCGCTAACACACTTTCCTTCCATAATTAAATAGATTACCATTTGTTTAATTATTTTATTTTCATTATTCATCTATAGTTAAATAATTATTTTTAACTATTTATCTATTCATTAATCTTCTTCGTCCTTCTATAGTTAAATAATTATTGAAATTATTTAACTATCTCTTACCCCTCTTCTACAATTAAATAATTAATCCAACTTAATTATTTAATTCCTTTTTCCATTTGCCTCTATATTTAACTTAAATGGTTGCATAATTATTTTAAATTAAATATTTATATTCCTTTTCTCTTGTGAATAAATAATCAATTTTGATTATTTATTTCTCCATGTCTTTTACCACATTAAATAATATGGTCAAAGATTCCTCTCATGAATTAAATAATTTTATTATTTAATTCCTCCACTTTCTCATTTCAAATTTGGACCGTTGATTGACTCTAGTCTTCAAAGAATCTTGACCGTCCATTCATAGTCATCCTTAGCCCACTACTTTGTGGTGCATGAATCCTCCACCATTGATCTTGGCATCTTCTAGAGGATTGATCTCATCCATCCATTTGAGAGGCTCTTCTATAAATGAAGAGTGTCCCGTCCATTTTGGTTTTACAACCACATTCTCCAATATTCATCCTACCATATCATTGTCACTTGCAGGTGTTTGTGCAACAAAAAAACTAAGGGAAAGTTTACAAAAGTATATTTGAGGAGAAGCAAGGAAGATGAACCAACTTTGGTAGGGGAGTTTTGCTTTATGCTTTCATGTTTGTTTGATTTCCTCTTTTATTTGTGTTGTCTTGCTTTGGATTTGGATTTTGGTTTAGATTTGAAGTAGAGTGGTTGCTACTTGATCTTTACCCCCTTTTGATTTGAATTTCCACATCCTTACATTGGTGAACCCGATGTGAAACTTACAAATTTGAAGAGAAACTCGTGTTTTTGTTTTTGTTTTTTTTTTTGCAAGTTCTTGAGCCGCATTCGTGAAAAATAGTGACACAACTGTGGGTGGAGTGTTAGGAAAGATTGCATTTAACCCATTATCTCAATTTATTTCCTACATAACCCATGAGATATAAACATGCATACAAGTTGCCAAAATGCATAGATAAAATAGACAAGCCCCAAGATAACACAAGATATACCTTGGGAAAACCCTCAAGAGGGAAAAACCTAGCCTCCAAAATCATACATACTCCATCATATTATTTAGCAATAAAGTAATACAAGAGTTACAATGAATACCTTTGAAGCATCAATCCCTCCAATGCATTCCCATGTGTATCCCATGCCATGCTTCACAAATGAACTCCACAAGAAGGCTCAATAATGACAACCAACCCACTCATCCAATCTAAACCACTACACATGTGTTTACTTTTATAGACACAAGCTCACACAAAATACAACTAGTGGTAAGGTGAAACCATGTGCCACAAAACCATGTGAATACAAAACCACTAACCCGTTATCTAATATTGGGTACTAAGACATCACATTATTTAATATTTCCCCAATATTAAATTATTAGCACATGTCTCCCACACATTAAATGATAATACAATGTTACAATACAACATCAAGTGGACTCCAAATAATTACCTAGTGTGATCAACCACACCACCAAGGTGCATCACAACAAAATAATTATTTAATTACAATATTATAATAAATCAATTTATGCAATGGTGTATAACACCATATCTCAACATTTTCCCACTTGTTGTATACATTACATAAGGGATCAATACATGAAATACATCATAGCCATACATGAAACCACATGAATCTCCAACATGCTCTTGTGCTCAATTAAGATACCTGTAATAAGAACAAAGTGACCACTATCTCAAGCAAGAACTCCTCTCATCCTCCAGCGTGCCACCTATGGAAGAAAAGGAACATGCCAAGGTGACGATGCACCAATCCACGAGAATGAGCATAAAATCCAAGTGATAACAATGGCTCTAACCAAGTTGTTGTCAACTGAAAAACCAACATGATCGAAAATAGCATCCACAACACATGCTAATACATCCAACCAATCATACCTCCAAGGTATCAATACATCAATAAACTCATGCCTAGAACATATGCAACCCATTAGCTACAACCAAGCTCCCTGTATCAAATTTTTTAATGAAGTATATACATATCTAGGAACTCCCACTACATAGGTAATGTCAAAGCATATCAAGTCTACCAATCAAAACTATATCAAGGTGTGGTAAATAAATCAAAGCATAAAGTACCAAGAAAAATAACAATGATCCACCCATACAACCCATAGAGCTACATAATCTCTCACAACATGTTGCCACATTCTCCCAAAACATGAACATCCAAGAAGGAACCATGAAGAGAGAAACATGTAAACCATAATTCCCTCCTACCAACACCTCAAAAGTGTACTGCTATGTCAAGTATGATCTCCTAACAACCCCAAATGAAAATCCTCAACAACATCCATACACTCAATCTCATAGATCAAGTACAACATATGAATCATTGTAACAATTCCAACATGGATGTAAGCCTCTCTAATCATGATATCATAAACACAAATGCACAAGGATATAACCATGCCATAACATCCCTCAAAATGAATCCTTCAGAAGTAACTATCCATAGCTCAAGATCCATATCTATGAAAGATAAAGCATATAAAATCATGCTAAACAATCCTCAAATGAGCATCCAAATCAATCACCATGAATCAACTCAATCCCATGAGAAATAAAAGCACAAAACATAACACATCTAAAAGATATAATGGGTAAATAGGTCTCTCAAATAATAAGCTGCCAAGTAGACCAAGATTTGGGAATGAGAATGCTCCTCCAGGATAACTGAGTCATCATGAATCACTCCAAGAACAATTTCCTCTATTGGTCTATCATGAACTCACGTCCATATCCATGTGAAAGCTCCTCATTCTTCCTACTAAATCCTCCAAATAGTAACTATCTCAAGAAAATGTCTCTAATCACAAGAGAAATCCAACCATCACCTAAGTCTCCAAGTAATCCATGAGCACCTATAACCAGTTAATGCATGCCAAACTCCAAATGCAACATAGCACCATCATGAAGTAATCAAGCAAATGATCAATTTACCCAATACAAAGAGAAATACCACGATCAATGTAAAAGCTTCAATTGTAGAATCAAGAACCTATCATGACAACATGATCTAACCATCTCCTCCTAGCAGATCACATGTACTAATGTAAACATCTTGGTATCAAGAGAACATGTAATATTCCAAACTTTAATCTAGAATCAAGAGTGTACCACCACATCATAACAAACTCAATCTAAACCAAGAAACCATATCTCCAATCACATGAAGATAACCATCACCTATGATGCATCCACGTCACTACCAACAACTCTCACTAAACCGTGATACGAGCTACATATGGCATCATGACAACCATCCTCTCCATGAAGATCATCCAGGTCTACACACTCAACTGCAATGTCAGTAACACACCATTGAAACCAAGATCTTCAAGCCAAGAAGATGCATACAACCTCCATCAAAACATCACAAACCAATCTAACACTGCCAAGTCATCACTATCAAAAGCTCCCACTGAAATTGTATAACCAATGAATGTAACAAGCTATTATGACATCATGAACAAACCACATGCTACAAGTCCCATGAACCAAATAATCAAGAACTCAAATCACCCATCCTCTCAATCCTGAAACAACATGCCAATGCACAAATGACCATAGACAAGGCCAACTAATGAAATCTATAACAATAATGAATCAAACCTAGTGGATATAGAGAGTCCACATCTAAGTCATCCCACTATAACTAAATGGGTGATCAATCCATACAAATTCATAACTCATAGATTCAACCACTAAAACATGCAAACTCATCATCACATTAGTAACTTGCAAACTAAGATATCAAAGAAGATAATCGTATAGAGATCAAGACTTAAACACCAAATCAACCACAAATCTAATTTTCCAACCATGTCCACAAATGATTAATCATAGTCAAGGAACCAAATAAGCATCAAGAAGATAAGAACAATCTCCTAATACCAAACTATGTCACCACCAAACACCACATACATGATCATGTTGTGCCAATACACCAAATGTACTTGCATATCCATGACACCATATCCATAGCCACCATTGCACCTGCACTCAACTATCACCCATATAAGACTCTAAGTCTCAAACCATGTCCAACCATGTCATCAAAATAATAGATAACCTTTGTACCTATCACCATCAAAGTCCCAACTCATCTGTAAACCTATACCAAGAAGCACCAATCTAATAATTATCTATAACATCATAAATAACATATAAAAACATGTACTCCCTCAAGGTTTTGCCTCTTGACTAGTTCGGATGCTCACACAAACACACCCCAAATCTCAAGAACCTACAAGTGATCAAAAAATTTCCAAGTTCAACTAGCTCCTCAAAGTGATAAACAATCTAAACCACTATGTAGTACACTACAAGTTCTCTCCAACTCCTCTTGGAAATTGAAAATCTGATTATGTATGCAAAAGTTATGACCAAAATCATGTATACAAGAACATCTGACTTCCAGGCTCCAAAAACATATCAAAATGGAAAAATTGGGGAACCAAACATATACCATTGCGTAGTTCTCAAAGCCAGCTTTCCAATGACTACAAGAAGTCAAAAATCTGACATTGTGGGTGAAAGTTATGCCTCCGGGAACAAAAACTCTCCAATCTTACTATAAGGCAAATCTTGGGGGACCCCACTCCAAAAAAATCAATTTAATTTTTTTTCAATATTAAAGCTGGCAGATTTTTTTTTAAATATTTGATGTTAAGGCTTTAATAAAAGGATGGGGGAAGGTTGGTTTAAAATTATTTAATTAAACTTTCCCCATATTAAAAGATCTTCACAAGAGACTTATACGAGACGACTAACTCGTAGAAAAAATGCACCTATGTACATACAAAAATACATAAAAACATACATAACATGACGAGACGTCGTAGTGTGAGGACCGCCAGACGGGGGAAAAAAGTGATGAAACTGGCATACGAGACCAAACATCCGGGAAATGGTAGGTAGGAGTTAATGACACCATTAGCTTGGTTTTCCCGCCTCCTTTCAACAAATAAAACTGGGTCCCATGGTGTGCCCGTGAAGTTTCACTTTCAAAGCTTTTTCCTAGCATGGGAAAATTGGAGAAAGACTAACATGGGCGTTTTTGGTTTGGAGAAAGAAGGGTGAAAACACAATGAGTTTCCAGTCTGCATGTTGAAAGCTAAAGGTTGGAGTGCATGTTGAGGAGTTGGAGGAGAAAACTGAATAAATCGAGGTACTTTTTTGTAGTCTGCACATTGTAAGCTGAAGTTTGGAGTGCACGTGGAGGAGTTGGAGGAGAAAACCAACCAAATTGAGGTGAGGGGTGCTAACCAATTCGGTTGCAAAGGGTTTTACAACATAATGTAATTTATAATTTGGTAAACACAATGTGGGTTTTCGATTATTTGAATATCCTTGTTTAAATGTATGAATTTCTTCAAAATCACACCTTCCATTGTTGTGCTTAAATTTTAGATGATTGAAAAAAAAATTCACAAAATAATTATATTTCGGAAAACACAATGTGGGTCTTCAGTTATTTGAATCTCCTTGTTTAAATGTAAAGGGTTGCCTCACAATGGGTTGCTTGCTTCTAAACACCTAGGTTTTTGCAACATGGAGTTTTACAAAACAGTATGAATGTCTTGAAAATCACACATTCCATTGTTGTGTTTAAATTTTGTATGATTGAAAAAAAAAGTGCACAAAATAATTGTAATTTGGAAAACACAATGGTGGGTTTCAATTATTTGAATCTCCTTGTTTAAATGTAAAGGGTTGCCTCATGGTGGGTTGCTTGCTTCTTAACACCTAGGGTTTTGCAACATGGAGTTTTACAAAATAGTATGAATGTCTTGAAAATCACACATTCCATTATTGTGTTTAAATTTCACATGATTGAAATTTTTTTTTTACAAAATAATTATAATTTGGAAAACACAATGGTGCTTTTCAATTATTTAAATCTCCTTGTTTAAATGTAAAGGGTTGTCTCACGGTGGGTTGCTTGCTTCTTAACACCTACGGTTTTGCAACATGGAATGTTACAAAATAGTATGAATGTCTTCAAATCACACATTCCATTTTTGTGTTTAAATTTCACATGATTGAAAAGAAAACTGCACAAAATAATTGTAATTTGGAAAATGCAATGGTGGTTTTCAGTTATTTGAATCTCCTTGTTTAAATGTAAAGGGTTGTCTCGCGGTTGGTTGGTTGCTTCTTAACACCCACAATTTTGGAACATGGAATGCTACAAAATAGTATGAATGTCATGAAAATCATTCATTCCATTGTTATGTTTAAATTTCACGTGATTGAAACAAAAAGTGCACAAAATAATTATAATTTGGAAAACACAATGGTGGTTTTCAGTTATTTGAATCTCCTTGTTTAAATGTAAAGGGTTGTCTCATGGTGGTTTGCTTACTTCTTAACACCTATAGTGTTGCAACAGGGAATGTTACAAAACAGTATGAATGTCTTGAAAATCACATATTCCATTGTTGTCTTTAAATTTCGCATGAGGGAAACAAAGTGCACAAAATAATTGTAATTTGGAAAACACAATGGTGGGTTTCAATTATTTGAATCTCCTTGTTTAAATGTAAAGGGTTGTCCCACGTTGAGTTGCTTGCTTCTTAACACCTACAGTTTTGAAACATGGAATGTTACAAAATGGTATGAATGTCATGAAAATCACACATTCCATTGTTGTGTTTAAATTTTGCATGATTGAAAAAAAAAGTGCACAAAATAATTGTAATTTGGAAAACACAATGGTGGTTTTCAGTTATTTGAATCTCCTTGTTTAAATTTAAAGCTTGGTTGTCTCATGGTCGGTTGTTTTCTTCTTAACACCTATGGTGTTGCAATATTAAATGTTACCAAATAGTATGAATTCCTTCAAAATCACACATTTCATTGTTCTGTTTAATTTTTCAACTTTGTGTCTTTTAAATTGCACTTGTGTGTCAACACCATTAATTAAACTCCTTTTATTTTGATGATAAAATTTTCATCTTTTCCAAGTGGTTAATTGTAGTTTTTATGTTGTTTTACTTCAGTTTCAACAGTTCCAATTATTTTTTTGCAATTGCAAGTTAAAAAGTCACACATTTTTTATAATCCCCATTGTTGTTACATGTTAGCATCCCTTGGCATTCCTTTTCATGAGCTTCTACCTTCTATTTCATATCTTTTATTTATAGCTTTGGAGCAGCTGCTTTCTCATCATCCCTTAGGACAACACCATCCATTTTTTTGATAGAGTTTTGAATGTCTTCAATGCTTTTGTGTAGCTTTGTAGCCACTCTTTGCTCAGATTTGAGAGTGTCTTTATAATTAGAGAATGTAGATGTTTTTTGTTTGATAAGTTATTTACAAAACTTATCTACCTTTTCACATAGGGATTTCATGTCTCCAACCAACTAATTCTCTTTTTCTGCTCTAAGATCTATTTTTTCCTTTTCATTATCATCTATTTCGAATTGTAATTGTTTCATGGAATTCTTAAGTTGAAGAATTTTTGACTTCATTTGTTCAACTCCACTTATAACATCATCTCTCACTTTCTTTTCTTGAATAAATTCACATGGAAGACAAAATTCATTGACTTTATCCACTTTTTCTTGTCATTTTCCCATTGCACATACTACACTATGCTCCTTCATCAAGTTGTCAAGTGCAAGAACAATATCGTTAGTCGATACATCCTCTATCTTATTCACTTTGGTTTGCTTCTTTTCAAGTGTAGAGTAGATTCCTTTTTCATTACATACTTTCTACTACTTGTTGCTCGAGTTCTGCATTGTCATATGCCCATTGTGAATACTACACACACACCTTCCTCAACTTCTCAACAACACTGAGTCTCTTTAATCAATATAGTATTTGTCTCATTCACTATGGTTTACTTCTTTTCAATTATTTCTACAATAGATTCCTTTGTCATTTCATGCATTCTAGTACCTATTGCGTCCAATTTTGCATTGTCATTTTCCCATTGCACATACTTCAAATGCTCCTTCCCAACTTCTCAAGAGCAGGAAGAATCTCTTCAATCAATACATTATATATCTCATACGCTTTGGTCTACTTCTTTTCAATTGTTTTTATAGATGTTTCCTTATTCATTTTATACATTCTAGTACCTGTTGCCTCCTGAAGTATTAAGAAGATCTCAGGTTCGTTAACACCCGATGTCTTCCAACATTGAATTATAAATAGACAAAATGAGTGTAATAAAAACCTTCAGTGCCAATGTAAGAAAAGGAACCTTGAAAATTTACCAAAACTATTACTTATAGTATGAATTGCGTTTAGATTTCCTCATATCATTAAAATATAGGCACATAGGAAAACATGGTGGATTGTGAATTAGTTTGTTGAGCTTGTACAAAGATGAAGGGTAGATAATTTGGGGAGGAGTTGCAGTTTGGGGATACATAAAAGTAACCATATTTAATTGAGGGGTAACCAACCAATTGTGTTCTTATATATAGAGGGTTTTACAACACTATGTGGGTTGTAGGTTTCTTAATGCATTGTGCATTCCAACATCCAATTATATAGATAATATGATTGTAATGAAAACCTTTTGTTGTGTTAGGTCTCAAAAACACAGGTTTTGAACCTTAAGAGGATGCCAATCTCTTAGTACGTTTTTGGCTAATGAATGGGGTGAATATGGTTGATAACCCCCTGCTCTTTAAGCTCTGCTAAACCTAGGTAGGTGTACCTAAATGATAAGACAGATTTGAAGGCTTTAAATATGGTCTCTAATTTTGAAAATTTACTCACAATGGCACGTGGTTGTGAAGAAGATGCAAGGCTAATGACTAGTTCCTACTATAGATGTTTCAAGAATCAAGTGTATAAGTAAAGTTTGTATAAAATGTTCTAAGTATGACTAGTGCCTAATCCTATTGGGCGAATGGATTTGGATTTGTGTGATGATGGAGACAGATATTTAAGATAGGTGGATCTACTTCTCAGCTCAACTCTAACTTGTTGGGCACTTTGGATGTTTGCACCTTGTACAAACGTGTCGGTTTGTCAGTTACTGTACTCTTCTTTACGAATCCCAATGTTATTCTCCCAAATTACTGTGATATTATGAAAGGATTTTTAATTTTTAACTTGAGGGAAACCAATCAAAGAAATCAATTTAAAAGGATTTTAATCCTTGGCAGGAACCAATTAAAATGAGTTACTTGAAAGGAATTTAATTCACTGCAACCAAAACCCAATCAAGAAAATCATACAGCAACAACAAATGTGTCCTAAAATTTTTTATGAATTTTAAATTAAGGAAAACCACTTTGGAGACAACACAACAACATATAAGAATGAATATTAACACAACAATTGAACACTAGAAATAAATCACTGATTATGAACAATATTCTCCATTATATTTTTTCAAAGATATACATTAATAGTAGAAGTTTTTGAAATATGAGAATGGATGAGTGGAATATAATATGCTAATGGATGAACCTATCTACTATTATTGATGATGATGATAATGATTCCAAAAATTGGGCCTTGGTTTCCCCTTTTTATATGGGAAGCAACAAGCGACAAGCCCATTCACAAAAAGTTACATCATTTGATAACTAAAGGATTAAACTTGATTAACATAAGCATAGAAACTTAGTAATTCATAGGCAGATGCACCATGATCCATTAGTCTCTAGAAATTTCACGTAATCATTTAAGACCTCTTCAAGGCTCATGCTCCATGATGATGAACCCACGACTGCAAAACTTTGAAATCCTGTCACTCCTCACTTGACCCGTGTGGTGAATGAATGAATTTTTGAAACATGCTCGATATATCTTATCTTTGCATAAGTGTCTACATTGTTTATGATGTCTTTCATTACATATTAAAGTTCAAATATTCATCCTAGTTTCACATGTGTTTTATCAAGGACCTCATCTTCATCATTAATCTCATCAAGAGCCATCGACAGATACTAAGCTATCTCATCCTTGCATACATCTTGGTCTTTTAAGCCTATTTCTTCAAAAAAATTGGTAGAGCCATACTTAGTGACTGACTGAAGTCACTCAATTCTTGTGTCAGTATGTTATGGAAGCTATTAAGTGTGTTCATAAGCTCTTGATATTCTTGAAGCGTACTTTTGTTATCACCTTCCTTTTCCCTTATATGTATTTCTACCTCCCTCATTATGTTGCATAGCCTGTTATGTTCTTGTAAAGATACATATGTCTTACCATGGATAACCTAAACTTTATCAACAAGCTTAATCATATTATCAAACCTCTTGCACACCAATTTTGATGTCATTTCAAATATAATAGTTTTTAGTTTTTTCTTTAGTTCATCTTGCCCATTCTGGATTATTTCATATTTGTGCTTCCAATAAGTACTCTCAGACATTGCTTCAAGCACTTTCATTTCAAATTCAATCAATGGTGAGTAAGGTCCTGAGGAGGAAGGCAATCTATCTATGTAATTGATCACATCTTGCTTCAACCTCTCATTTTCATCAGTCAACCCTTTATTATCTCTGACTAATTTCTAAATTTGAGTCTTGGTAAACTTGGCCACATTTACATTTAGATCAACAGTCTCAATAGGGAATGTATCTCCTACTCTTTTCACTAGAAGGTGAGCAAAGATTTGATCATGATCATTGATAAGGGTAGGTGTCTTTCCTAGTGGATAAAGGGCCCAGATCTGTAAAGTAGTGTTATCAGGGTTATACCCTGATCCAATGTATATCTTATCACTAGTTTCATCTGTCAATTGCAAGGCTTTATTTTCTCTTTTCAAGAAACTATAAAACACTATGGTTGAGCTGATGTCCCACCCTGGAAGAAGCATGACCCCAGCTTCTTGTAGCAATGCTCTTCTTTTTTGATGTTATTCATTTCCTTATCAACCTCATACTAGAGTTCTTTTAAGGAATTTTCCTCTTGCTTAGGGTTGATTTCTTTTAGCTTTTCTCTTATCATCCTTCCTTTGTACACATAAATGAAGTCCCTAAACTCAAGATTTCAAACAAATATATAATCAATAATGAATTCCTAGCTAGCACGATGTCTCACACCATCAAATAATTCATCATAAGCTTCAAAGGTGATCACAATTCTCTCTGGTGGTACCTCACACTGGGGGATAGTGGGAATGGTGATCTATGTAGCCTCATTTTATTCCTCAATGTCATCCTTGATAATAATAGGAGTATCAGTTGAGAAGTTGGCCTTTGGAGTAGGTTGTGGTGATAAATGACTTAAAGGTTTTATGTTCTCAACCTGCCTTCTTGAGCAAGCATCTTTCCCTTTCTCAAAGGCTATAAGTGGTACATCTTTAGTTAACTCCTCCTCATGCAAAATTAATTGCTCAATTCTATCCAGGGGTCTAATATCTAATGAAAGGAACCTACATATGATGGGTTATGCTCCCTCTTCCATACTTCTGCCATAACTATTTTGTTGTATGCAACCTTCCTCATCATTACTTGAGTTTCATCACAATTTCTAATGACATCATCCACAAAGAATTCATGTTCATATCCTTTCAATTTCTATGTTATTTTGGCATCATGAATAAAGTTCTCAGGGTCAAATTTCTCCCTCTTATTTCCCAATGGCATTCCATAATAATCTATTTTTCTTCCAATTGATTCATATCTTGTATTAGTAATGATGGTAAAGTCACTGAAACATAAAATAGAAGGCATGAGAGATTTCCTCCCATTTCTTTTGAGGTGCATGAAGTCTGAAAAGTCCTATTGCCTCACAATCTCCATGTATGTGACCCTATCAGGTATAGTCTTAGGCAGTAAAAATGGAGTTTCCTCAAATCCATATACTCTTATCATAGTACAATCTTCAAATGCATACCATTCCCCCCAATTGTGGTTTATATTTCCCTCAAGGTTTTTCTCCTTTGATCTAAGGAATCTTTGTATCTCTCGAGACAAATTGTAATCACATTTATGACCAAGCATCTTATACAAAGGCTTCACAAAATATTCTTCACAATATTAGCGGGATCTCCCACACCTACTACCCCATATAGATGTCCACATCTAAACTAGTCTTATATTTTCATCACTATCCAAATCTTTGATTCTTAATTCCTCTCCCCACATGCCCATTGCTTTTCCTTCATATAATATCATATGCATGAGTAAAGTGTATTGCTTGAAGTTGATGGCATCATTTTTATTCTTAATGGCAATAAGTGAGGTATTAATAACCTCAAACAAGTATTCTGCATAGTCATAAGGCCTAGCATCTTGGCTTTGGATATCTACTACTAAAACCATAGGAGCTATAGCCATCATAGTGGGAGTTTCAATTCCTAGGACTTGGTCAACTAAATAATAAGTATACTGATAGTATTCTTCAAAGAAATCCACAGGAAATGGGGGTCTTTCATCACTAGATAATCTTCTATGTTGGTTTCTTGGGCCCTTGGGTCTGTGCAAAAGCAATTTCCACCTCTTATAGCTTGTATCCATACTCATACTCTTCCAACAAATCTCTTATCCTCAATGTTGTTTTCATGGAGGTGTCGAGTTGGAAAACCATGGAGATGTAATTTCGTGTTATGATGATAAATTGCAAATCATCATGGGAATATATTTCCATTGTTTTAGGGTTGTAGTTTTTAGCTAGCACCTTAATTAGTTCCACATTGACAAACACATTAGGCATCACAAGATTTACCAAATTCATGTTCCATGGATTTGAGATAGGTTTGTGTTTGTACTTCTTTCTATAATGATATATAAACAGATCATAGCCTCTCTGTGGAGTCCACACATCTCTGAGATTTTTATGTTTATCTTCCATTTTTTCACATGAAGGATTCAATTGTGTTGTTCTCCTAGAATTTGGTCCAGACCCGAGACATTGTTCTATTATGTCTTGATTTAATGGCCTATCCTCTATTTTCTTCCGTTTTACTTTTGGTTTTTTTGGGTTTCTTTCCATCTCAAAACCCTATTTGCACAATACTTCAAGTAATTTTTTTTATAGAATAAGATGAGCCAAGAAACACTTACTTGAACTAATGTCATGGTCTCTAAGCTTCTTGCTATCATCCAACTCTGCCTCCTCAATTTTCATCCACAATTCTCAGTGATTTTGATTTCTTAAGAGTCAGATATATCAATATTTGGCTCACTCGAAGCAGTTCTGGTTCATAAATGACATTCATGCCACCTTTCTAATCAATTGCAATATTAATGGTAGTTATCTCTTCGATGACCTCATTAGTCATGTCAAATGGGTGAGAAATTATTTCATCATGTTGAAGAGACCTTGATTACATTGTCAAAGATGTCCTTTTCTTTCTTTGATATGTCTTTGATCCCTTTTCAAAATGTTGAAGAGATAGTTGAGTTTCTCTCTTCGATCCCACAAAGTCTCTTCAATAGTTGTACTTTGGGTTTTTCCTTATTTGTACTTTGATGTCAAAATTTTGGTGAGACTAGTGATTATTTCCCTCTAATGAGCTTATGCCTCCTTGACATACTCTTGTTCTTCCTTTTAACTTTGTTTTTTCAAATAACCCCTTTTTGTGTCTTCCTAATATGGGTTCTTCCCTTTGATGCCTTTTTCCTTTTTGAAGTGTTGAAACTGATGGTTGCCTCTCTTCAATATCCCATAGTCTCTTCGACAGTATATGCTTGTAGTTGTATTTCTGTTAGAAAAACAAAGATACTATTATCAATGTCTATTTGATGCTCTTTTGTCTCTTTAACATATTGTTCTCACTTTTTCGTATGGTGTCAAAGAGACTTCCTCATTCCTTAGTCTTAAACATTGATGTCTATTCAATATTGTTGTAGTACTCGCCCGGGTGTGGTTCGCTAGTAATTTATCATAATTTTCTAATAATCTCTCAATGTTTGAGAGATGTTTTTTTGTTTCCTGAATGCAAAGAAATTTTCTATCCTTAGAGTGTCAACATTATTGTGTCTTGTTGGAGAGACAAGTTAACTTTTCACTCCAAAGTATGCAGGTCTCTGCGATGTATTGCTCTTTGGGCTGTCGAAGAGACATTCAAGTAAGTCACCTCAAAACATGAGGGTCTTATCAACACTTCCATCAACTTTTTATTGACTTTGTAAAGGGGACTTTGGTGAAGCTTTCTTCGATATGGTATTGTCTTGGTGAAATACATTATGTTGTCAAGGAAGTACCTTAAAAAGGGGAATTATCTCAAAGTGATAATTAGAGACTTTATTTTATTTATTAGGGTAGGTTTAAGAGCTATATACATTAAGAATGTTTTGTTTTATGCCAAATATAGTAAAAGATCAAGGGTAATGGGGCTTATGGTGGAAATGAAATGAGAAATAAAAATGAGGGCATGTGAAGACAGGTGGATTTTTTAGCTCTAACAATGGCTCTGATTGGGGATGAATGAACATGAGGTCATTGCAAGAATCCAGGAGTGATCTCTAAGAAGTAGACCATGGATGAATGTGATCAAATGGGATGGGGAGGGGAAGGGAAACCTAAAACTACTATGCAAGGAATATCATATTTTTTAAGAAAAGAAGTGTTTCAGGAATTGTCCATGCATTGGAAATTCCTGATCTTCTCCTATCATATTTTGAAGATAATAAGAATCTTCACCACTTTTTCCTATGATAACAAATGATCCTACCCAAAGGGATTCAAATTTCCCATGCTTCCCTTTGTATTGGCATCTGGCATTCCATAGCAGAACCATATCATTCACTTCAAACTTTCTATTTTTCCCTTTTGTCAAACGAGTATTTCATTTGTGACTTCATTTTTTTGTTATACTCCTGAGCCAAGATTCTAACCTCATCTAATTCTGCCAACTACTCCATTTTATCTTCCATGGGTTCAGGGATATCCAAGTCTTCCTGAAGCATGGACCTATATACTAGTAAGATGTTCTACAAGGAAATTTTTGCTTGTGTCCCATAAACCAATTCAAAAGGTGATTTTCCGGTGGATTTCTTCACTATGATTCTATCTTCCCAGATCGCCAACCTCAATTTGGAATCCCAAGCCTTTTTATTATTATTCAGCATCCTTTTAATTATTTTTAGGATTCTCTTATTGCTTGACTCAGCATGCCCATTTTCTTGTGGATGATATGGAGATGCATACAAAATTGTTATGCCATATGTCTCACAAAACCTTTTGAACTCTTCTGATCTAAAGCACATACCATTGTTTGTGACTATCCTTACAGGTGTTCCAAATCTAGTGATGATATTTTCCATGAGAAAGTTTATCGCAACCTTACTAGTGGCTTGCTTTGTAGGGATGGCTTCTATCCATTTTGTAAAATAGTTAGTTGCCACTAGAATCCATTTATGGCCTCCAATAGAATTATCTATTATTTCTCCAATGAAATCAATTCCCCATTGATGAAATGGAGCTTCAACTTTCATTGGTCTAAGTGGTTGTGCTTCTTGATACTTCATTTTTCCAAAAAAAATTTGACAAGCTTCACACTTTTTTACATAAGTGAAAGAGTCATTGAAGACCCTAGGCCAATAATATCTAGCTCTTAGGATCTTGTGGGAAGTGGTCTTGGCCGAAAAATGTCCTCCACAAACACCTTCATGCATTTCCTTCAACACATGGTTCTCTTGTGATTCATCTAAGCATAATAATAATACTCCATCTCTATTCTTCCAGTATAAGTCTCTGTCCATAAATACATACTTTGAAGCATGTAGTTTCATGGTTCTTTTTTTATTTTCATTTAAATTTTTATGAATTTTTTGTTTTTTAACATAATAAATTATATTAGTGTACCATGGGGTGTTCTCAATGCTAGCAATCAATACCTTCTTCCTCCCCTATGTTACATATTTGAGATTCTTCAAGATTTGATTTAGTCATGAGCTTAGCCAACCCTTGTCCTCTAACCAATTTGGTAATCTAGATTTCAATATCAAACTCTTGAATTATGTTAATCCATCTACACCTCCTCCCTGTGACTTCAATTTGCACAAATGCATCCTTGACCGCAATGTTAGGAACATAGGAAATTATCTTAGCACCTAATAGATAAGGTCTAAAGGCTTTTACAGCTTTAAAAAGTGCATAGGCCTACTTTTCTATAATTTCATACTTTAGTTCTACTCCTTTAAGGGATTTGCTAAAGAATGATATTGGTTGCTCATACCCTTCATCATTTTTCTCCAACATCATTGTTGTAACAATATGGTATGTTGCAAATGAGAAGATCTAAAATGGTTTATTGAAGTCAGGTGATTTTAACTTTGGGGCCTCCTTGATTTCTCTTTTAATAGATATGAATGCATCAATTTCTTCTACTGCTCAATCAATCTTGGCTCCTCTCTTCAACATTTTTGAAATAGGCTTGACAATCTCAGCAAAATTTGATATAAACCTCCTTGCAAAGTTTATCTTCCCAAAGAAAGACTGAATGGATTTTACTGTCTTTGGGATAGGAATCTTATCTATAGCCTCCACTCTCTCAGGATCAATTCTTACTCCATCCTTGGACACTGTGTGGCCCAATAATTTTCCTTTAGTAATGGAAAAATGACACTTCCTAGGGTTTAAGGAAATACCATACTCTAGAGCTTTGAGGAAGATCTTTTCTAGATGTTCAATATGGTCTTCTACTTTCTTAGAATATGCTATGAGGCCATCTTGATATATCACCATTATTGTATTAATCGGGTCAACAAAGGCAACGTCCATAGCTCTTTGAAAGGTGGCACCAACATTTGTGAGGCCAAATGACATCCTTACATATACATACATGCTCCAAGGTGTAGTAAACACAGTCTTATACTGTTCTAATTCTTTTACTTTCACTTGGTTATACCCTAAAAAACCATCTATCATAGAAAATAACTCACACCATGTTACCCTTTGCAGCATAGCTTCCATGTTTGGGAGGGGATAATTGTCTTTAAGGGAGGAAACATTCAAATTTTGAAAATCTACACACAACCTTATGTCTCCATTCTTCTTCCTGACATGCACCAAGTTGGAAACCCGAGTAGAATTCCTGATGGGTTTAATGATACCTCCTCTGAGTTTTATGAGTTCCTCATTCATCTTAGGTTCTAGAGTAGGATTTATTGGCCTTTGTTTCTATCTAAAGGGTTCTACATCCAACTTCAGTGGAATTTCATGTTGAAATAGATCTTCTCTATATGCTTTAAGGTCATCATATGACCATGAAAAAACAAGCTTATATTTTCTCAATAGTGTGATCAACATCTTTCTAATTGTAGGGCTTATCTTCTTTCCAATGTACACCTTTTTTGGAGCCAATTCAGTCCCAAGATTATTTTTTGCAATATCTTCCCTTCTCACTGGTGTTTGCTTCATAATTGCTTGATCAATCCCTTCGAACACCCTTTCTAATTCTACTAATCCTTTGGGAATCTTATTTGTTTTGAGTTGTACAACTTCTTGGCCAAACACGGTTTGTTTACCGTCCACTTCTTCAACAAACACATTGAAATAAATTTCTTGGGCCTCATTCTGATCAATGCAGTGTAAGAACTTGATTAGATTTGTGTCATCATTGAAGACCTGTTAATTGTATTTATTGTTAGGAATTGCAAGTTTGGTCTTATGTTCCACTTGTGAGATACCCGCTAGGGTAATTTCATCCCTTTTCAAGGCTAAATTTTCCAAGAAGTCAGCCATCAATATTTTTGATCTATCCACCTAGTTAGTGGAGAAGGCATCAAAGAGTTCTATAGTATCCTACACAATATTCTTGTATTGCTTCAATCTCCTTTTTTTTTGGAATAATTTTCCCTCACTTGTGAAACAACTAGTTTTGAATCCCCAAAAACAATTAACAATTTGATCCCATGTTTTTTTCCAATGTTTAAACCTAGTAGTAATGCCTCGTACTCTGCTATGTTATTTTTGCATTCAAATGTCAACAAAAATGAGTACTTAAATGTTGTACTATTGGGTGAAATGAAAATAATCCCAACTCCATTTCCCTCTCTACTAAAAGCTCCATCAAAATACATCTACCATATGCCTTGTTCATTTCGAGAGAGATCTCTAGCAATTGGATCTATGTTTAGAAATTCAGGGTTTGAATGCTCAATTCTAAAATTCCCAAGGTACACGTCACAAAATCAATTCATTTGGTTAAGATCAAAGAGCTCAATGACATGTTATGATCTAGGATCCATGTAAAAATTGACTTCCCTTCCATTCACAGGTATTGTGGCATAAGATAAATCTAGATGGACATTTTCCACCTATTGTTGTAGTCCATTGCCTAGATAATAGCATTCCAGAGTAAGGGGGAGTGCCCACCATAGTGATGTATGTTCTATAAGCTACCTCAGGGTATGATGCTAATTTCAGTTCTATGTCTCATATCACTACAACTATTGGGACAGATCTATTATCCATGGAATATCACTTTCCATAGGTAGTGTTTACCCACAAACCTAATTCTTTCATGACAACCAAAGGCATGATATTAATTGCTACTCCTGAGTCAATCATGCAATTTTTCACCAATTTTTTGTTGATCACCAATGTGTTGTAAAATGGATCCACCTGAGAAGCATTTTTTGTAAGGGTATCACCCAAATAAACTCTGGGTACCTTTGTAGTTTCCTAATCAACGACATTGACCTCTTTGTTCTGATCCTGTTGTTTGTGAGATGTGTTGGAAATTATCTTGAGGGTTGTGTCTTTGTACTCATCAATCTTCATCATTTCCATCAAGGGCACTGTCATCTTTAGTTGAGTTAGTGCTTGAGCAATATCAAATGAAGGGGTAGTCATCCCCTATTCTATTTTCTTTATTTTAGCATCCCTTTTTCCTTCAGTTTGAACTTTGTTATTATTTGGTGTTTTCTCATATTCAACATTTGCATCCTCCTTTTGAATAATATTTTGAGGCTTCTTTGTTTCACCCTTCTTTTGGTCAGATGATTCATTCTCTTTGTTCTTCTATTCTTTTACAAACAGGCCTCTAGGTGTTCCTTGGTCTACATCTACGGATCTACTTCTTAGGTTGTATCTATTTCTTTTTGCTTCAACCACAACTTTTGATGTGATGGCCCTCTTCTCTTCTTTTGTTGGTGTTCTAAATTGAAATTGTGGTGTTGTATTATATGCATAGGCAGTTTCTTCTGTATATTCTTCCAAGTTAGAGAACACTTCTTGTTCCATATTAACATTGTATTTTTTATTGCTAACATCATATTCATACCCATCCTCAAAAGATGAGCATCCATCATTGGTTTGATGGGACCCCCATCTTAACATATTCATGGTGTGGCCATCTCTATCCTATTCTTGTGACCATTCATCTTCCTGGAAAGTTTGAGCCACTACACAATGTTCTAGGGAATGAGATCTATGACATGGTGGACACCATGGTGTAGTATCCACTACGTGTGCTCCATGTTTTTCCAAAGGATCTGAAGTATCTTTTCAATATGGCTTACCCACTGGTCATCCATCCTTGCAAGTGGTGTTATAAGACATGTTATGGAATCTTGGTCTCTCATTCTTGTCCTAGTTTTCTTTTCTATTTTGGTGATTGTTGGTATTTTGTGGGATCCTAAGGTTATCTCTTTTACTAATCATGCAGGGAACTTTCCTATTGTTTTCAATGGTTATAGCAGCCCTTTGTGCTTTGGCCAAGCCGTTGGGACATTTTTTTCTCAATTCATACCCTGTTTTAGGATCAAAGGCTTTCAAATAAATGATTAAAGTTGTCGAGTCAGCTAACTTAGATCCATGTTGTATCTTGTTGTTAATCTTGGAGAACCTTTGATTGAAGTCAAAAAAAGATTCATTCTAATGTTTCTGAATGCCTATTAACTCATGTAGGGAAAATTCAAGAGCACATTGATTCCCATATTGCTCTAGGAATTGATTTTTGAAGTTTGTTGCTAAGGTAATTGAGTCATCTGGTAGGATGATGAGCCAATCCCTTGCTTCTTCAATCAAGGAGATCATGAATAGCCTCATAAGTACATCCTCCTGTTCCATGCCTAAGTCTTGAACGAAAGCATTAAAGTTTCTTACATGTTCCTCTATTGTACTTGCATTGTTCCCTATGAATTTAGGGACAATATTTCTCAAGTTGTTGTCAATGGGGTATGGGTATGCAAGATATCCAGTCAAGTCAAATTGTCTGCTTATGCTTGCAAGATTTTGTATATAAGGAATCTAATGCGATAGATTTGGGTAATATTGGAATCCATGTTGAGGTTGGTGTACATTTTTTTGGATGTTCTAGTGAGAGTATACATTGCTATAGGCATTCGGTTGTGGCACATGGTGCTGATAATATGGAACATACTATTGTCCCAATGGTGGGTGAGACTGTGGAATGTTGTTGGTTTTTTTTATTGTGAATTTTGTGGTGGCGCATTTTGTTGCACTCATTGATTTGGTTCCCTAGCTATGTTGTGAGGTTCTTTTGAAGTACTTGGAGTGCCTATATTCTGAGATGAAACATGTTGATTGATGTTTCCCCCTTGCTTATGGGGAGGTACATATCTCAGAGGCTTTGATGAATGGATATTCATCTAGGACAATTGTTGTTCTAGGTCTTTGCTTTCTTTGATCAACTGTTGTTGCCTCCTAAGTTCTTCCCTCTATCTTTCCACATGCTCTTCTAATTCTTGAGTGGTCATTTCATCATAATTCCCACTAGGGGTAGAGTGATCCATGAATCCATACTGGGTCTCTTCTCCTTGCTATGATGAAATCCTCTAGTCATACTCATTTTGTCTTTGAATTCTTTGTTAGTCATACTCATACTGGGTCTCTTCTCCTTGCTATGATGAAATCCTCTAGTCATACTCATTTTGTCTTTGAATTCTTTGTTAGTCTATACGTGCGTAGAATTCACTTTCCGTTTGAGGATCCGGTTTGAAATTGAGAATGTTGTTAGTTAGATTGTTTCATTTAGGTGGAATTGAATGGTGTCCTTCATCACTATGAAAAGGGATATTATATACCGTCAAAGTTTTCTCTAATGTGTTTTTATTATCACCGCACATGACATCTGATTGATTAGATACTACTTCATTTTTATTCATGTCCACCTTTGAAGGAGGAGATCCATGATTGTCTATCCACCTACCGTTGTTCTTCATTGGAATCCCTTTGTGTAATGACCTCCTACCATCCATTTAAGGTGATATAGTATATCTCTGATGTCTATAATCTAATCTTTCTGATCTAATGTTTAACTTATCAGTCGTAAAATTTTGACAGACTTGCCACCTACTTTTTCATAAGTAGGAAAGTTGAGGTTTGGATGAACTTTTTTTTATCCCAGTGAAGTCTCTTATCCAATCAAGAGATTGAATGTTTATAGAAATTATGGATGCTTATGACTCTGTGATGAGAGGCTCCGATTGACCATAAATTTTGGATAGGGTAAAAAACTTTCCATGAGTGTTCCCTAGCAAAGTCGCCAATCTATTAGGTCTCAAAAATGTAGGTTTTCAACATTAAGAGGGTTCCAATCTCTTAGTACATTTTTGGCTAACGAATAGGGTGAATATGGTTGATAATCCACTGCTCTTTAGGCTCTGCTAAACCTAGGCGGGTGTACCTAAATGATAAGGCAGATTTGAAGGTATAAATATGGTCTCTAATTGGGGAAATTACTCACAATGGCACATGGTTGTGAAGTAGATGCAAGGCTAATGACTAGTTCCTACTATAGATGTTTCAAGAATCAAGTGTATGAGTAAAGTTTATATAAAATGTTCTAAGTATGACTAATGCCTAATCCTATTGGGTGAATGGAGTCAGGGGGTTGATGATGATGGAGATAGATATGTAAGATAGGTGGATCTATTTTTTAGCTTAACTCTAACTTGTTAGGCTTTTTGGATGTTTACACCTTGTACAAATGTCTAGGTTTGTCACTGCACTCTTCTTTACAAATCTCAATGTTATTTTCCCAAACTATTGTGATATCATGAAATCATTTTTAATTCTTAACTTGAGGGAAACCAATCAAAATAATAAATTTAAAAGGATTTTAATCCCTGGCAAGAACCAATTAAAATAAATTACTTGAAAGGAATTTAATTCACTCTAGCCAGAACCCAAACAAGAAAATCACATAGCAACAACAAATGTGTCCTGACAAATTGTATAAATTTGAATCATTGAGGAAAACCACTTTGGAGACAACACATCAACATATAAGAATGAATATTAACACAGAAGTTGAACACTAGAAATAAATTACCAATTTTGAAGAGTCTTCTCCATTATATTGCTTCAAAAGATATACATTAATAGTAGAATTTTTTGAAATGCAAAAAATGGACGAGTGGAATATGATATACTAATGGATGAACCTATCTACTACTACTGATGATGATCCTAACCTACTGCTTCTAATTTCTTGATGATACGATTTCATCTTACATATATACTCTGCATTTTTAGGGTTATGACCCTTCACACATTTGTTTGATGCAACTCTTCATTATTTGTCTTCAACAAATTAAAATACTTTAATCTTCATTGTATTTATTTCCATGAAGATAATTATAATGATAGTATTCCTTTGCCGGGAACTTCACGTTCATTCTTTCACCAAAAATAAACTTTTTAGGTAAAAGTAATTACCTTCTCCAAGATATTGATGCTTATTTAATCACTTCGGTAAAAATGTGTTACTTCTAAGTGAAATATTTTATAATTTCACTCCACATGAAAAAATTCATTCCCTAAAATATATTTCACTCGGGGTGTGATTATTTCAATAAATTTTCCATTCCATATTTTCATTCTTCCTAATAGTTTTCTTGTGAAAAACATTTCAGGATACTTTAATCTTAACTCCTTTGTTGGAAAATTTCTCATTTATATTTCACCGAGTAATTGTCCAATCTTTAACTCTTTCGTGGAATTTATTAATATTCCATATCAATATTATCATAATCACAACGAAATTTTTATTTAATCACTTTTTTTATTTTCAATTCATTTCGCTCTATCAGAGAGAATTGAAAAATAGTCACTCTGAAATCAACAAGTCTCCTTGATAATATTTGTGTTCTTTTTGTGCATATCGATTTTGTGAGAGGGACCTTCAATCAACTCTTGGAAATTTCATGTTATCTTTATTCATCCAATGTAAATTTTTCACTTCTTAGTGAAAATATTTTACAATAATGTTGTAGAATAAATCTACATCTTATACATTGATTGTACCCGCTTCAACCATCATTTATATTTTACTTGATAAAATTTAATCATATGTTTGCTTTTCGAAGCATCAGAGTGACTGATTCTCCTCTCTCTTTGATGCCTATTTCTCCTCTTGATTGATTTATTTATTGTATGCCCCTTCTCATAATTGAAAATATTATTTTGGTTAAAATAATTACCCACTTCATGATTTAATTAATTCCCTTGGTGAAATGACCTTCAGTGAAATTTATGTCTTCTACAACAATACTACTCCATAATCTCATTCCATTTAATCATTAATTGCATTCTTTGGTACGAGAGTGTCATCGTCATATCAGAGAGACCACATCTTAACTCCTATCGATGTTCACCTCTCCCTCCGATGAAAACTTCCCACACACCATTTTGCTTTCAAGTCATCAAGGGGACATCCAAACTTGTCATGCCAATATTGAAGATTCTCTTTGATGATATTGTGCTTTGTTTATTCACTATAATTTTAGGGTTTACTACTTTTTTCCTCCCATGCAATAGAGAAACTTCATCCAGGAGAGAGTGCACATGTTCTTCCTTTCAAAATGGCTAATAGAATCCATTTCAATTTTCAATTGGCTAAGAATTTAAAGACATGTAATTTAGAATTTGCTAATGCAACATCATCATGTGAGAACCTACAATCCTTTTCAACAAACTTCTTGACCTCTCAATAGTCATTCTCAAATGTTCTTTCCCTAGGTTAGAGTTGGATATACAAGGAATTGCCAACAAACATTGTCTCACAAACACTTTTGTATTCTAACACTAATATCAAAGCATAACATGTAATTTGAGGGCGCCTTAGCTTCTTTTTTTCTCTTCGTTGGAAAAGGTAACTTTTGACATATGTCACTTTGATACCAAGTGAATTTTCATAGACCATTGTAATTTCAATATCCAATCTCTCATCATCATGTGCTCAAGAATATGACACAATGTTTTCCGTAGTTGTATTAGCAGATATAGTTAAAGGTCGATCATCAATTTGTGGCTTCCTTTCTTCTATTTTTTTCACAAGAACCTAAATATGTAAGCCTCCTCATAGCACTCTGGGATAGCACTTTATTTGATAATATATAGCCAATATTCTTATCCTTAATGCAAGCAATTTTATCCTTCCATTAAAAATTCCACAGTCATAGGCTTGAACCTATCATAATGATGCTCAATTATATCAAGCATAATATTATAATGTTCTTGCAAACTTCTTGAATTCTCCAATCTATCACCTTAAACTCAAACTTTCCTTTGTAGTATATTTAAGATATTATTACCATTGTATCCAGAAAAAAATTTCTTTTTCCAGGCCAACTGTTGTACATCCAATGAAAAATACATTCTTTGTTTCCAAAGAAATAACAGAATGAGTACCCTAGTTCCACTCTTCTCCATGAACATCCTAAGCACAACCCATAATAATTGAGTTTCATGATGCCTAAACTCTTTTGTAGTTATTCCATAAAAATTTGAGATGCATCTGAAACTTGATTGGGTAGCGATATAGAATCTAATTTCTGCCATCTTAAACTGTGATCAGAACAAGTCAAGTAGCTTCCAAAACGGCCTTGGAAAACTGATCAAAACTTCTCCTTGAGCCATGAAAATGCACCAACATGTTGAGTTATGATAGGAGGGTATGGTCATCAAATGGATTGGCGTGAAGTTATCAAGACTGGAAATTGTTAACAATCAAAGTAGCTCACTCAGCCCTTTCTGAAAACTACTCCTATCAAACCCCACTGAAACTCACCAACTTTCTATTTTGAAAAAATACCAAATCCAATTATGAGAAGCTATCACCTTGGATATTAGTTCACTTAGGTGAAATGAACATGTGTACAAAAGGGTTTTTCACCAAACCTCATCCTTCACAAGATATTGAATGTTAAAGTGTCCTCTATGGACTTTTTTCTTGGAATGCAATCAGAAAAACTATGCAAAGTCCATTTGGTTTTGATTTTGAAAAAATACCAAATGAGGTGTTGAGGCTCTGAAAATTGGCATGAAGGTAGCTTGAGATGGGAACAATCTGAAATACCAACCGATTTTTCATGACAATATTCCAATTGACAATTATTATCCTCTAAAGTTGACCCTTTTGGTAGAATTAACACTATGCAGCCAACAAACCCTTTATGATCCCTTCAACTTGGCATTTCAAAACCTTGTCAAAATTGATTGTATGAAGCTAAAATTAGGTGTGCTCACTCACATATGGTAGAAAAACATGTTTGCAAAGTGATTTTGCATGAGATTGCACTAGTTTCATTTTGTGATTTTTGAAAATGGGAACCTAAAATTTTGTAAAAAATGGTAGGAAATTTTAGGTCCCAACATGTGTTATAAGTTTTTAAAACAACAAAAAAAGAAAATCAAATTCTTTTTTATGTTGACTATTTTTTTTGCTGCCTGCAGCCAAAAACCCTTCTCTTGCACGCTTGTGTTCTGGGAGGAGATAATCTTGCATTTTTTCATCAATTTGTTGCTATTTCATTGTGAGGATTCCACCATGTCGATGGGGAGGTCAAATAAGTAAGGATTTTTTTGTTGTTGTGAATTTGTTAATTTTAGGTTATTTTTTATATTCATTTGTTTAATTTGTAGGAAATGATAATGATCATGAAAACCTTCCTAAAAATCCACAACAACCAAAGCAACAACAACATGAACAAAATCCTCAAAAACCACAACAAAAATCTCCTCCACAAATCCCGCAACATCCTCCTCACACTTAGCAAAATTTAATGGGGGTAATTGAAAATAATAAAAAGAATATTGAGTTAATCACGAGGTTGAATGATCCTTTAGGTTCAACCATGGAAAGAAGAACACTTGCAAATTCACTTAAAGAAATGTTAAAGCATGTAGATGCAATCAACAAACAATTAAGTGGTTTGCAAGATAGGAGGTAGGAAGCTAGGAATTTTTACACAAATAAATTATCATATAAAGATGTAAAAGATGAAAAAATTACAAAATATGATTTGTGCTCATTATTCACCGATCCACACACAAATCAAAATATTGACCTCAATGCGAAGAGGTTTCCTATCCATTAGTACCACCACCAAGGGCTTAGGAACTCTTTTTGGGATAGGTGGTACATGGTTTTTGATTACCCACCATGCAAAAATTGTGGAGTCCCACAATATTTCCTAAGAAAACTCTACTACAAGTTCATCCTGAACAAAATCCTGAATTATTTTGATATGAGGGACTTCGAAGGGATAGGTGGGGGGTCGACTCAAGATAGACCCCATGCATGACAGGATCCTAGGTGACAAGTGCGATGACCTCTCACTAGGTTGGCTCATGACCACATCGTTATTCCTTCCATCGTGAAGGAGAGTGTCGAGGTAGACACTTTGTAGGCTATCATCTCTTTGACCTAGAGTGTCATCCAACATTCTAGTCCTATAGTATACCACCATCCACGGGAGTATTTGAGTGGTATGCTTCTACCCCATTTGTGTCAATTTTGTGGGGTGACTTGCACATATGACCCCACCGACACTCAAGAGGTTGCTACACAAGATACATCTATAGCGACGGAGATAGCGATGGAAACTGACATTTTCAATGAGGCTTATGGCATCGATACTCAGGTAAATGTTAGCATGATCATTGAATTTAATTTATTAAATTTCATTTTTGAAATGCAAGATTAACTAATTTATTTTAATGATGGTAATAAAATTTTAGGGTCACTGTGTTGATACTGGATACACCAGCCCTATACCTGCTTATTACTCCACTGCATCTACCGTTGAGGTATGTAACTAGTAAACAATTATAAATTTATTACATGTTAATAGCATTGTTATATGAATAGTATTCTAATATCTAATTTCGGATGTTGAATAGGCTAATATTGGAGGTTTCATGGGAACACCTCCCAGTGCCAGCAGAGTTAAACAAACCTTCATGCAAGTAATAGAATAAAGAGTTTAACTAATGAATTGTACTTAAAAGATTTGTGTAGTTTATATTCATATCGTTGATTGCATTGCATTGCACATCTTTTAAACTCAAAGCATTACTTCACATTCCATAACTAATAACTAGATGTTGATAGATGAAAAAATTTCAACTACAATATAGTTGTTTAGAAAGTCAACATAAGCAGTGATACAATTACTTCACATAGCATAAGTAATAACTAGGAGCAACTGCCAATTGCATTTGATTGTCATGGAATTCCATGAGAACACTTTTTATTGAGGCATCTTTTCAAACAGTCCACTGCCTTGTCTATGCTATGGATACTTGGAAGAAATATATGAAAGAATTATAGTAAACAATAGCATAGACAAGGCAATGAGTTGTTTGAAAAAATGCCTCAAAGAAATGTGGTCTCATGGTGATGCCCATCACCATGAGACCCAATTTCTTTGAGGCATTTTTTCAAATAGCTCACCACCTTTTCTACGCTACCACATTTTCCATACTTGTCTACCAAAGCATTTTATCAAATAGTTCACTTCCTTGTTGTTGTGGCTAAAAGCCTAAAAAAAGGTGCTTTCCAACAAACTATGAGACCACTTTTCTTAGAGGCATTTTTTCAAACAACTCACCACCTTTTCTATGCTACCACATTTTCCATACATGTCTACCAAATAATTTTATCAAATAGTTCATTTCCTTGCTGCTATGGCTAAAATCCTAAAAAAGGTGCTTTCCAACAAACTATGGATGCTTGGAAAAGATCTATCAAAGCATAAAAGTAAGCAATAGCATTGACAAGGCAGTGAGTAGTTTGAAAAAATTCCTTGAAGAAATGTGGTCTCATGGTGATGGAATTCCATTCCATCACCATGAGACCACATTTCCTTGAGGCATTTTTTCAAACAGCTCACTACCTTTTCTATGTTACCACATTTTCCATACACGTCTACCAAAGCACTTAATCAATCTACTCACTTCCTTGATGCTATGGCTAAAATCCTAAATTAGGTGCTTTCTAGAAAACTATGGATGATTGGAAAAAATATATCAATGCATAATAGTAAGCAATAACATAGAAAAGGAAGTGAGTAGTTTGAAAAAATTCCTCAAAGAAATGTGGTCTCATGGTGATGGAATGCCATTCCATCACCATGAGACCACATTTCTTTGAGGTATTTTTTCAAACAACTCACCGCCTTTTCTATGCTACCACATTTTCCATACATGTCTACCAAAGCATTTTATCAAACTACTTGAACTTCCTTGCTACTATGGCTAAAAGCCTAAAAAGGGTGCTTTCCAACAAATTATGGATGCTTGGAAAAAAACTATCAAAGCATAATAGTAAGCAATAGCATAGACAAGGCAATGAGTAGTTTGGAAAAATGCCTCAAAGAAATGTGGTCTCATCATGATGGAATGCCATTGCATCACCATGAGACCACATTTTTTTGAGGCATTTTTTCAAATAGCTCACCACCTTTTCCATGCTACCACATTCTCCATAAATGTCTACCAAAGCATTTTATCAAACTACTCACTTCCTTGCTGCTATGGCTAAAAGCCTAAAATAGGTGCTTTCCAACAAACTATGGATGTTTGAAAAAAATCTATCAAAGCATAATAGTTGTAGACACTAAAAAATGTCCTACATGATATCATACACACAAATTAGATTTACTAACATCATTTCCTCTCAAAACCCATCCTCTTTTCGCTTAATTAATCGAATTAACCTAGCTAATTAATTAATGGCATCATTTTCATCTATTAACCTCACACATCAAATCGGTTTAATTCACCCCCTTTCATGCTAACACTTCATCTCATTAAATTAAATAAATCAAAGTATTTAATTTAATTCCCCAAGTCATCTTATTTGATTAAATAACCCTAAGTTATTTAATTAAATATCATTTCATCTCCCCCCATTCATTAAATCATTTAATTTAATTAATACCCCTTTAATTCTTCTAATCCCCTAATTGTGTGATTAAACCATGTTTAATTATCAATTAAACTAATTTTCCTCCAAAAGGGGAATATTCACATGGAATATTCCTTATCCCTTTTTTGCACAATTAAAAATTTCTTTTAATTTAAAAAATATCTTTATCCTCACCCATGAGAATATTCTCTCTCCTCCAATCATCTCACTTGGCTTCTTGAACAAGCTAAACCTTTAACCTCTTGAGAAAGTCACCTTGTGACCTATGTGTGAAGGTCAAAAATGTGTTTGTTTGGAACAAATGTGAGCCCTTGATTAAATCTCATCTTGCACTCTCATCTGTTGATGAGAATCCAAGATCTATGTCTCCTATTTCCTCCATCCTAGACCATTGATTAGCTTTTTCAATATCAACCCTCCATTTTTCATTTTCTCTCCTATAAATAAACACTATTTGGAGACAAATAGATCCATCTTTCAATTGAAAACATATGATGTTGAACTCACTTGCATTCACACTCATAATTTACTCACTTTTAGCTTATTTTACTTCATTTTAGTTGCATAATATCTTAAAGCATACATTAATGGCTTCCATGCATCCATCTTAGCAATGTTTATAAATTAGGGTTTCCATCTTCTAGCTTAGATTAGCTTATCAATTTCATAGATCAATTTTAGCAACGCCCAATTTAACCAGAGCAATGCCCAAATTTCAAATCTTGATGCTATTGTGTTCAATGACACCCAACCAGGGTAAGAAGTTTTATGATCATTTTATTGACATGTGCTTTAATTTTCTAGATTCATCAAATCACTAGCACACTTCTAACATTGCTCTGGCTTTTAGACTAACAAGGTTTTTGTAGGTTGGATGACATGGAGTTAAAGTGAACAAAGCCTTCTTATCTTGAAATTCTATAATTGTAACAAGCCTTTGATGCTTTTAGGGAAATTATAACCCAACTTTTTATGCTTTCTACTTTTTGCTATAGGACCTCACTATATTTCAATTGGGTTTAAAACAAACGCTCAAATGGGACTAAAATTTAACCCTCATCTCATCATTGTCTTTTGGGTTTAAAATTGAACAAATCAACTTCATATTTAATTTGGTGCATAAAATGAAGTCATCTTAGCTTAGGGGCTAAAATTTACAACTATTTGTCATGTTTTTTGGTTTACAATGTTGTTATTAAATTTATATGCAATTCACTCACAGCATTCAGCAATCTTGAGAAATAGAAACATTCCTTAACACTTTGTATAATCACCTACATCTTTCAATTTGGATTAAAACTGAACCCCTTTGCGAGTGTGAGAAAAAGGCATAGTGTGTGTTCTCTCTTTGTTCATACAAATGAAGATGATTGAATTACAGATGTACTTCCTTGCTATTGTTTATCCTTAGAGGGCCTTTCTCCCTGATTTAAAAGGAGGGAATGACCCAAGCAGTAATGAGCTAAAGCCAAGCTCTTCCAAACCGATATATAAATGTGTGGTTGCAATGAAAATTGTAATCAATGGGAAATGGTACATGATAGCTCTCCCACAGTATCTTTATGATGCGTAAAGCCCTTATTCTAAGGGTTGGGAGACCTCTTGGTGGAGTTTATCATTGCAACCCCTAAACTTGAAGCCCTTATTACAAACCCTTGTTTAGAAGCCAAAAATCCTTAATACTTGTTGGTGCAAGAATGGTTGTTCTGAAGCTGCCCCACATTTGTACTATCCAATTGTAGAAAAAAAAATCCTTTTGATCTCTAAATCTTAAGTATTTTGAGATTTGGTGGTCTCGAGAAGTGTGTGTTGTGGAGGGGAGCCAATGTCGCCAAATCTCTAACTATTCGCATTGTGTAGTGTTTGGAAAAATCTGAGTGGGGATTCAACAATTATAGCCATTTTGAACCTAGTGTTGTGAAAGATTGTGAGTCAGTTTAATACTTTGCTTGGTTTCAAAATGATAAAAAAACATTCAGTACATTCAGTTTAACACTTTGGCCTAAATATGGATACCTCTTGAAAATAGCCTTGATAGTACTATTTTTCCTAAGGATTCTATCCTTAGAGATTTCTAAATATCTTGAATTGTATCAAAATCCATATTTTCGAAAGAGAACATAAACAATTATGGCTTTAACCTCATGATTCTCACAAAATGGACATTGTGAAAGTTATGATGTTATTGACATAAACATTCAGTTTGAAAACATAATCAAGACAAGTGTTTGTGGTAAAATAAACTTATTAAGCAAGATAAATTGACAAAAGAACCTCACATGACTATTTGGAGATCGATTGCTCCCATTGAACAACCTAATCTTCCAAGTTCTATAATTCAACCAAAATTTGAACTCATTAATGGAGAAAAAACCAATCTCATTAGCAGTTTGAGAAGCTTCACTTTTGAAATAAAAGAAACAAATACCCAATGGAGAAATGTAGCAACCATTTTAGACAAAGAAGAGGAACAAGCTGATATTGAGGCTATAAGGCCCACATTACCACCACCCACATGGCAATAAATATCTTCCTTTCTTCCATAAAATTTAATTGTTTCTAAATGGTCTCATGTAAAGTTAGGATCCCTAAAGTAAGGTCTACAGGTCGTCATTTTAGACTTAGACATCTTAGTCCAAAAGCTCTCAAGAAACACCTTTGGGAACTTCACAAAACTAGAACTAGGTTCGTATATAACTTTTACAAACATGCTTCAAGACACAATACAAACTTGTATTCCTTCTATTACTATTAGAATCCTGAACTTTTCCAATATTGCTAATTTCTCACATAATCATGATCTTGAACTCCCATAAATGATCTATCACAAAATCAAAATCTGTAGAGGAAGATCCAAAAATCACCATTATAGATGTAGGTATCATAATTCCAAATTCATTAGGAAGTGGACCTTAATACTTTATCGTAATCACAACCTCTTTTTGAGAAACCACTATGCTCAATCTAGGAGGAACCAAACCGATTTACATACCTATATCCATAATCTTTAGGATTTGAAAACTTTAGAGGTCTAGTATCATTCTCATTAACTTGGTCTTGTCAAAACAAAGGTTCACTTTAAGTCAACATTGGGTCAAACATCTCATTCACCCCTTCATCAAATTCCATCCTTCACTTCATCAAAATTTGCATGATTTTTAAACACGCTACTTTTGGAATTAACATCTATCAAACCAAACCCCTAACTTTCCTATTTTGTATGAGAAATGTATTCATTTCCATGCATTTACATAAGTTATTTATCATCTTTGAACTAGTTTATCTTGAAGGTCATGATTCTACCCTAAATATTAACAAGTTCATGAACATCTTTTCTCCCAATATCAAAACATCAAACTCAAGTCAAAAGTGTTGTCCCAAAATGTTTGCAAAGATCACTTCCCACATCACCCACCTTTTCATCCCCTATTATCATCATTTCTCCAAAAAGACTTAGAGCATCCCTTTTACCTAGATTTGATTCAACTAGAGAGTTCAAACATCACAAATCACAACACAACTCTCCCAAAGGTGACACAAAATTTATGGGAAAGAATACATCACAACACAAGAGAATAATGGAGAAAACTAAAGTTACATTTACCTCAAGTGATCCAAATCCTTTAGAATTTGATCTAAGAAGTCAAGATACACCATCGCAATAACCTTCATAACCATTAGGACCATATGAGATAAAAGATATCACAAGCAATCCATTTGAACTCACAAGGGAAGAACTCATGGAACATCAAGCCTTTGAAAATGTAAATCCTATCTCCCCATCATTTGTTGCAAAAAATTAGGCATAGGGCTCCACAACTCCATCATTAGGGCTAAATCAAACCTACATTCCCACTATTACAACAAGCCTTGGTTAAGACTTTGGTCATAATCTTTCATTTAAAAACAACATCTGGGTATGTGGTGACTGATCATGCTATACTATATAGCCCATGGTATACTGTACACCCTGACACCTATCCTTTTTTGCGTCATCACCGAAAAAGGGAAAAATCAACAAAAAAGGAAAAATCCAATTTCGTAGAACCCAAAACTCTGGAAGCTTCTAAGCTTGTTAAAAAGGGGTTCATATTGGTATTACAATATGATGAAAAATGCAATTATTCACAAGATTGTAATAAGTTTTGTACTGGATAATAAAAGGATTGGATGGTTGCGGTTTGGTGGATGTAGCCCGGATTGGGTGAACCACGTTAAATTCTTTGTGTTATGATTTATTATGTGTGTGTGTTTCAGTTTCTCTGTTTATTAATTAAATCTGCATTTAATTGTTAGATATCTGCCATCTCTAACCCTAACAAGTGGTATCAGAGCAGGTTTTGTTTCATTTATCATTTGTAGGAAGGTCTCACGGCTGAGTGAGAGTCTCACGGTTGAGTGGGAGCAATGGCAGATGAGGGCAAGAAAGTTGAGAAGTTTAATGGGCATAACTATCAGTTATGGAAGATGCAAATGGAGGACTATCTCTATCAGAAGGATTTATGGTGGCCATTGGAAGGGAAAACCAAGAAACCCATAGCAATGTATGATGAGGATTGGGAGATCTTGGATAGGAAGGCTCTTGACAATATTTGATTATGCTTGGCAAACCCTGGCGAAGTTATATGAAAAGCCTTCTGCTTCGAATAAGGTATTTCTTATGAAGTGTTTATTTAATATGAAAATGGTAGAAGGTGGGTTAGTTACTGATCATTTAAATGAGTTTAATACGGTCATGAGTCAATTAACTTCTGTAAAAGTAAACTTTGATGAAGAAATTAGGGCTCTTTTGATTCTATGTTCTTTGCCTGAAAGATGGAATTGCTTGGTAATGGCTGTTAGAAATTTTGTTTCTAGTTTGAATACATTGAAATTTGATGATGTTGTTAGTGTTATTTTGAGCAAGGAAATCTGTAGGAAAAGCTCAGGTAAAACATCCACATTAGGCAATGTTTTGAATGCAAAAAGTAGGGGCAGAACAAAGGAGAGAGGAAACAATTCTGGAAATCGTGGGAAGTCACAAGGAAAATCAAAGGACAAAAGGTCCCAATCTAGAGACAGGAGGGATTGCTGGTACTGTGGTAAGCTGGTTCATTTGAAGAAAGATTGTTGGTCTCAGAAAAATAAAGGAGACAAAAAGGAAGTAAAGAGGCAAATGCGGTAAGTAATAAATCTGATGAGGATGCTTTGATTCTTTCCCTTGATAATGTTGATGATTCTTGTGTGTTAGATTTAGGGGCTTCATTTCATGCTACCCAACATAGAAGTTATTTTCTTGATTATGTCCAAGGGGATTTTGGGTTGGTTTATTTAGGAGATAACTAACCCTGTCAAATTGTTGGAAAGGGAAGAATCAAGATTAAGTTGTAGAATGGGAATCATTGGCTACTACGTGAGGTAAGGCAAGTTCCAAAGTTAAGTAGAAATTTAATTTTAGCAGGGCAACTAGATGATGAAGGTTGTGTTGTTACATTTAGTGATAAAAATTGGAAGGTCACAAAGGGTGCCTTAGTGGTAGCAAAAGGTGTGAAAGTAGCCACCTTATATCTTTGTACAGGTCATATTGTTTCTTCTACTTTAATTGTTACAGAAAAGGGTCAATGTTCAAGAACAATTGTTGCAGTTCAGCAAGTAGAAGATCATACAGTTGCTGTGGACTCTGAATAAGCATTGTGGCATAATAGACTTGGGCATATGAGTGCAAAAGGTATGAAAGTACTTCATTCAAATAATGTTTTACCAGGTCTAAAATATGTTAATATGGATTTATGTGAAAGTTGTGTGTATGGAAAACAAAAGAGAGTAAGTTTTCTCAAGGATGGGAAGCAAAAGAAAGATGAGAAATTGGAGCTTGTGCATATGGATGTATGGGGACCAACTCAAGTATCTTCTCTTGGTGGCTCTCTATATTATGTTAGATTCATTGATGATGTAACTAGGAAGGTATGGATTTATTTCCTTAGGCAGAAATCTGATGAATTTGAAACTTTTAAAAAATGGAGAAGCTTGGTTGAGAATGAGGCAGGCAAAAGGCTAAAATGTCTCAGATCTGATAATGGTGGTGAGTATTGCAGCAAAGAGTTTGAAGATTATTGTTCCTCTAATGGTATTCGTAGGTAGAAAATGATTCCAAGGACTCCACAGGAAAATGGAGTGGCTGAGGGCATGAATAGAACAATAATGGAGCATGCACGGACTATGAGATTGCATGTTGGGCTGCCTTTAAAAATGTGGGCAGAGACTGTAAACATTGTTTATTTAATTAATAGAGGTCCCTCTAAACCTTTGGTTTGTGGTGTTCTAGAGGAAGCATGGAAAGGTAAGAAGGTGAGTTATTCTTTTCTCACAACCTTCGATTGTGAAGCATTTGCACATGTAGATTCTAAAAATAGAACCAAGCTTGATGCAAAATCAAAGAAATGTGTATTTGTTGGATATGACATTGATGAATTTAGTTATAGGCTTTGGGATTTTGAAAATAAAAAAATTGTGGGAAGGATGTCATATTCAATGAGAAAGTGTTGTACAAAGATCTATTGCTACAGCATGAGAAGAAAGAAAATGATTATGTAGTGTTGAATGATATTCCAAACAATGATGTTTCAGTGGTTCCTCATGCTGGGCAAAAACAGCAACAACAAATACCACAAACTCCTGTTAGATGATCTTCAAGGATAAGTAGACCTCCAGAAAGATTCTCTCCCTCTTTGTATACTATTTTGTTAACTGATGCTGGTGAACCAGAATATTATGATGAAGCTATGCAGGTGGATACCAAGGTTCAGTGGGAGCATGGAATGGAAGAAGAAATAGACTCCTTGCTAAAAAACCAGACTTTGGAATTATGCAAGTTGTCTGCAGGTAAAAAGGCTTTACCAAACAAATGGGTTTATAGGCTGAAAGAGGAGGATGGAGGTAAGAATAGGTTTAAAGCCATATTATTTGTAAAGGGATTTGCACAGAAAAATGGTATTGATTTTGATGAGATTTTTTCTCTAGTTGTTAAAATGACTTCTATTCGTATTGTTTTAAGTATTGTGGTTGCTGAAGATTTGCATTTAGAACAGCTTGATGTTAAAACATCCTTTCTCCATGGTGATTTGGAAGAGGAAATATATATGAACCAACCACAAGGATTTGAGGTCAAAGGTAAGGAGAAACTAGTGTGCATATTGAAGAAAAGTTTATATGGCTTGAAGCAAGCACCTCGGCAATGGTACTTGAAATTTGATAGTTTTATGGCTGAGCAAGTATACTGTCGGTGTAATTATAACCATTGTGTTTATTTTAAGAGGTTGGATAATGGCATCTACATTATTTTATGTTTATATGTTGATGACATGCTTGTAGCAGGGTCTAACATGGATCACATAAGTGAGCTAAAACAACAGTTAGCAAAATCTTTTTCTATCAAGGATTTGGGGGCAGCAAAGCAAATCCTTGGTATGAAAATTCTTAGAGATAGGAAAAGCAGACAATTTTTTTAATCTTAGGCTAATTATGTTGAAAAGGTGTTGCAGAGATTTCATACGGAGAATGCAAAAGCTATCAGCACACCTTTGCCTAGTCATGTTAAATTGACTAAGGATATGTGTCCAAAGACACAAGAGGAGGAAGAAAAAATTTCCAAAGTACCATATGCTTCAGCTGTAGGCAGTTTAATGTATGCCATGGTATGCACGAGACCGGATATTGCACATGCTATAGGAATTGTTGGCAGGTATTTGAGTCATCCCAAAGTTGAGCATTGGAATGTGGTAAAATGGATTCTCAGGTACTTGAGAGGTACATCCAATAATTGTTTATGTTTTGGGGGCTCTAATACTAATTTAAAAGGCTATGTTGACTCAGATTTGGTAGGGGATATAGATACCAGGTGGAGTACCACAGGTTATGTTTTTACAGTTGGTGGGACAGTAGTGAGTTGGATTTCTCGATTGCAAAAGGTGGTTGCTTTATCCACCACAAAGGTGGAGTATGTTGTTGCAAAAGAGGCAGAAAAGGAGATGATATGGCTGCAAATTTTCATGGATGAGTTGGGAAAACAACAAGCTGGAAATTATTTGTTTACAGATAGACAGAGTGTTATACATCTTGCAGATAAATTTGCCTTGCATTCTAAAAAAAAACACATACAGTTGAGATATCATTTCATTTGGTCGGTGTTGGAGGATGGACAAGTCAAGCTAGACAAGATACATACAGATGTCAATCTAGCAGATATGTTTACGAAGGTGGTGAAAAGGGAGAAGTTGAGCTCCTCTTTAGCTTCAGTTAGCCTTCAAGGTTGAATTTAAGTATAACAGAGTAGTAGGGTCCAAGGTACTTATTTCTAGTGGGAGCTGTAATTGCATTAGTGTCATCCAGGATCAGTCTCCAAGTGGGAGATTGTGTTGGTGTGGAGCCTGATCATTCTCCAAGTGGGAGATTGTTGGTATGTGGTGATTGATCATGCTATACTATATAGCCCATGGTATACTATACACCCTGTCACGTATCCTTGCCGAGGTCCGAAAAAGGGAAAAATCAATGAAAAAGAAAAAATTGAATTTTGTAGAACCCAAAAATATGGAAGCTTCTAAGCTTGTTAAAAAGGGGTTCAAATGGGTATTACAGTATGATGAAAAAATGTGATTATTCACAAGATTGCAATAAGTTTTGTACTGGATAATAAAAGTATTGGATGGCTGCGGTTTGGTGGATGTAGCCCGGATTGGGTGAACCACATTAAATTCTTTGTGTGTTTTAGTTTCTCTGTTTATTAATTAAATCTGTATTTAATTGTTAGATATCTTCCATCTCTAACCCTAACACAACACACTAGTGGGCACACTTGAAACTAATCCTCCATCTCACCCAACCACTTGGACACCTAACTTTGGTGCTCCTTCTATTCTCGAAGATCCTAAACCAACCATACACACCTTTTTAACTTCATTAGTCTATAACTACTTCAACATATCAGGCACATCCTTCTTCATCCATACCCATGAGTACCACAAGCAGGCCTACCATCACACAAAGCAATGCAGATCAAGTATCTCAAAACAACGTGCAAGGGTATATCAGTACCATACCACAAAGTCCACCCTTAAAGCAAATAGGGACATCCTTACCCAATCCCCCAATTGGTTCATCCATACCATTGGTTTCACAAAACACATCCACACCATCCATTATCAACCCATCCCAAAGGAATCCCTTGGTAACAAATCCTGCCAACACAAGTAATACATTATCTACATCCCTAACAAAAGGGAATCCTCAAGACATGGGATAAGGAAACATTTTTAATCAATGGAATCAAGGTCCTAGTGTGTCATTTCCACCACATAATCTAATGGCACCATCCTCATCTTTTCCCATAGTTCCCTTTACTATGCCAAATCAAACAGGATCTCAAACCTGCATTCCTCCACCCTAATCTACTATCTTACAAGGAATGTTGAACCAAGGAAATCCTCAACATCTCATCACCAATCCGTTACCCACTCAAAACATCAATATCCATAATCCTTCACTGATGTCCCAACAACCACCTGATCCCTCATTACAAGTGTACGCCTTAGCCTTGCAACAAGCACAACAAGCCTATCAACAAGCCATAGCAACACAACAACAACAACAAGAAGTAGCCATAGTGGCACAATAAGCAGCTTTAGCACACCAACAACAACAATAACAAGAAACCTTAGTAGCACAACAAGCAGCCTTAGCACAACAACAATAGCAACAACACCAAGCAGTCTTAGTCATAAAAGAAACCTTAGCACATCAACAACAAGAACAATCAGCATTAATAGCACAACAACAACATCAAGCCTATCAAGTAGCTTTAGCAACATTGCAACAAGAATAGGCCCAACAGTAAGCCCTAGTGGCACAACAACAAAAACAAGCTCAAGACCAATCCTGACTAGCTCAACAATATTCCCAACAACAGCAACAAAGTTCCTATTATAATCCTCAATCAAACATCATTAATCCAAATGTATTAGGAACATATACATCAATATCCCAATCACCTTCACCGAATCTCACACTGCCATACACCCCATACAATTCATCCATCATTCCACTATATGCTCCTCCACCCAACCCGCAAGATGATCTAGCATCTCAATTTAAGGCACTCTCATAAGAAATGCAAGACCTTCACATTGGCAAGGCAAAGAAGCCACATACGTAGAACTTGTGTCCATATCCATTCGATCGAAACATCGCAATGGTACCATTCCCTCCTAATTTTGATATCCACAAATTTGACAAATATAAAGGGAGAGAAAGTCTTGTGGAACATATCAAAGAATTTAACATCATGTGCATGGAGGTGGCCTACAATGATTCATAATTGATGTGCCTCTTCCCTCAAAGTTTAGCAAGTCTGGCTATGGATTGTGTTTTTCATCTAGCTCCTCATATCAAAACTTTCCAAGAAATTATGGGTAAATTCATCGATCACTTCTCCTTCAATATGGACATGGATGTCAGTTTAGAGGAATTATACACTCTTAGAAAAAACAAAGGACAAACTTTCACTAATTTCTTACAATGGTGGAGATAGAGAGCTGGTAAGAGAAAGTGGCCTCTTCTCGATGAACAAGTGGGAATCATTATTGCCAATCTAGATCCAGATCTATCCTTCCACTTAAAAATGTAGTGCATCACATCATATGACGAGCTTTTCCCTAGAGCCCTTAACATTGAGAGAGCTATAATCTCACAAGGAAATACTCAAGCTTACAAAGACAACCACCCATCAACTAGTTGAAATGAAAAGCCTCACGCCTAGGCTAAAAACAAGAACGTGAAAAATGATGCTGTGGTAGATGCTAAGGTAATCCTAAGTGCTCCTAGACCAAAAAATAATCAAGTTGCTAACATCCAGCCAATTGTGCAACAAATGACACCTTCTCAAAACAATCAGATCAATAACACTAAAATACAAAGGAAAACCAATAACAAGAAAAACTATCCTAAATGCAAGTACACATAGTTATATGAGCCCATCAAAACTATAATAAAAAAGTTGGTAGATTCAAATCTGATCACTCTTCCTAACTTTAAAAACTACCAAGAACCACAAGAGAAACCATCCTAGTATAATGAGAAGGACCTTTGTGATTTTCACAAAATTAAAGGACATAAAACAAAAAATTGCATGAGGCTCAAAAACATTATCCAAGACCTCATAGAAACTGACACCACATTTGTTGAGGTACCAGTTGGGAATCAAGATCTTAAGATATACAAGAACCCTATGCCAAATCATAACAAAGAAAACAACACTAGAAAAGCTAATGATTACACAAACGTGCAACATACCTATTCCAATGTAGTTGCTATTGGAAATGTATGCCTCAATCAATACAGGCCAAAACCTCTTTAGGAGCCAAGTCGGTGTGACAGCTCTTATGTCTGGCCGAGAAGCAGCTTTGGTACATTCTATTTTGAATAGGTCGCTGTAACCTATTTTTTGTCTTGCCGAATGCTTTCATTGTGGAGCTATCGCTGTGACAAGGAGTGTTTGGTATGACCTCTTAGCACTCAGGAGACCTCTGTCCGAAAGACCATTCAATCGTGAATTGGGGAGACTCATGGTGATCACGAGCTTCAGGATAGCCTATAGCGGCTCGGTGAGAAGTCCCAGTGAACAGTGAATGTCTCACCGACAGGAATACATATGATGTTTTCACCATAACCTAAAGATCTTGGTGTGAGGTCTTAGCGATAGAAGAAAGTCATCGACGGGGACTCACTCGGGAGTCATCGATGTAACACTTAAGTTTCGTTATAAAGTCTGGGCGATGTGCAAATGTATCACCGACAGAAGCTCAAGTGTTGGCTATTGGGGTAACCCAAAGGTCCTGGGAAGACGTCTCAGCAAATGTTGAAGGTCTCACTGACAAAAACAACTTTTGGGATCTTCGGTATAACTCTTGGCGATGGATGAACACTTCGAGGTAAGTCCTAGAGCTCGGCATGATGTCTTAGCGAAAGTAACATGTCTTGCCGATAGTGCTTTATGTTGAAGCCTTCAGGGTAAGTCTTGGAGTTTGGTATGTTCTCTCGATGAAAGATGTAAGTCTTGTCGACTAGTGATTGGAGCTCGGTGTAACATGTGACTTTGGTATAACCTTTGATGACTCGCTATGATCTCCTGGTGAAAGCGATAGGTCTGGGCGACTGCGTGGTGACTCAGTGTAACACATGAAGCTCGATGGAACATCTTGGTGATATTGGTTACTCTTGGCGATATCGGTATGAAGGTTATGTGGCATCGGCGAGACACTATTAGTGTCTCACTGAGATGCCAACACAGTGTGAATTCTGTTGACCGAGTAAGACTTTCTGATGTGGCATCTCATGGACAAATAGGAGGAGCTGAATGTGAACCATTAGCAATTGGTTCATTGTGACAATTCTGTGAGGAATTTCTACAGATAGAGTTTGACATGGATATACTCTATGATTGCAGATTGTAATCGGTTGGTTGCATCGACGGATTGGCAGGTGATTGAATGATCAGTAGATGTATTATGTTCTGTAAAGTTTGTAACTTGAAGGTTCCTATACAAGTTTGTTCATGGTGAATGTTGCTATAAACAAACACCAAAAAGATAAGTTTGTCATTTGTATGTAATCTCCATTACTATAATACAAAGTGATTTCTCTTGGTGTGGTGGGTTTTTCTCCCATAAGGGTTTTCCCACTTATATATGGTGTTCATGTTTGATTGTCAAATACTCTATTTATGTTATTTGTTTCATAGTGCATCTTAATTGGACTGTAATTGTAAAATTTAAATGTATATCTACATTCTTTCCTAAGGTATTAATGTTAGGAGAATTGTTTTTCGCATCTAATTTTCCTTACAAGTGGTATCAGAGCCTGGCCAGTTGTGTTATCCTTGTGGGTACGTTGGGTTTTTTTGTGTCAATTCTATTCAGTGGGAGTCTTGTAGAGTTTTTTATTTCTAATTACAGGTTGAGATAGCTAGCACGTCTGGAAAGATTGAAATAGAGAAATTCAATGGCAGTAACTTTGAGTTGTGGAAACTCAAGATGGAGGATCTTCTAGTTGATCATGATATGTGGATTGTTGTGTCTAGAACTAAACCTACAGGCATGAAGCAAGAGGATTGGGACCTTGCAGATAAGAAGTCTAAGGGGATGATAAGGCTCTGTTTGTCAGATTTAGTCCTTCTGAATGTGCATGAGGAGAAGACTACATCTTCCTTGTGGAATAGACTAGCGTCTATTTATCAGGGGAAATCTTTGGTGAATAAACTCTTCCTGAGGAAAAAGCTGTATTCTTTGAGAATGCAGGAAGGAGGGTCTGTAGCTGATCATTTGAATGCATTTAATATGTTGATTGCTCAATTGACATCTGTTGGTGTGAATACCGAAGAAGAGGATCGTTGTATGCTTCTGTTGTGTTCTTTGCCAGAATCATGGGATCATCTAGTGATGGTGATTGGGAGTACAACATCTAGTTTCAAGATGGAAGATGTTGTTGGTTCTTTACTGTCAGAAGAGATGAGAAGGAAATCTTCTAAGATGGAAAAGGAAGCTCTTGCTATCAGAGGAAGACCGAAGAGAAAGGAAAGAAGAAGGACAAGAATTCCAAATCAAAATCAGAAGGGAGATCAAAGTCTCCTGGCAAGAAGTCCAAGGTGAGGTGCTGGAACTATGGGCAACCTCATCATGTTCGAAAGGATTGTAAAGAGGAGAAGAAGAAAAAGTATTCTTCCAACAATGACTCTTCTCATAGTGATGTAGACGCCTTCATTGCTGCCTTAGCTACTCAGGCATCAGATGATGTTTGGCTGATTGATTCTAGAGCATCTTTCCACATGAAATCTAATAGAGACTGGTTCACAAGGTATCAAGAATACGATGGTGGAAAGGTGTACTTAGCGAGTGATTCAAATTTGGAGATTGTTGGCTGTGGAAGAGTCATAATCAAATTTCCTGATGGCAGAGCAAAGAGAATTAATGATGTAATGCACATACCAGGTCTGGCTCAAAATCTACTATTCATCAGTAAGCTGAATGATATCGGAGTGCAAGTCACGTTCTCTGGGAATGGCTGCAAGATGACTAGAGGTTCAATGGTGTTGTCTAGAGGTGCTCGAATTGGTACCTTGTACAAGTTGGATGCACATGATGTTCAATGTAACAGTGTCTCTGGAAAGTCACTGAAAGCTGCTCATGGAGGTATAGAGGGAAATATCCCTAATTATGTAAACTCTATGGAAGTAAAAATTCTTGCAGAGAAGACTATGCTTTGGCATAATAGGTTAGGCCACGTAGGAGAAAAAGGTTTAAAAACCTTGAAGAATAAAAACCTAGTTGAGGGGCTTGAAGATTGTAATCTTGAATTTGAATTCTATGAACACTGTATATATGGAAAGCAACACCGTGTTTCATTTTATGACAGTCCTCATAAATCTTCTGGTTTGTTAGATTATATTCATTTAGATGTGTTTGGTCTAGTGAATGTTTCTTCTTTGTCTAAGTCAAGATACTATGTGTCGTTCATTGATGATTATTCGAGAAGAGCATTTGTTTATTTTTTGAAAAGTAAATCAGAAGTGTTCAGTTGATTTAAGGAATTTAAGAACCTCATTGAAAATCAGACTAGTAGAAAAATAAAATGATTAAGTACTAATAATGGCGGTGAGTTCTGTTTTGATAAATTTGAAAGATACTATAAAGACCATGGGATTAAAAGACACAAGACTACACCTTATACTCTATAGCAGAATGGAGTTGGAGAAAGGTTCAATAGGATGGTGATGGAGAGAGCACGAAGTATGCTTAGTAGTGCTAGCTTGGAGGATAAGTTCTGGGCTGAGGCTACTGCTACTGCATGTTACTTGATTAATCGATCTCCAAATTCTACTCTTGTTGAGAAAACACCTTTGGAAGCATGGTCTAGTAAGAAGCCCTCTCTTAGACATATTTGAGTCTTTGGCTGTGAGGCATATGCATATGTGCCAGATGTAAAAAGATCCAAATTGGAGAACAAGGTTGTCAAGTGTATTTTTATTGGCTATAGTGTTGTCATAAAAGGATACAAGCTTTGGAATCCTGAAACAGAGAAGGTTGCATATAGCAGAAGTTTAATCTTTTATGAGCTAAAACCTTCCACCTTGGATCTATAGTCAGAGACAAAGTCAGAAAATAATAAGGATGTAGCAATAATTCCTCCTACACCAGAGAAAGAGGAATTGAAAATTCAAAATGTACCTAAAAATGAGGAGAGCTCAAGCAATTCTGAAAGTTTTGAAGAAGAACCTCAGCCTTAGCCAGTGAGGAAGTCAACCCAAGAAAGGAAACAACCAGATAGGTATGGGTTCTCATTGATTGATTCTACTTGTGCCTATGCTTTAATTTCTAGTACTGATGAGCCTAGGACTGTAAAGGAGGCATTTAAAATGTCTAATTTAGATTCTTGGTTGGAAGCCATGGAAGAAGAGATGGCATCTTTAGAAAAGAATGATACCTGGAGTCTGGTACCCTTACCTAAAGGCAGAAAACCTGTGGGCTACAAATGTGTATTTAAGAAAAAGATTGGTCTAGATGGTAGTGTAGAAAAGTACAAGGAAAGACTGGTTGCAAAGGGTTATTCCCAGGTAGAGGGAATTGACTATGGGGAAATATTCTCACCTGTAGCTAAGCTGACGTCCATTAGATTTCTTTTGTCACTTGCAGTAGCATATGACTTAGAGGTCGAATAGATGGATGTGAAGACAACATTTCTTCATGGTGATCTTGAAGAAGAAATCTATATGTCCCAGCCTAAGCACTTTGTTGAAAAAGGTAAAGAAAAACTGGTATGCAAATTAAAGAAGTCTATGTATGGGTTAAAGCAGTCACCTAGAATGTGGTACCAGAAATTTGATACTTTTGTATTGTCTTTGGTATTTGTTAGATCAAAATCATATCATTGTGTATATTATAAATCTGAAAGTGATCGAGTTCTTGTTATTGCTCTCTATGTTGCTGATATGTTGTTCATAGGCAATAGTAAGCTAATGATTTCTGATCTTAAGTCTCAGTTGTCTGCTAAGTTTGAAATGAAGGATCTTGGTGCAACAAGGTATATTCTGGGGATGGAGATAACCAGGGATAGGAAGAGTAGAAAACTATGGCTCAGTCAAAGTAAGTATATCAGGACTGTTCTTGAGAGATTTTGTATAAATGATTGCAAACAGCTAGTGGTTCTAGTCATGCAAAGAACAAAGCTATCTGTTGAGGACTATCCAAAATCTCCTACTGAGATAGAGGACATGACCAGTGTACCTTATGCTAGTGCAGTTGGTAGTCTCATGTATGCAATGGTCTGTACAAGGCCAGAAATTGTGCAAGCAATGGGAGTTCTTAGTCGGTTTATGGCTAATCCTGGAAGAACACATTGGGATGTTGTAAAGAGAGTTTTTAAATATTTGAAAAGACTTCAGATTTTGCTTTGTGCTACCATGGTAACTTGGTTAAATCACAGAGGATTCTTAGTATTCGTGGCTATGTGGATTCTGATTGGGGAGGGGACATTGACAACAAGAGGTCCACCAGTGGATACATATTCATGATGAATGGTGGTGCAGTGAGTTGGATGAGCAAGCGGCAGGCTGTAGTCACTTTGTCCACTACAAAGGCTGAATACATGGTAGCTACTCATGCTTGTAAAGAATTTGTATGGTTGAAATGTTTGTGTTCTAACATTGGTTTTGATGCAGGGGAAATAATAATTTTCTATGACAGTCAGAGTGCAATTTTTCTGGCAAAGAATCCAACTTTCCATGCCAAGACGAAACATATTGATGTGCAGTACCACTTTGTATGAGATATGGTTGAGGATGGAAAGGTCAGTTTGGAAAATTTTGATACTCTAGAGAATGTTGTAGATGCATTGATGAAGCCAGTGAGCACAGACAAGTTCAGGTGGTGTGCTAGTTCAATGGGCCTCAAGGCCCATGTTTTTTAGTAAGATTTAATTATGCTCTAGAGTTGCCTGTATGATCTTTGTCAAGTGGGAGATTGTTGGAAATGTATGCCTCAATCAATACAGGCTGAAACCTCTTTAGGAGCCAAGTCAGTGTGACAACTCTTATGTCTGGCTGACAAGTAGCTTTGGTACATTATGTTTTGAATAGGTCGTTGTAACCTAGTTTGTGTCTTTCCAAATGCTTTCACTATGGAGCTATCGCTATGACAAGGAGTGTTTGGTATGACCTCTTAGTGCTCAGGAGACCTCTAGCTGACAGGCCATTCAATCGTGAATCAGGGAGACTGATGGCTATCACGAGCTTTGGGATAGCCTATAGCGGCTCGGTGAGAAGTCCCAGCAAACAGTGAATGTCTCACCAACATGAATACATATGATATCTTTGCCATAACGTAAAGATCCCAGTGTGAGGTCTTAGCGATAGATGAAAGTCATGCCGACGGGGACTCACTCGGGAGTCATCGATGTAACACTTAGGTTTCGTTATGAAGTCTGGGCGATGTGCAAATGTCTCACCGATGGAATCTCAAGTGTTGGCTATCAGGGTAACTCAAAGGTCCTGGAAAGACATCTCAGTGAACGTTGAAGGTCTCACCGACATAAACACCTTTTGGGATCTTCAGTATAACTCTTGGCGACGGATCAACACTTAGGGGTAAGTCCTAGGGCTCAGTGTGATGTCTTAGTGAAAGTAACATGTCTCACCGATAGTGCTTTATGTTGAAGCCTTCGGGGTAAGTCTTGGAGTTTGGTATGTTCTCTCAGTGAAAGATGTAAGTCTTGTCGACTAGTGATTGGAGCTTGGTGTAACATGTGACTTCAGTATAACCTTTGATGACTCGCTATGATCTCCTGGCAAAAGCAATAGGTCTGGGTGACTGCGTGGTGACTCAATGTAACACATGAAACTCGATGGAACATCTTGGCGATATTGGTTACTCTTGGTGACATTGGTATGAAGGTTATGTGGCATCGGCGAGACACTATTAGTGTCTCACCGAGATGCCAAGATAGTATGAATTCTGTTGACCAAGTAAGACTTTCTGATGTGGCATCTTGTGGATGAATAGGAGGAGTTGAATGTGAACTGTTAGTAGTTGGTTTGTTGTGATAGTTCTGTGAGGAAGTTCTATAGATAGAGTTCGACATGGATATACTATGTGATTGCAGATTGTAATCGATTGGTTCCATCAACAAATTGGTAGGTGATTGAATGATCAGTAGATGTATTATGTTTTGTAAAGTTTGTAACTTGAAGGTTCCTGTACAAGTTTGTTCATGGTGAATGCTACTGTAAACATACACTAGAAAGATAATTCTATCATTTGTATGTAATCTCCATTACTGTAATACAAAGTGATTTCTCTTGGTGTGGTGGGTTTTTCTCCCATAAGGGTTTTCCCACGTATATCTAGTGTTCATGTGTGATTGTCAAATACTTTGTTTTTGTTATCTGTTTCATAGTGCATCTTAATTGGATTGTAATTGTAAAATTTAAAAGTATATCTACATTCTTTCCCGAGGTATTGTCATTAGGAGAATTGTTTTCCGCATATAATTTTCCTTATAGTTGCTTCCTATGATAGTTTCATCAATGTCATCACCATCAAAGGGCATAGTGCAAAGTATCGAGTCACCACACAATGTGGTAAAGTCACTATCCAAGGAGTTCCACCTCAATCTAGGGCACAACCTACTCTGCCAATATCAAGTACCAACAAGTACAATCTCTTAGAACAACTCAAAAAGACCCCCGTGCAAATATCAATCCTAGAACTATTAAGGCTATCACTTGCACATAGGGAAATCCTTGAGAAAGCTTTATTAGAGTCATTTGTTCCTGATGATATCAAAACCAATCAATTTCAAGCTATGGTAGGCCATATCACCAATCATCTTCTCACCTTCTCTGAGAAGGATCTACCATCACAACCATCTCATAACCATGCTATACACCTTGAGGTCGTCATTCATAAGAACAAGGTCAAAAGAGTCTTAGAAGATGGAGGTGATGCATTGAACATTTTCTCCCTTCAACTGATCAAAAGTCTGAATTATTCAGAGGATACTATTGAGAGGACAAAGAGTACCACCATCAGGGCATACAACAACCAAGAATGTGTATCACAAGGAATCATTGCACTTCCCATCCAAGTAGGCCCTCTCATTGTAGAAACTAAATGCCAAGTGCTTGATCTTGATCTTCCCTATAACATCTTGCTTGGTCAACCATGGATCCATGCTCTAAAAGTTGTAGCCTCGACTTATCATTAATGTGTGAAATTTCCTTTTTAAGGTAGAGAAATCACCATCCATGGAGACCCTAAGCCTTTTTATTATTGCAAAATTCTTGAAGCCAAGTTCTATAAAACCCCCAAATACCCAAGAATGATGAAGGACCTACACCATTTACCTCATTTTTTGACCCATCATCCCTTACATCCACCTCACAAGCAAAAATAGCTATTGTGCATAATATTCCTGACATCAAAGCAATGATCCAAGATGATGGTTGTGGGAACTAAAAGCTATTGAAAGAAACCTTTGTTTTAGGAGAGTTACCTATTTCTCCTCAATCTCATGGGAAACCCACATCTAGCACCAAATAAATTGAAACAATCAAGATGGCAACTACTACCTTCACCAAGTGGGGGGATTTGAACCAGGAAGATATCAATGAAGAAGATATCTCTAAACTCCTCTATCAAGATGAACGACCTGTCCCTATTCTTCCCATGGAAGATGATGACAAAGGCTTGCAGCTCATGTAGAATTGGGGATATAAAAAGAATGAGTAGCTAGGACTGAATGATAATGGTTTACTAGAACCCATCATTCCTAAGAAATGAATAAAGAATCTTGGCTTAGGTTGTACTACTAGCAAGGTCACACTTATTGGCAAAGGTACTTCTACTAAATGAGTTGAGGCTTCCTCTTGGTTACCTACATCGTGTAATACAACCTTAGATGACTTCCCCCTAGATGCTATAGACCTATTTGAGAACAACACCCTCTTCATGATATATGTTACATCCTTTACTCCAAGCAATCAACCAACTAAAATATGCCTAATCTACCCACAACTCATTGGCATGCACCAACAAGAACCACCAATTCTGGATTTATTCAAAAACAATGAAGTGATCTCAGAATTCATGGGACTATGTGACAACTTACCATGGGCAGATCACAAAGTAGTTCTTGACATCAAGTTAGATACAAAGGCATACTATGGGGAGATGATTGAATCCTTTAGTTGCAAAATTAATGAAATGAAATTGACATGCAGATCCTTAATTGAAAACCACATTGTTTCACTTTCTAATCCTAAAATAGTAAAAAAAAAGGATGCATCCGATGGTGAAAACCTCTTTGAGGAACCCAAGGATGAGGGATTCAATCTCCTCCTTAGTGCAGTGCATACATAAAAGTTAGCATTCCTTGCAAGAAAGGCCACACCAGTCAATGTGGGAATAGAAGAAGCACCTAAGATCACCTTCTATGTTGAATCCTTGCCAAATGAAGAACAAAAGAAACTAGCACCATTCCTAAAAGAGAAAAGAGCTAACTTTGCATGGTCAAATAGAACTCTTCATCAAACTTTAGTTATAAAAACTTCTTGACATTGGATTCATTCGACCGATAGATTATCTTAAGTGGGTTTCAAACCTAGTACTAGTCTCAAAACCCACTACGGGCATCAAAATATGTACTAATTTCAAATACTTAAACAAGGCATGCCCGAAGGATGATTTCCCTCTTCCTAAAATTGATCTCATTATGGACTTAACAACTAGGCATGAAATTTTGTCACTCATCAATGGTTTTTCAGGCTACAATCAATTCATAATTTCCAAGGAAGATCAACACAAAACTACATTCACTTGTCCATGGAGAACCTATTGTAGGAATGTGATGGCATTTGGGCTAAAGAATGAAAGAGCAACTTATCAAAAAGAAATGAGCCTCATCTTCCATGACATGATTCACAAAATAGTCAAAGATTATGTGGAAGATATTTTGGAAAAATCAAAGAAAAGAAGTGAGCACATACAAGTTTTAGGACCTATCTTTGATAGGCTAGAAGAATACAAAGTAAGGCTAAATCCAAAAAAGTGTGTCTTCGGGGTCACTTCATGGAAACTTATTGGCTTCACATATCACAAAGAGGGATAGAAATTGATCCAACAAAGGTAAAATCCATCTTTGACATGGAACCACTGCAAATTCTAAAGTAGATGAGAGGTTTACAAGGAAGATTGCAGTCCATCTGGAGGTTCATAGCACAGCTATCAGATAAGATCCACCCATTTTCGCACCTTCTCCATAAAGGGATAACTTACAATTGGGATGAGAAGTTTGATAAAGCTTTCCACCAAATCAAAGACTATCTACTGACACCTCTAGTGCTCATACCACCAATACCGAACAAGCGATTGATCTTGTATATCCCAACAACACCAACACTAGGAACTCTTTTGGCACAACATGATGAAAACAAAAAGGAAAGAGCTATTTACTACATCAGCAGAGCCTTGGTGTGCTATGAAATTAAAAATTCACCTATTGAGAAATCATGCATAGCAGTAGTTTTTTCTTCACAAAATTTTAAGCACTACATGTTGTCACAACAAATCAAACTTATTGCAAAGATTGACCCACTCAAATACCTATTATCCAAAGCAACTCTTATGGGGCGAACGGCTAAATGGGTGATGATATTAACAAAGTTTTACATAGAGTATGTAGGGCACAACAAAATCAGAGGACATGTGATTGCAAAAAAAATAGCAAAGGCACCCATCTATGCAAAAAACCCTCTGATATCTAAATTCCCTGATGAATTTGTGTTCCTCATCAATCTCACAGCTCAATGGAAGATGTACTTTGATGGATCATTCACCCAACATGGATCTGGAGTAGGCATTCTTTTCATCACCCCTCAACGTGATTGTATCCCAAAATCCCACCAACTATCATTCCCTTGTACTAACAACATTATTGAGTACGAAGCCTTAATCTGGTGCAGGGGCACCATTGATCAAAAATTGTCAAGTTAGGTTGATTATTTCTAGGCTTCAGATTTTGGGAGATTTTGGTCTAAATAAGGTCACTATGACCATTTTTATGTTAAATAAGTCATTTGTGATGATTTTTAGGTGAGTATATGGTCAATTTTGCAAAATGTGCAAAAAAATGTAAAGTTGTCAAATTGAAATAGTGTAAAGTTGTCAAAAATTGAAAATTTGCATTATTCAGGGAATATGAACAGTCAATTCAATTTAAAGGGAAGTTAAGAATTTGTAGTTATTCTTTTTCAGAGGTAATAAGTATAAATAAGTTAGAGAACTCAGTGGATGTTGGTTGGATAATTTTGTAAAGGAAAATCAATCAATAAAACTTTGTTATTCCTTCAATTTTTTGTAGTTTTCATTGTACAACGTGTTTGCAGAGGATTGTATAGTCCGTACATCAAATTTTTGGTTCATTTTTTGGTTATGCATTTCATATTGGATTGAATCATCTTTCTTTTGAATCCATTTAGAAGGTTTTCCATTGAGTTTTGTTTATTTTGTTGCTAATTTACTAAAATCGGCCTGAACACACAGTTTTAGGTTTGAAAGTCATTTAAAATGGAGTATTGACCCATTCCTCTTTTTGTAATCATTGTGACTTGAGTAATGGGTATGAATCATCAATAAAATGGTGAGGGAATGTTGAAAAGTGCAGGGGAGGTCAAGAAATGAGTTGGGCATGAAGCCCTAGGTCTAAAATTTTAGTTTTCCAAGTGAAATTTGGAGTTTTTAGTATGTCAAAGTGGGAAATTGGTTTGGGTAACATTGTTTTATGTTAATTTGGGTTTTTTAAGGATAAATAGGACCTTTTGGAAGTGTTGATAAGTTTGTATGAGTGTGGAAAGAGTGAGTTTCAATAAGCCCTAGGGTTTTTAGGCTTTGAAGGAGGGTTTTATGGTTTGGTCATTGGATGATTGTATTTCTAAAATCTAATGGTGAATTTTTTAGTTTGAGCACCTAAAAAAAATTTCCCAATTGAGTTTTCAAGTTTTGGAAGAGATTAGAGAGTAGTCTCTTTGAAAAAGTGGCCTAATTTGAGGCCTAGAAAGTGAGAAAACACAGTTTTGGAGAAATTGTTCAAAAGGAGTCTAAGGTGATTTTTTAGTATGTTGTCAAATGTCAAAATGGGTCCCTAAAGTAATTCAAGTTTTGGTATGAAAGGGTGTAATTGTGGAGTTATACCTGATTGAGTGGTTTCTCAATGCTACAAGGAAAAGAGTTGATTTGATAAAATGATGAGTTTTTGAATAGATTGTGAACTAATGTTTGTTGTTTCTGGTTCGAATTGTGTTTAGTGTGATTACAGGACCTCCCCTAGTTGCATCATAATCACAAGTCTAAGGATAGTGGTTCAATGGCATATTCAAGAGATTAAAGTCTATGGAGACTCATAGTTGGTTATTAACCAAGTTAATGATGACTATCAAACTAAGGATGAAAAGCTCACTTCTTACAAAAATATGGTGGAAAATCTAATGGACCTTTTTATAGAAATAAATTTTGAGAATATTCCTTGCATAAACAATAGAGTAGTAGATGCCATGGCAATGATCGGATCACTACTAGACATGTCGAACAACGTCCTTCAATGTGAATTCTTGGTAGAAAAATTATCATACCAACTTTCAAAATCCCTAAATTAAAATTTGTGTGTGTCGTTGTTGGTCCTAGATCCTCGTGGTACCATGACACCTTTATCTACCTAAGCAGAGAAACCCTCACATCCGATATCACCTCGAACATTAAAAATACCTTTGTTAAAAAGGCATCCCAATTCATGATCTTAGGTGATACCCTTTATCGTCGAAGCATCAAAGGGACATTACTCCAATGTCTTAACCAAGAGGAAGCCTTGACTGCTTTAACATAGGTACACGATGGCATATGTGGGTCACATTCTAGTGGTATGACATTAGTTAAGAAACTATTGAGGGTTGGGTACTATTGGTTGACCATGGAAAAGGAAGCTCATCAGTATGTGCAAAAGTGTGTCCAATCTCAACAGCATGGAGATCTAATTCATGCTTAGGCTCAATAATTGCAACCCATGATCAAACACTAGCCTTTCTCGCAATGGGGGCTTGACCTCATAGGGAAAATCACCCCAACCTCATACAATGGCCACTAATTTATCATAACTACCACTGAGTACTTTACTAAGTGGGTTGAAGCCATTCCCATGACCTACATATCGAGGAAACAGATTGCCAAGTTTATCCTTAACTATCTAATCTTTTGTTATGGTATTCCATAAACCCTCATCTTAGACAACATAACACCCTTTAAGAATCAGGATGTGAATGAGCTCTGCCAAAGATTTAATATCCAACACTGATTCCCTACCCTATATTTTCCCAAAGCAATGGCCAAGCTGAGGCTATGAACAAAACTATCCTAAAAATGTTACAGAAAATAGTCAATGAAGCTGGTCATGACTAGCATCTACAGCTAAATCCTACTCTTTGGGCCTATCAAACCAGTATTCACACGCCTATAGGTGCAAATCCTTTCTCCTTGGTTTATGGATCATAAGCCATCCTACCTATTGAGGTTGATCTCCCATCATTATGAGTGTCACTATAGAACCTGATCACATATGAAGAATACAGAGTATCTTGGCTGAATGTGCTAGAATTCCTGGATGAGTGTTGGCTTGACACACTAAATCACTTTGAAGTATATCAAAACTAACTGAAATGAAGCTATAACAAGAAGATCAAATGTAATTTTTTCCAATTAGGGCATCTTTTTGTAAAACAAAATAAGAAAAACCTTCCAGATCTTGTCCTTTCATCATCACAACAAGCTATTGATCAGGAGCATATCAACTATCAACACCTAAAGGTGAACCCTTGCAAGAACCAACCAACAACTTGCAGCTTAAAAAGTTTTATGCCTAGTCTTGAAGGGTGTAAATCTGAAAATACAAAAAAAAATCAAAAAATTATCAAAATCCAAAAAAATAAGAAAAGGGATAGAAAAATTAAAGAAAAAAATCGTCCTCTAGTGAAAACCACTTCGGTGGCACTTTGGGAAAGTACCTTGGTGAAAACCTGGAAAATAGGTGCCTTGCATAAATAAAGCACCTCCATCTATCTTTGGCTCTTTTTTCCTATCATTCTTTGCACCATCATTTATCCATCACCTATTTGTGTCCTTATCATAGCTTGATGTTGTGAAGTATTGAAATCCCTTTAGTACTACTTCACACATTCCAAAGGTGAGTTTTTCCTTCCTATATCGAGGTAGTCTATCACATGTCAAACTAGAGGCAAGTTGTTATGGATCATATCAGGCTCTTGTATATCTTTATGGTCATAAGAAAATACCAAAAAAACTCATCAAATCTCATCGAAAATACCAAAAAACATTGATAAAATGTCCATCAGAAAATCCAAAAACATTTGCAAAATCTTGTATAGAAAAAATCCAAAAACATTCAAAAAATTGTAAAGGAAAAATCCTAAACATCCAAAACACATCAAAATCCTAAAAAGGTCGAACATCGAAAAATATAAAAAATAAAATTGATGTCAAACTACGTTGTCTCTAAGCTTGAACGTAGGCAAGGCCATCATTGATGTGCCCCCAAGACACCGTAGGTTAGTCCTTTAGAAGTTCATCATAATAAACCGACATCTATCAAATGTTCCTATCTCATCATGTTAATAAGTCGATTCGGTCGAACTACATGGTCTCTATTTGTATAACATAGGCAAGGCTTATCTTTGATCAGTCCCCGAGACCCCTAGGCTAGGTCTTTAGGTTAGGTTCTTCATCAAAACCCTTGAAAATATCAAAAATATCCAAATATTCTAAAAATACCAAAAACATCAAAATATTTCAAAAATACCAAAAACATCCAAATCTTAGAAAATCCCAAAAATATCCAAATATTCTGAAAACACAAAAACATTCGAAAATAGAAAACACAAAAATAGTAGAAAATATTCAAAAAACCCTAAACAACCTCAAATTACCAAAAAACCAAAACATTTGCATAAACTTTCAAAAGGACCAAAAAAATCCTCAAAACATTTCAAAATACCAAAAACATTGAAATATTCCTAAAAATCCAAAACCACCCATCCCATCTCACTTTCACCTGCAATAACCTTCACCCATAATAAATCAATCATCACCTTCAACCTTTGGCAAAAAAAATAGAAAGAAAGTATAGCAAGTCGTAAAGTAAGAACCTAAGTGTCAAAATATAAATCATAGGTAAATGTTCCAGTGAAGTTTATATCAACGGCTTATCATTAGCATCATCATCCTAAATCAAACCCCTAATCAACATCTCCTAGGATGTATCCTTCCTACAATGGACATCAATATCACACATCACCTTAGCTAAACTTAAACTAGGCAAGAGGTATAGATAACACTGACTGTTTTTCTTTGATCTTTTCTTATGATTTATCTTAATGACCCATTCCGAGGACCTCTCGATGATATCTATCAAAATGATTTAGAAAGAAAGGAATGGGGCATCGATCATTATCTTTCATTTTTTGTGATTGTGGTTATTCTTGTAAAATAATCTTCACGCATACTTGCTTAGTTGTGTGTGTGAATGTTGTTTAGAGTATGTGGTTGACTATTGTGTATGCTTTGGTCTAATATATTCTAAGCTTATAACTTACATTCCAACAAGTTTTTTTATGTCAAGGTGTGAACAGGAACTATCGTATCTTTTTGTAGAGTCAAAGTCCATTACACTAGATACAACGTCGACCTAGTTATCAATACATTGATGCATCGTGTCTGTGTTATATCAAACAATAAGGAACAATGAAAAATCCCAATCCCAAAATGTTAGCAACTCATCATCCTCATCATGCATGTCTCATCACCATCTCTAATAAAGTCTCGGTGGATCATAGACTTGTTGGATCTTTTGAAGCAATCATCATAATCAACGATCATTCATTCTTGTTTCTTCTATCTTCTCTCTATGCTAACCTACTATCAAGACAGTCAACAAAAACATCATTATTTCATCCACCATGCATTCACAAATCATCAGCATACATGCATTTCATAATCATAGCATAATCATAAAACATCCATCATAGCATATCGCATCATACATCATACATTTTGCATCATCATTTAAGTTGTGATGAATAATATAGATATTTTATTCTAAGCATCTTAAACCATTGCACAAGCATATATCACATATCATATCATGGAGCATAACATATGCATTATCCATTCATACATCCATATGAATACATCATAAAACTGCATACAAAATATAGAAAAATCAATGCATACATCATATCATATCACTTGCATAACATTTCATATAGCATATTATGAAAAGATACTGAAAAAGAATATAACATTGCATCCATTTCATTACATCTCATGAATCATCACATATAAAATATGTGCATCTCATATCATATGCATCCATACATCATAAGCATGAAATAAGATGAACACATCATATAGAATATGTATCCATATCATATATATATCAAAAAATGAATGTCATGATACAAAATTTGGATTAGTGTATGTATATCAATGATAAATACAATATCCACAAGGCTATCAAAAAGAAGCCCATGAATGTATATTTGTGAAAGAATATGGCAAAAAAATCAAAAAGTTTCTATACAAAATTGGGCTAGCCCTGATGGCTGCTACCCTCTCCTGCCTACCTCTCTGGTTGATCCTCAGCCCTAGGTTGTGCATCGCTACGCTCTAAATAATTAGGTTGTCTTAGAGGCACTAGAACATCCTGGTGATAATGCATCCTATAATGAGTTGCCTCTGTCACAACCTCTTTGTATAATCTGGTGGATATAGTCCTTCCCTAGCTAGTTGTTGTCATAGCCTCTAACTAGTGTCACCGCTTGGTCCCCTGATCTCTCTCTGCAATCAAAACCTGTAACTATTATTGAGCATGGTCCCTCTCCACTATAATGGCCACCACCTGATACCTAGCCTGATCTCACTCAGCAGTAATAGCCAAAATATGTTGGCGGGCCTGATCCCACTTACCTATCAAAACCTGCAGTTATTGGATCTATATATCTCTAGGATCTAGTGGTGGTGGCAGTGCTACCTATTGCTATCCTGCCTGTTGTTGTATTTCCTATTGTTGAATCAAAGGATGCTAAGGAGGTTTTCCAACCGATGGATCCCCAAAATCTATCCATCATGGCCATCCTAGCCACCCTATCCTCTGGCTCTACCAACTCCCCTACCTTTGGGCCTCCTTCACGAAGGAGCACTCGTTGGATCTATCAGTCTCCAAGGAGAAGTGAACTAAGTATCATAAGCAAGCATAGTCTATGCTACCTCCTAACCCTGGTCATAGGCCCATGGTTGAGCTACCAACTATCTAAATCCCTCTACCGCCTTTAGATCTAGAATGATGGGTCCCCATATAGTAACCTCTTGAGTAGACCTCACAAAAATAGCCATGTAGGCATCATATGACATGCCCTACTGCTCTTTGAAATTCCTCACCACTTTGTCTAGAAAATACTGCTCAATGATGGTATGCTCATGACCCTACATGTATCAGGTTTATCTTGTGAAGAATAATTGTTGAGCATCATCATACCATGGTGGGATCTATAGCCACAAACACTACTTGAAAACTGTCATGTCATCTAAAACCCTGCACTAGTAGGGGAGCCCAATTTGTCCAATGTGTTGCAGAGGGATCAAACCTCTATACTTCTAGATCATAAGACCATCTGGCTCGATTTCTGCCATTTGTACTATTGTTCAGAGCACATGGATATGTTCCCATGCCCAAATATGAAGCAGAATCACCCCTACACCTATGGCTCACCCATCACAATAAACAAATTCATGCATCTCATGATATAGTGAGGCCAACATCACTAGCCCCCATGCAAAAAGTGTCCTATGCAGCATCCTATGCCATGCCAGGCCCCATCTTGGGTTGAACCCTTTGCTACTTCTATCAAGAGTAACCAAACCTAAAATGATGGTTATAATGATCAATCAGAAGGTGGGCACGTGACCTCTATACATCTCGAGCTTGATCTATGATGTGACTAAGGAAATTTTCTCTAAATCCATCACCTCGTCACAGGCATCATACCTGGCATTGACATTGAAGATCACCTACTCGCCATGTATCAGCAAACCTAGAATATGCTATACATCCTCCAAGGTCACTGTCACCTTGCCAGTTGGAAGGTGAAATGATGAGGTTTCACTATGCCATCTCTCACACAAAGCAGTCATCATCGCTAGATGAGTTCAAATGATGGGCGCATATGCAATGTACCAAAGGCCAATCTCACCCAAGTGCTCCTAGTGTAACTTAGAAAAATCACCTAGTCTCTCCAACACTATGGGAATTTGCTCGTGTGACATCAATGTTGTAATGACCTCCTGCACTCACAAAGCACAGGACATCAAAAAGAAAAAAAATTGACTCAATTTGGAATTTTCAACTCAAAAATCATAATAGTGTCGCTATTTACAATAGCTTCAGTATATTTAAATTTCAAATTGCAATGCTCAAAGGTATTTCAAATTGCAAATCTCAAAGTGTGTCACCATATACATGTGCATTGCTATTTAAACTTTGGAAACCCTAACCCTAACTTTCAAATCGGCAGATGTGTCACTATATAAGTATGTGTCACAATTTAAATTTAGAAACCCTAATTTTAAATCATGAAGTGTGTCACTATAAATCGTTTTAGCATCACCAATTTTCAAATGAGCATCACTATATAGCGATGCCACCAAAGTTTAAAGTTTAGCATGCAATAAATGCATCAAAAAGTCAAATTTCAAATTGATTTTTGAGTTACATACCAATGGTCCTAAGCCTAGAATCCACTGATACTCTCGAACTCGGTCAAAAATGTGCTTGGGGAGCTCTCGTTGTGCCATTTCGTCAAAGGGTCAGAGCTCAAAACAACAAGAATCTCTAATGTGTGAATGCACAAATGAATTGAAAGTGACCTATCTTAGCTTATTTAAGCTAGAAAATTAGGGTGTTTGCCCTAATTTCACCTTGAAGCTAGGGTTTATTATCATTTTCACCAATTTTTTTAAAATTAACCTTATTCTACATCATTTTTTCATTTTTGGCATAATTCTTGCATTTTGGAGCCTTTCTCAACCCCCAGGGTAGCTTTTCATCTTGATTGAGAAATCAACCCAAAATTGAAAATTTCTCCTCAATTTCTTGAGGGGCATGGAATCAACTTTATCCTTCCGTTGGGGCATCTAAAAATTTAGAATTTTTTTATTTTTTTGATTTGGGTAGCAATTATTATCTAAGGAGCGTTATTCTTTGAACCGAAGCAGTAGGTACCTCACTTCAAAGAGGGGAAAAATGTAGACACCGAAAAATGTCCTAGATGATATCAAATACTCAAATCAGATTTACTAACATCATTTCCTCTCGAAACCCATCCTCTTTCACTTAATTAATTGAATTAGCCTAGATAATTAATTAATGGCATCATTTTTTTCTATTAACCTCACACATTAAATCGGGTTAATTCACCCCCTTTCATTCTAACACTTCATCTAATTAAATTAAATTAATCAAAGAATTTAATTTAATTCCCTATGTCATCTTATTTAATTAAATAACCCTAAGTTATTTAATTAAATATCATTTCATCTCTCCCCCATTCATTAAAACATTTAATTTAATGAATACCCCTTTAATTCTTCCAATTCGGTAATTGTGTGATTAAACCATGTTTATTTAACAATTAAACTAATTTTCCTCCAAAAGGGGAATATTCCCATGCAATATTCCTTATCCCTTTTTTGTACAATTAAAACTTTCTTTTAATTTGCAAAATATCTTTATCCTCACCCACGAGAATATTCCAAAGAATATTCTCTCTCTCCAATCATCTCACTTGGCTTCTTGAATAGGCTAAACCTTTAACCTCTTGAGCAAGTCACCTTGTGACCTGTGTGTGAAGGTCAAAAGTGTGTTTTTATGGAACAAATGTGATCCCTTGATTAAATCTCATCTTGCACTCTCATCCATTCGTGAGAATCAATGATCCATGTCTCCTTTTTCCTCCATCTTGGATCGTTGATTAGTTTTTTCAATCTCAACCCTCAATTTCTCATTTTCTCTCCTATAAATAAAACACTATTTGGAGACCAATGGATCCATCTTTCAATTGAAAACTTATGTTGTTGAACTCACTTGCATTCACACTCATAATTTACTCACTTTTAGCTTATTTTACTTTATTTTAGTTCCATAATAGTTTAAAGAATCCATTAATGGCTTACATGCACCTATCTTTGTTCCAAGAATGGAAAGAGGAATGAAGTGTTTTCATTGATGTCAACCGGTCAGCTAGTTATCTACTAGTTGTTGTTGATTGTATATGTTGAGGATATTGAGAAAATTGTATTAAAAGAAGGTTGCAGGTATTCAGTTGTTGAGGATGTTGTTCTAGTGCTTGTGAACTATGTTTCTTTGTGTTCTGATTGAGGTCCAGGAGAATTGTTGCTAGTCCATATTTCTCTTTGTTGAAGTCTTATGGCTTGTGGTTCTAGAATTATTTTTCCCTGGTTCTATTGAAGATGGTTTCGACATTTGGAAGCTTTGATCTTAATTGATCTATGTGTTTTACACTGGTTTGGTTGAACGTGTTTCAAGCACTATTTTCAAAGTTGATGAAGCATGTTGGATCTATTATGGGTCTTGGTGAAGCATGTGTTTGGTTTTCCCTCATTCTAATTCCACCCTAGGATGTTTGGCGCTGACCTAATTTGTATTTGAAGTTGGATGGCTAACTTTGTATCTTTTCAAGGTTGGAGATAGTATAAATACAAAATGTTCTAGCGATGAAAATTGTACATAAGAAAAGAAGGAAGATAAGTGAAATAGTAGACGCGACTTTGATGCTATTCTTAAAGAGTGTGTGAGTTAGGTGTGTGGTTGTTCAATGTGAAGCTTAACGCTGAGTTTCTAGATGTAGTGAGCAGAAGGTGTACTCTATCATTCATGCAAGTTGATCGGTGATTGCGGTGTAATATTTATTCACTAGTAGAATTTGGCAAATAAATCACTAGGTGACTAGAAATTTTAGTCACAATAACTAAAAATGACTAAATTCTACTTATTTTTTGCAACTCAGCTATAAATGAGTAAATAAATGACTAATTTGGTCATTGACTAAAAAATTATTTAGTCATAGAAATAAAAATGACTAAAGAGTTAGTCATCAAATCCAAAGTAGAAAAAAAAATTAAAAAGCAATTCAGCCAATTATTGGTGCAATTTATTCTGTGCATGATGTATTGGTGTGATTATTCACTTTAATTGTTGATTCATTCATCTCACTTGACCTCACTTCATTCGTTCATTCTAGACCTTGCTTCATTCGTTAGCCTAGCATGAGGCATTTTGATCAGTTATAGCAACTACTTGCATGGGTGATAAGGATTCATAGATGACCTAGAGACTTTTGAAAAGGCAAGAAAGGGAAAGGAATTCAATGTTTGTTGCTGCAAATTTGAATTTGTCAAGGCCCTCTATAGCGAAATCAGATTTGGGGACGCCCTCTGTAGTGAATTCAAAGGTAATTCAAAATCCTCATTACATTAAACACAAATTCAAAATGCTCATTATAATCTAGTGCTCTTAATAATGTTATACTACTCTTAATAATTTTCTTTTACAATCTTGCCACTGTTCTGCTTCATAATGTACTCGAGATAAATATAATAAAATTTGGGTGTCAGTCCCAAATTAGAATTTCCTCAAACATTTTTGATACATTTTCACTACAAGCACAAACTGTCCTTGTGCAAAGTAAACATGTGCTAGATTTACCCACACATCAGGGATCTGAACAAAGATGTTTCATGTTGCAAATTCTTGTAGCTATGTAAAAAATTCCTTTGCAATGTCAAATTGACCCCTTTCAGCTAGCACAATGGTCGCCTCATTTTTAGCATAAACATTTCCTGGTCTTTGTGCCAACACTTTAGAATACAACTCTCTAGCCTTCTCAAGATGTTGTGCCTCCACCTTTGGATCCCTCCTCTCATTGTGAAAAGCTGTAAGTTAATTCCAATTTCCAAGTGAAATGTCAACATAAGAATTATTTTCATTTGATTCACTTTGTGTAGCTTTAATTTTCTTTTTTCTTTAAGCTAGTCATCTATATTCAATTCCATTTTTCCAAGCATAGATAAAGCATTTGATGAGTTTTCATCTACCTTAAGTGCATCCCCAATCAATTCTAGGCTTAGTTGGATCTCATTTTGAGCTTGAGGCATGGTTGCAAGACATAGATATGTATTCACATAAACATGAAACTTGAAAAATATTAGCCTATATAAAAGATCTATTTTTTTAGTATGATGTAGTTGTTCAAATAACCTAGAAAGATTAAATAGTGTTGTGACTTTATCCCATGGTAACTCAAGTGAAACACCACCTTCTTCTAGTCGATGAAACAATTTCATAGCCTTAAAGAGCATAGGAAAAACCACAGAATTAGCACTAGGGCTTTTATTTATGAATTCAACCCAAATGCCATTTCCTAATGCCTCCATAAAAAATTTTTGAGCCAACTCTAGTTCATCACGCTCAAAATGAAGAACCCCAATGTTGTTTAACAATTGAATGAGTACTTCTATGCTCTTCTTTAGAAGAGACTTTGGCATCTTAAGAGAATCTAAGGCTGCACTGGGTTCTGACGATATTAATAACTCACCCATATTGATAAATGGATGGGCATCAGGTGTATCTATGAAGGTTTCCTTCTTAAAATTTCCAATGCCTTCTTTTCCATCCCTTTTTGAGCATATATATGGCCTACAGCTTTTAAGCTCTCACAGTTCTCAGGGTGAACCTCCAAAACCTTTTCAAAATTTGAGAGAGAACTCTTAAGATCTCCCAACTTCAATTGAACCTATTTACAAAATCTTGTGGCATCTAGCTTTCCTTGACTGATGTCATGTAGTAATGGAAAGTGGTGTCATAATCACCTTTACTATGATAAGATCATGCAAGATTATAATATGAATGAGATTTCATGAGAGGGTGGTTAGTTGAAACAAGAGTTGTCTCAGTCAACTATTCCACAAGAAAATGTTGCCCTACAATGAAGAAAAAATGGTTTGCTAAATGATTCAATGTCATTGCAGAGTATGAGTATAATTCAAAGGCTCTATGCATCTTTTCCATTCCTTCATGAAGACCGCTTTTTCACTAACTATGAGAATCCTACAAGTAAAAAATGCACAAAACTGGCCATAGATATTTATGTAGAGGTAGAACATCATTTCCTAATGGCTCCATGAAAGTTTGTTGAGCCAACTCTAGTTTATCACACTCAAAATGAAGAAACCCAATGTTGCTTAACAATTGAATGGGTACTTCTTCTCTACTTTTCTTCAAAAGAGACTTTGGTGTCTTAAGAGAATCTAAGGCTGCACTAGGGTTTGATGATATTAATAACTCACCCATCTTGATAAATGCATGGGAATCATGTGGATCTATGTGAGTTTCCTTTCTTAAAATTTCCAAATCCTTCTCTACCTGCCCTTGATGAGCATATATATAGCCTACAACTTTTAAGCTCTCACAGTTCTCAGGGTGGACCTCCAAAACCTTTTCAAAATTCTAGAGAGAACTCTTAAGATCTCCCAGCTTCAATTGAACCTATCCACAAAATCTTGTGGTCTTTTTCTTTCCTTGACTGATGTCATGCAGTAGCAGTCAATGGTTTCATAATCACCTTTACTATGATAAGATTGTACGAGATTATAATATGAATGAGATTTCATGAGAGGGAAGTCAATTAAAACAAGAGTTTTCTCAGTCAATTTTTCCACAAGAAAATGTTGCCCTGCAATGAAGAAAAAATGGTTAGCTAAATGATTCAATGCCATTGCAAAGTACGGGTATAATTCAAAGGCTCCACATATATTTTCCATTCCTTCATGAACAATACCTTTTTCACTAACTGTGAGAATCCTACAAGTAAAAAATGCACAAAACTAACCACAGAGATTTATGTAGAGGTAGAACATCATTTCCTAATGGCTCCATAAAAGTTTGGTGAGCCAACTCTAGTTTATCACGCTCAAAATGAAGAACCCCAATGTTGTTTAACAATTGAATGGGTACTTCTCTACTCTTCTTCAGAAGAGACTTTGGTGTCTTAAGAGAATCTAAGGTTGCACTAGGGTTTGACGATATTAATAACTCACCCATCTTGATAAATGCATGGGCATCATGTGGATCTATGCGAGTTTACTTTATTAAAATTTCCAAAGCCTTCTTTGTCTACCCTTGATGAGCATATATATGGCCTAAAACTTTTAATCTCTCATAGTTCTCAGGGTGGACCTCCAAAACCTTTTCAAAATTTGAGAGAAAACTCTTAAGATCTCCCAACTTCAATTGAACATATCCACAAAATCCTATGGTCTCTCGCTTTCCTTGACTAATGTCATGTAGTAATGGCCAGTGGTGTCATAATAACCTTTACTATGATAAGATCGTGCAAGATTATAATATGAATGATATTTCATGAGAGGGTGGTCAGTTGAAACAAGAGCTATCTCAATCAACTATTCCACAAGAAAATACTACCCTATGAAGAAAAAATGGTTAGCTAAATGAATCAATGCCATTACAAAGTATGGGTATAATTCAAAGGCTCTATGCATCTTTTCCATTCCTTCATGAAAACTACCTTTTCCACTAACTGTGAGAATCCTACAATTAAAAAGTGCACAAAACTTACCACAAAGAGTTTTCCCCATTTCAAACAACAAAATTGCCAAAAAAATGTGCTTAAAACCTGCAAAAAATTACAAATAAAATCATGTTGATTTTCATTCCAAAAAAAAACCATGAGACCATAGCTTGTTGCTTACTATTATTCTTTGATAGATTTTTTCCAAGCATCCATAACTTTTTTGAAATCACTTGTTTTAGGCTTTTAGCCATAGCAGAAATGCAGTGAATTGTTTGATAAAATGCTTTAGTAGACATGTATGAAAAATGTGGTAGAATACAAAAGGCAATGAACTTTGGAAAAAATGCCTCAAAGAAATGTGGTCTCATGGTGATGGGATGCCATGATGAATTCCATGACAAGAAAATTATTATGGATTTGCATGGCATTCCATCACCATGAGACCACATTTCTTTGAGGAATTTTTTCAACAAGTTCACTGCCTTGTCTATGCTATTGCTTACTATTATGCTTTGATAGATTTTTTCCAAGCATCCTTAGCTTGTTCAAAAGCACTTGTTTTAGGCTTTTATCCTTAGCAACAAGGCAGTGAACTATTTGATAAAATGCTTTGGTAGACATGTATGAAAAATGTGGTAGCATAGACAAGGCAGTGAACTTTTTTTAAAAATGCCTCAAAGAAATGTGGTCTCATGGAATTCCATGACAAGCAAATGAAATTAAATGCTTAAGTTGAATTTGTAAAAACTATATTGTAATTGAAATTTTGTCATCTATTAGCATTTGGTTATTAGTTATGCAATGTGAAGTAATGCTTTGAGTTTGAAAGATGTGCAGTGCAATGTAATCAATGATATGAATATAAACTACAAAAATATATTCCTTTCAATTAAAAAAAAAAAAAAATTGTCTCTTAGTCTACAATTTTTTGTTGCTATGTGTAGAAAATTATAGATGGATCAATGTTGAAGATTGACTAGGGATCAATACCATACATTTGATGAGAGAATAGTTGATGAGAAGGACATGGAAAAATATCCATGTCCATGTAATTATTGTCTTCATGAAAAGGTGAAAAAAATAAGTGACATTTATCGACATATGATAAGATACGAGCATAATAGTATAAGCCCTTGGAATATCAATTATTCTGAATATATGATAGAATGGAAGAGTGTGAGAGATGAAGAGGTAGCAATGTTAGATGAATGTTTTGAAGTTGATAGAATGTTGAATGAGGTTATAAACGATGATCGGGACAAGTTGATGGAGGATACTTCAAAGCCTTTGTATGCTAATTGCAAGTTAAGTTGTTTGACAACAATTCTTCAAATTCTTAACTTGTAAGTGGTGTTTGGTTGGACAAATGAGAGTGTAGATCAATTACTAGCATTATTAAGTTTGTTGTTACCATTTGACTCCACATTTCCAAAAAAATGAATTCAATGTAAAAAGGAAATCACTAAGCTAGGCTTAGGGTATGAAAACATCCACACATATGTGAATGGTTGTGTATTATTTCACAAGAATCTTGCAAGTGAGAGTGAATGTCCAAAATTTCATGAAGCAAGGTATAGAGAAGGGTTGAAATCAACTATGGTTCCTAGAAAGGTTATTCACCACTTTTTGGTAATCCCACAATTACTTTGAATGTATAGGTGGAGAGACATTGCTGAACCTATGCAATGGCATGCCCAAAATAAGAGCACTGGTGGAAAACGACATGTGCCTGATTGTAAGACGTGGATGGATTTTGATAATAGATGGCCTAATTTTTCTCAAGATCCTCATAATATAAGGTTGGATTTGGCTCGAGATGAGGTGAACCCATTCTCATATCAAAGAACTAAATGGTCAACTTGGCCAGTGTTTTCAATAAATTATAACTTGCCTTCATGGTTAGCAAATAAACCATTTTTCTTAATGCTATCATTGATTATACCAGGAAAAAAAAGTGTGACTTCAGATACAATTGATACTTATCTGGAGCCATTATAAGATGAGCTAATGAAATTGTGGAAAGGAATTGAAGCAATTCAATCTTTAAGGGATGATCATTCAATCAAATTCACTTTAAGAGCTTCCTTATTGTTTACAATTCATGATCTTCTTGCATATGGCACATTGTCTAGTCTCAATGTTCATGAATACCATGGATGTCTTGCTTGCAACTTTAAGGATTTAGTGAGACACTCAAGAGGTTTGTGTAAGTGTATTTATTGTGTACATCATTCTTACCTTAAAATGGATCATCCATATCATCAACAAAAAACACAATGCAATGGTCAAGAAGAGAATTGTGAAGCACCATTTCTAATAACAGGTGATTACATTGTTGAGAATGGACAAAAAAGAATGTCATTTATTGAAAATGATGGGATTGTTGGTAATAGATATTATCCATGTAATGAAAGTGGTGTAAAAAGGTTGTGCATATTCTATAAGTTTCCATACTTTAAGTATATAGCCATTAGGTATACTGTTGACTATATGCATACTGAGAAAAATATAGCCTATTCTATTATAGAAAATCTTTTTGGTGCTTTTGATACTATTTCATCATGTGAAGAATTTCAACAACTAAAGATTCATCAAAAATTTTGGGTTGAAAAATATGATGATGAAAAATATAGAAAACCTAGTGCTCCTTATGTTTGGACAAAGGAACAACATGCACAATTCTTATAGTTGATGTCTTAGACTCGCTTTCCCACTGGATATGTAAGTAGTAGTATTAGAATCCAAACTGATGTATTAATGGCTTAAGAGGCCTCAAGACCCATGACTATCATGTCATAGTGGAGAATATTTTACCTATTGTGGTAAATATATTAAGTTTTCTGAAGGGGCCAAGATTGTCAGTTATAAGGTTGGGCCTAATATTAAAGAGAATGAGTTTACATGTATTAGATCCTTTAAACTTTGATAGTTTGAGGGAGGAGGTTGTTGAAGTCCTTTTTCTATTGGAATGGTAATTTACACCAACAATCTTTAACATTTCTATGCATCTTTTGATACATCTACAATATGAACTAAAGCACTGTGGCCCGATAAGAACAAGATGGATGTATCCTCATATAAATCGGAAGCCAACATGTCTAAAGGATATTCAATGCAAGATGCCATGGGATTTTGCACAAAATATATGAAAGATTTTAAAAATGTCAATCGGCGTGTATGGGATGATGACGAAGAAGACACAGTTGCAGGTGAAGTATTAGAAGGAAATGGATGTCACTTCAAGCTATCACATCAAGAAAGAAGTATGATACATTACTATATTCTGCAAAACACATATTCATTCGATAAGTGGTGCAAGTAAAAAATATTTTACACAATAATTTATTTACTCAATTGTATTTAGACATTTATATTATCAATCTTACTATTTGTATGTTAATATTCTATGTATAAAATGTGAAGAATATAATCAAGCTTGGATGCAGCATCGACTTCAAAGGTGCAGACGTCATGCTGATTTCATTTGAGGTTAGTCTTTTCCAAAATTTGAAGAATGGATTGCTAATGCAGTCAGTGATGCAAAAGAAGGTCAAGATATAAAAATGAATGAAAGTGAGCTTTTACAATCTCCACATTTATGGGCTACACTTTTTAGTGGAATGTGGGCCTATGGTAGTCATTTAAGAGTGGAAGAAAAAGACAAAGGAAAGATAAATTGTGATTGTGTTGTTAGTGCTAAATTTCTTCATGAAATTGAGAAGAAATTTTATGTTGGATTCATCCAAAAAATTATTCTAGTGGACTATGGTGAAAATAGTCCTATATTATTAAAATGTAAGTGGATCAAACCATCTACAGTACAATATGATGAGTATGGATTTGTACTCACATAGAGAAGAAATTTTTTATCAGAGACAGATGAGCCATATGTTTCCCTTCTTCAAATTAACCAATCATTTCTAATTTATGGATGTAAGAAGCCCAGGATGGTCATATGTCATTCAAACAAAGTCTCATTCAAAACAAAAATTCATGGAAGTTGTTGATATAATGTCTAATGGGAAATACGTTAATTCACAAGAAACATTCAAAGAAGTGGATGAAGATGATGATGAGTGTTTGAAGAATACATTTTGATTAACAATTAAGAGATTGGAAGAGAGAATGCATTGCATGTCATAGATGAGGATGAGGAAGAAAATCAAGCAAATGCATATGTGAATGATTAGGATTTTGATCTTGCTAGCAATGCAGATGATTTTGATGATGTTTTGTCACCTTAAGAGGTTATCTTGTCACCTAAACTTTGGTTATATGTATGGTGTAATTTATTATTGAATGTAATAGAGATCTGAGTATAGGTATGCTTATTCACTGTTGTTTTACTGATACATTATTGAATGTAATCATCATTATTCTGCTAGTACATTGTATATAAAACTTGAAATATTTACTACTCATTTGAAGTGCATTTAAAGTTAGGTTAAATCATTCTTCTTAGTTTTCTTACTTTGGTTGAAAATTTAAAATTAATTTTGTTTAGTTAGAATATAATTTCTTCTATGTCCTATATATTTTCTAGATGCAAACATATAATGAACATTTGTGATTTAATAATGCATATAGATATCTTAACATTAGGTGAACTAAGCCTCCCCATTATAAAAAAAAGAAATGATCTCTTAGTTTTGAATAATACTGAAAACTAAAATTGAGAGACTGCAAAATTAGAAAATTGTTCAATCTTTTGAATAAAATGATATCTAAAATGTTGCATTCATAATAAAATCTAATACTACACTACTACAACAGTCAATAGATTTATGCATGGGATTTTGGAACATATAGGTCAATTTATAAATGTTTACCGTAATACCATGGCAACCAAATATGAATACCGCGGGGTGGCGGTGATAACATGTTAACAACTAAAGTAAACTGCAGCCCTGCAAGGAGTAAATAGTGACACGGCGGTATGGCAGTGAACAATCACACAACTGTTAGAATTAACCTGTTGTCCCATGGGAATCCAAAGGGGTGTGTGCGGGATGGCGGTACTTCTACCTCTATCCCGCAGTAGTCTTGATATGACAGAGTGGTATGGAAGTGAACAATCACTCAACCACTATAATTAACCTGTTGTCCTATGGGAGTCCAAAGGGATGTATACATAATGGCGGTACTACTAACGCTACCATGTAGTGGTCTTTAAATGACCTAGCAGTACTATGGTACAAGTTTTCAAAGCATTAAATGATTACACCGTTCAATTTCCCAAGATCAACACCATGTATTCAAACTCAAAATATGCGCAGATTCTAAAATATTTTGCACGAATTGACATTAATATGGGGTGACTGAGCTCAGTAGAAAATATTACTTGGGAATCAATGAAATTTTGGCAATCATTCACAAATCTCAACATACAAGAGGCAAGGGAGTTCAAGTAGGAAAACTCTACAACTATCATTTCACCGAGTAAGTTCACAGAAACCCTCTGTAGTAAGTGTATAAGAAGTGAATTTGCTTCTACAAGTAGACACTTAAAAAATCAAGTAGGAATAAATTCTTCATCATGCCACCCAAAAGAAGTCAACTTGTGAGTAAAAAGGAAGAGTCTGCAATTTCTAAATCAAAGAAGAGGTCCCTACAACAATCCATTTTAGACGTGTTACCTAATTCTATAGACAAAGGATCCAAAAAGGTGTTTAAAGATACAACAAAAGGATGCAGAGACCTAATTATCCCTATCTCAGGGTGGGATCTATTTTGGTATTTCTATGAAAAAAAGTGTTCAGAAGATACCAGTTTTGAATCCTTGGACCTTAGATTTGGCCAAATTGATAGTCCCAAATTCTTCGTACATGTTGAGTTTATTAAAGTATTGGCACAATATTATCACCCAGCTACCATGACTATAAGAATACCAGATGGTTCACCATTAGTGGTTGTTGGCCTCCTACAATTGTCTTAATAACTAAGCCTTTACAACCATGATTCAAAGATTGGACATCTAACCTCAATAGTCATTTCAATCATCATGAAGGTGCATTTAACTTGTCAACCCAGGGACATGAAATTGAAATAGGTGAGCACAATATGTGCATTAGGAACTCAAAGTAGCGATTTCATTCTATAGCTAAGCAACACATAATACTAAAAGTAAATTACTTGAAAAGGAATGAAACAAATGTTAAACATCAAACAACGACTATGCTAAGCTGAAATGCATAACAAGAATAAAAATATGAGCAACAAACAGAACACTATTTATCTGCTTTGGCTATAGGAATAGTCACGGAATGGAATTCTAGTGGCTACAAGAACAATCGATGCTAGATTTCTAACTAAGTATTAAACATCAAGTAATACTAAACTAATGCTAAACTAAGAAGACAAATTACTCACCAAGTGGGCCTCCTTAGATAAGTATCCCCTAAGACTAATGATAACTCAAATGCTCAAACTCATAACTTTATTTTATTCACTGTGAATCATGAGTACAAAAGAGTAATGTATTTGTATTACTGAAAAATCAGAGAGTAAAAGTATAATATCAAATCGTGCAACCTCTTGAAGAAGGAGCATCATATCATTAATTATACTAAAAGCTAAACAAGGCAGTTAACTCCATGACTGGGAGGACACCATTTAGGGAAAATAGAGAAAGTGGAGCAATGGCGATTAAGCATGCATGGAATCTAGTTAGACATGTAGGTCCAAATGTAGATTCAGCTTAGTAGTAACGCCTGTGCATACTTAATCATTAAATTCCACTACAAGGCAGTTACATTTAGTTGCATCAAGAATCTTCTGTTGTCAGCCTCCTTTAACTTGGAGTGATTCCTTTGTTGGACATTATGGTGCATGCCTAGCTGGCGGTGTCTTCCTTAACTTAGCATATTAAATCTGCATGGTAAAGTCAGTACACATAATAACTACACATCTATAACCAACTTAAGGGACATTCATTAACCACATGAAAAATCAATATAGATAATCCACATAATATGCCAAATGAAATTAAAGCTTGCAGAGATAGGATTAAGTCCAATGTCAATGGTTTTGAGGGAAACATTATGAAAATACCAACATTTAATATTAAATTCCATGACATCTACTCACAAATAAACTATAGATTATACCCAAAATTGGACCAAAAACTAGGCTTATCACTCCCCCCAACCTAATGTTTTGTTGGTCCTCTAGTAGGGGAAGGGTTGTTCTTCTGCTTGGTCAAAGCTCTGAAATTTGTAACTGATAGTTTTCCAACATCAGTGGCTACAGTGCGTGAATCAGGATCCCAAAAGAATCCTCCCAATCTATCAAATCATTCCCATCTCTGCTTTTCTGCAACAATGTCAAACTAGTAGAATCTGAAGTTTGGCACGGGCCACATGAGCATGGGTGGCTATAAACTTAGGGAAGCAAATATCACCCCTATGTTCTCCCAATCTGAATATACCTATCAATCCTTTTTAGTGTTGTAGCATAATTGTGGATGGAATGAGGCTCAACTTGCTTTAGCTCATCAATTAGATTATTATATCTTTGTGATAGACATCTTCTCATAGTTTCCTCCTTTGTTGTTGTCATTACCTCATACTCATTGAAAACTACCTCAATCCAAGGCATAATCCTATTGCCATAACTAGGCCTGAGAAGCATTTTGTGCCATTCTCTATAAATATCCCTTGGGTTGCTTGATTCGGCTCTAACGGGCAAAGGGATATCAGACTCCAATCGCTTATAAGCTCCATGTTGTTGTCCCCAAGTAATCTCATTTTATACCCAAGACATAAATGCGCTCAATTGGACATCCCCAACATATAACATTGGATTTCAATCATGATCTTGAGTTATAGCAAAATTATGCAAATAAAACTCACACATCAAATTCTTCATTTCAAGGGAGGCAATCTTATAAGCATTGAAAAATTCAATGCTGGTGTCAATAGAAGGATTCAAACCTAAGGAAATCCTTGACAGCTTAAAAGAGAGATATTTCTCTTTCAGGAGAAGAGCATAGACCCTTGGAGGGGTCTTGCATTCCAAAATATGTGGTGCCAAATCTGCCATATCATCCACCCTCTGCTTCAGAGTGGCAATTTTTGCATCTTTATCTTCAATCTCCTCATCCTTCTGTTAAATTTTCTTCTTCAATTTATGTTTTTCTTTTTTCCATTCTTCCTCCCTTCTTTGTATTTATTTCCATAAATTCAAAATTGTTGCATGTACTATAAAATTAGGAGGATTATGAATTCCTACCAATATTTTTGTCGATAGTGGCTCCTCATATGGCACTATCTACATGGACTCAAGTTGTCCAATTATCTCTGGCTGCAGGGGTACTATTTCTTCTTTCACTTCTTGCTGAAGGGACTCTCACTCTTGTTCTTGTTGTGGCTACAGGAACTCCTACCCTAATTCTAGTTGTTGTTGCAAGACATTCTACTACAAGACTTCTTGCTCATGTTGCACAAAATTCTGATTTTCCTCAAACTCTTCAGCAATGTTAGCAAGATCAACCAGTGTTATATTTGTTTCTCTCCCAAATATATCCTCTTCTTCAACATTATTCTACCCCATTGGAGATTTAGGGTCCTCGTGTGATGTCTCACAAGGCTTAGGGCTTTCCTGTGGAGGCATACCAATCACAAGCCCAATTGGTCTTGATTTCTTGGGAAGTTTCTCATGCTTTCCTTTGGCTGTAGGATGAACAGTGTTAGCCTTCCGCTTTTTAGAACTTGGCACCTTTCTTTCTACAGGCTATATTTTAGCCTTTCCTTTTCTTGTTTCTACTTCTCTCTTCTATTCCCTAGTTTTCATCAAAGTTTCAAGTGGAATGTCATCATCAGAATCAGAGGAAGAACTTTCTTTTTTTGAGTGCTCTATTCCAGAAGAACTAATTTCTATGGTTTCTTCTATTGCAAGAGGATTCACACAAGAGCCAACACCAAAGGTTGAAGTGCCAAGAGGGGATTCAGCCATGCTCAATCTCCTGCTAGACCTATGAGGCTGAGGTAAAGCCCTAGGTTGCAAGTGCTTAGGTCTAATTTGATCAACATTTGTAAATTATTCCCAGGTTATTTCAAATACATCATGCAAAGACTTTTCAACTAGCAATTTAATTAGACAATGGTGGGAAATAGAATTATCCCTACCTTTTTGGGTCTTAGTCACCATGATTGAGAGAAGATTGTATAGCGCATTAGGCACATTCATCCTCCTTCTGTGCCTCATGTGATTCAAAAGATTGAAGTGTATAGAATACAATTTGACTGCCGACCTTCACAGGTGATGTATTTGATAACATAAATGACTATTTTCTTCCATGGCTCAGGCAGAGACATTCTATTTGCTCCTTGTTTATCAATGCTCAATGGGGGGTCATTCGGCTCTATAAATTTGGCCCTGGCTGATCTGGCATCTCTGGAGGTAGGGTAATTTTCACTTTAAGCCAGTAAACCTATGACCTCTACAATTCTTTCCTCAGATGCCACAACTTCCAACCCTTTTACTATAGCTTTTCCTTCAAAAAAAATTTGGGTGAATTCAAGGGCAATGGTTTCATGAAAGCCATCTAGCTTCAGGAAGTAATCTGACCATCCGCAGTTTCTAAATTCGGCCAGGCATTGTGCATCCTGCAATAAAAAGTCATGCACCATGGGTTCATTTCAAATTAACCCACCTCCCATTGTCTAAAATCAAACAAATGCTCTGCAACTTGTTTCCTACAATTCTCATTTGAAAATATGTTGAGATTATGGCTGCACAGGGTCCCTGAAGTTGCAATCTTCAATGGAGGAACTTTTCCATGAAAGATAATCAACCACACAGAAAGTGTTGCAACTAGGCATGCATAATAGAGATTCTATATTGATGTACATTATGAGATTGCATTGATTACAAATGTACAAGACTATAGAGGCAAAAGAGAAAACCTAAGATGCATGAGACATTTCCATGTGTCTTGATCTAACAACATGTGACAACATGTGAACCCTATCTAGGAAATTATTTAATGTTGAGATAAGTTCTAGAAGGACAACTCATCTTCTAGAAGGAATCTTATCCCTTCAAAAAAGGAAGGGGACATTACCCCATTATTAAATGATTTATTAAAATGCAACCTAGGACTAAATGAGATATGACCTAAGTTAACTTATGCTAGTGTAATAATTAATTAATTACACTAACAAAATCAAGCTCACTTCCCTGTAGTACCTACTAATTTTTGAGTGCCAATGTCGACTGAATTTTATTTTCTTTGTTTCACCTTTTTTCTTGCAACTCAAGATTACGACAGGGTCAATAATGGAAAGAAAATGAGTGATAAAGGGGAATTATGATGGGAAGAAATGGCGACTGTAGTTAATGTCAATTCACACATGCAAGTCGTCCTCTCACTCAGATTTCAAATCAGCTCCTTTTAAATTTTATGATGTAGCCTAGCATAAATTGACACATGGGAAATATATTTATATCATTTTCTTTCCCCTCCCCCCAACCTAAATTTGGACATGTATCCACACATGTGAGATGGGAGTGGTGATGTGACAGGGAATGATGGCATTTTATAAAAACTTCTATACTAACGTACAATGATTAAATGAACGCACTTAAAAGATGATTAAAGATAGTAGTTAATGTGCACATACCTGAATGTGTGGAAGATTTGATGCAAATATCGCAAAGAAAGTACCACTCACCTTTTATTGAATAAATTGACCAATTAATGAAGATGAAGTGGAGTGAGGTGATGTGGAATGAAGTGATGGAAGAGAGAGAAAAGTGGTGATGGATGAGTGGATGGGAGGATAGGTGAAATAAATGGACTTCCACGTAAGTGAAAGTCTTTATTATGAGAGAGTATGTACCTTAATTAGCTAGAAGGAGAGACACTAGGTCCATTTCCTTCGGCTACAAGAAGCTCACATGTTGAATGTTGGGTGAATTTCTATAGGAACTCTTCTTTGGAAACATGCCTGTGATATAATATGAGGCAATGACCATTGACAAGTAATTTGAACTTGACAGGGTCAATGATAGTAAGCTAAGCAACTCCATTAGGAAAGACCTCAACAACTTCATATGGTCCTAGCCACCTTGTCTATAATTTTCCTGCCTTGTCTTGATATCTTCAGTCATAGAGCAAGGCCCAATCTCCTAGTTGGAATTTCTTGTCCTTGATAAATTTGTCATGCCACTTGACTCTCTAATTCTGAACTACTTTTATATGTTGCAGGGCTGCTCTTCTTATCTCATCAAAAGCATTTAGCTGCATGATACTTTCTCTTTCTGCCTCAGAAATATCCATCCCCAAATCTACTGCAATCCACAAAGTCTTATATTCAAATTCAATTGGCATCATAGTTGTCTTTCCGCACAACAACTCAAATGGGGTGAAGCTTGTAGTTTTTTTTCGGGTTGTCCTATAGGCCCAAAAAGCTTCTGGTAATCAATTTTCCCAATCCCTTCTATGAACAACTACTATTTTAGTCAAAATGCCTTCAATTTCTCTATTGGTCACCTCAACTTGGCCATTAGCCTATGGGTGATAAGGAGTAGACATCATATTCCTTATGTTGTACTCATTAACTAGTGTTGCAATAAGGGTTGATGTGAATTGTGCCCCTTGATCAGTCACTATTTCTCTTGGGACTCCATATCTTGTGAAAATCTCCTCATAAAGAAATTTGGACAACCTTGTTATCTCTTGCATGCTTCATGGCCTTAACTTCTACCCACTTTGTCACATAATCAGTGCATACCAATATATAAGACTTACCATTTGATGGAGGGTCAATGGGTCCCACAAAATCCAATCCCCACTTGTCAAAAGGAGTGATTACTACCTAAGGGAACAGTGGCATCTCATCAGATCTAGTTGGTCTGCCCATTCTTTGACATCTACCACATTTTTTGGTATACCTTCCTGCATCCTTGTAGAGTGTTGGCCAGTAATATCCTGTGTTCAAAACCTTCATTGTTGTTCTCTTGGCTACAAAGTGTCCTCTACATGGTTTGTTGTGACTGTATATGCATAAAATTGGTCATGTCTAATTAATCCTAGCATTTAATTAAATATTTATTATTTAATTATTTTTTCTTAATTCCTCTACATATGATTAAATATAATTAATTTAATTATATTGTTCATCCACTTTATTCTTCCACTTTAATTAAATAAAATTCATTTTATTTAATTGCCACTTTCTTAAGTCCACTTAATTAATTAAATAAATATCATTGTTTATTTAAATTAATTATCACCTTTAAGTTTAATTAAATCTTTGATTTAATTGAATTTAATTTCTTTTCTCCTATTCAAATCTTTCTTCTAGTTAATTAAATATTTTATTTAATTAATGTCATCTACATGTCATTTCATAAAAATTTTAAATAAATATCTTTATTTAATTAAATATCTTTCATATCTTTTCAAATCATAATTAAATATTTTATTTAATTATGAAATCTTCCATTATCTTTCAAATCTTAATTTTATTAAGAAAATCTTCCATGTCACTTGTAAATAAATACTTGAATTCATAATTCATTATTTATCTTCAAAATCTTTCCTCAAATCTCACAAAAGATGATTTTTACAATTCATCTTTATCTTCTTATCTCTTCAAAGAAAAAAAGAAAACAAATCTTGCTTTCTGGTTTTCTTCTATTTTCTCTTTAGTCTTATCCATCTTCGATCGTTCGATCTGCCAGGAATTTTCACAGCCGTTGATCACATCAGCCAATCAAAATCTTTTGAAAACTCTATAAATACCCCTACAAATCCAAGCATTGGTTACAACACACAATGAAGAACACACAACGCTCGTGCATTAGAATTCAATTACATTCTAGCATAGTCTTTTATCAATTTTGTAATCTTTCATTTTAGAAATCATGTTTAGCATAAGCATAATCATGTCTTAGCATAGCATTGTGTGCATTCCTCTTTAATCTCATTCTCTAGGAAGACTGTTTGTTGAGTCTAACCCAAGATCTGAGAGCCAGCTAGAATCAACGAAAACCCTGGAGATAGAGGACAATGTAACATCTTTGAAGCATAAACGGAGTTTGCAATTTCATTTCTTTATTTTATGTTTTAATTTAAAGTTTCATTGGTGTGTTTGATTTACTTTTAATTCATATTTACAACACTCAAAAATCGATCACACATTTTCTGGTGCCCACCATGGGGCGTTGCCCCTTTTTTAACATCTATTCGCAGGTTTTCTAACAAGATTTTGCGTTCTTGAATTCAGATTTTTGGAAAAAAATTCCATTTTAGCGCATATGTGGATTTCTGTAGCGCATCTAGGATTTCTTTCAGTGCTTTTGCAGTTATTTCAGCGCATACAGGAACTATTTCGGCACATTTAAGGAACAAAACAATGCTTATAAGGAACAGAATGGTGCATATACTTAGCTCAGTTTATTAAAAAAATTGTAAAAAAAAAAAAAATTGTTGCATTTTTCTTTTAGTGCATTTAGGATTTTCTGCAATGCTTATAGGATCTATTTTAGCACATTGACTTTTTTTTGTAGCGCATATAGGTGATCTTTTAGTGCATGCAATTTGTAACTAAACAGGCTTCTAAGTCTAACGCCTTCTACAGACATAACCTTTTCTAGATTAAAAAGAACCAATCTAGGATAGTCACATCTGGTTTTTTTTTAAAAAGAAGAAATCCTAGGGTAGACATGGATTAAAAAGAACCAATCTAGGATAGTCACATCTATTTTTTTTTTAAAAGAAGCAATCCTAGGGTAGACATGGATTAAAAAGAGCCAATCTAGGATAGTCACCACACAATGATTTTTGTGATTAAAATTGAACAACTTGTTTTCATGAAGCAACATCTTCACATAGATTAGATCATTGTGATTTGGGCTCTAAAAAGAACATTGTCTACTGTGTTTGTGGCAATAGGTCTATGCTCTCCGCTTAACTAGGTGACCAGAATACCATACTTTCCCTTTCAATTCGTGCAATTTTAATGCTTTATTACATCCTAGAGAGGGTCTGCTCTTGTGGGAAAAAGTACTCACCCAAGAGGAATGATCCAAGTGGGTTCAAGCCAAAGCCAGGCTATTCCACCCCACTATAAAATTTAAAGCAAATATGGGGAAACCCAATTTTTTCGGTAGTGTGCAAGATAACCATCCCCAAAGCCTTTGTTCTAAAGGTTGGGAGGTCTCTTGAGGGAGTTTAGTATTGTCACACCGAAATGAAACCCTTACTACGAACCTAGTGTAGTAGCCAACCGTGTCAGTTTCTGAATATCCTGATAATCACAGTGCAAGGGGAGGGAAGAATCTGCCCCCAAGATACTCACCATATAACTGCCAAGGACCGTTTGCTTAGGGGATTCGGTATCCACTTTTGTCACTCTGAGTACGCGCCTAGAAAAGACAAAAACACAGGCACCCCTTTGGGGGTGACACAATTGTGTGAGTTGACGTAGTTCTAAGATGTGGGTTGTGGTTATTATGATGACCTACTTGAGTACTAAGAGTGAGTCTACCTGAATTATTTGTTATGTGTAAAACTTGTGAAAACACTTTTTGAAAAACATTATTGAGCATACACTTCATGTTTAGTATAGGGCTTAAGAACAACTTTTTTCAGAGTGTTTGTTGTGTTTTCAATCACACTAATTCAGATAAAATATCATCCACAATGAACATAAAAAATTTCAACTGAAACTGCTCAAACTGTTCAGAAAACTACTTCAAAAGAATTGTTTTAGCACGTCTAGGGTATCTTTTAGCACATATAAGGTCTATTCTAGTGCATTCACTGAATAGTTAGGCACTTTTAGGGTCTGTTTTTGTGCATCAAGAGTTTTAACACATACACTGGATATCCTAAAAATAGTTTTCAGTCACTGTAAAAAAAAAATTGTACCGCATATAGGACACAGAGTAGCACATCTGAGGCATATTATAGAGCATTTGACTATTTTTCTTGCGCATATGCCTATTTCTGCAGCGCATATAGGGTACAAAGTAGCGCATTTTTCAATTTTCCCAAAATTTTTGTTTTAGACAGATCTAATTTTATAACATCCAAGTCCAATAGTATATCGACATTTCTCTCATGCTTAGAGAGTGGAAATCAACCAAATTTTTCAAGAATTCGATTGACAATAAGATCAAGAAACCCAAGAAACATCTAGGTTACAATAAAACCCTACAATGAAGGAAGTTTTTGTACAAAAGTCAAAATGTCTTGCTCCATTATTGTGAATTTTTCCATAGCTACCAAGATTTTGCTAGAGGATTTACCGATGAATATGTTGTAGAGCCTTTATCTTCACTAGCCTATTTTCAAAGAAGAGCTCTATCACAACGACACAATCACAATCATCCTCTTGAGTTCAATTATATACCACAACCTTATGTCGAATATCAAACACATCCCAGTCAAATCCTTCAATGAGTTTAAATAGGCTATTTGATATACTTATCATTCTTCAAGAACAAGGATCAAAATCTTAAAAGTGCACCTTTCAAACAAACTTCTAATTATTGGTTCAACTTCCCTAATAGGATTATGATATCTTTTATCATTGGAAGCCACAATTAAGAATTAGGAACATCTGTTGATCATATCATAAGAATTTTCATCTTATCAGATCAAAACATCACCATTTGTGCACTTATCAAAACTGTGATCTAAGTCTAGAAGAACATTTCAAAATCATATGCCTATTTTTACAAGATCTCAATACAATAAGCTAAAAGAACATATTCAACAAGAAGAGCATACTCAGTGAACTCAAGAAGAAGGTGAGAGTAGCAATCCCCTCTATATTGTGAGTCGTAATCCTCTTTTTATTGATAACATGAGTGAAAGAGAAGAAAATTCATTCCCCTTCAACAAAAACATGAGCAGAACTCCGGTAGATAGTGATGATGAAAAAGATGAAGAGCATCACCTTAGAGAAGCTGAACAAGATCCTAAATTTCACAAAGCATTAGAAAAGATCTTAGAGCGCAACAAAGAAAAATATTTCCTGTATCTAGCTGACAAAGGAGCTAAATTGCCTCATGATTTTAATATTGAAAACTTAAAGAAAGGTCTTGATGAGACACCCTTGTTGGATGTTAGTACTTTATCCCAACAAGTTAATGTAATTTCCAAGAGAAAAATTAAAGACAAGGCTAAGGGGAACTACAATGAAGACATGCTCTTGATGACATTTTTCCATATCCCTTTGATCAACGCCTCATTCCTGATGCAGATCCCACGAGACCGATCCACCGATCATGACCCCAGAGCTCTCCCAATGCCTGCTCCCAGGTCTCGACCCATGGAACGGCCATCAGCCAGCCCGGACACCCAGTCTGCCACCATTTAATGACCCCAAGGTAAACCCGTGAACCATTCATTACTTTCTCTCGTGAGATGGAGAAGATTGTCTGGGCTAGATATCCACATCATGTTCCTGAAAAGGAAAAGATCACTGCATTTATAAACAACTTGGATCAAGAGATGAGTTATCATCTAAATCTTCATTGTCCTCCCTCTTTTCAGAAAATGATTGAAAATGCAATCACAATTGAAAGTGCATTAGTCCAGAGAGGGATAATAAAACTTCACAAAGACAATCCCAGCTCTTCAAATCACCACACTAACAAATCTAAGTTTTGGACTCGCAACAAAAATGTGGTGAATGATGGTGTTGTAGATGCAAATCATGTCTCAACTAAGCCATTTTTTCTTAGTGCTCCAAGTGCTCCTCACAACAATAATATCAACTCAGTCACAAATCAAGGAAATAAGCTTCCTCCTCTAAGGAATAACATGAATCAGAATTTTCCTCCCAATCAAGGGAATGCTAGCAATCAAGGATACCATGGAAACAATAACAATAACTTAGGAAATAAATCAAATGTGAATCCACAATGATCTTCATTCTTCTCTAACATAAGAAATTTTACTCCACTGGGTCAATCTCTAGAATCTGCTCTTAAAGAATTGATGGCAAAGAATGTTATCACCCTACCACCTCAACGTAACTTTGAACCCAGCATGAAGCCACCATCATGGAATGATGCATATTATTGTGAATATCATCAGTGTAAGGGCCATCGTACGAATAATTGTCAAGCCTTGAAGAATTCCATTCAAGACTTAATTGAAAATGACACCATCAAAATAGAAGGACACCAACAATCCAACAAAGACCATAGCGCATTTCGAAACCCTTCTCCCAGCTATCAAAAGGGTGATTTTTCTAGAAAAAGTGTGAATCATATCGATGAACATATAATCAATCATATCTACACTAACAACGAGCGGGTCAATGTTATAAAAGTTAAGGAAAAGATGGAATATAGAGAAGTTAATGTAACAACAAGGGCACAAGCTAAAGTTGTCTTAAAGGGGGCTTCTTCAAAATTCATTGTGCCTCTGCCTCAACATCAATATGACTTAGTCAATCAACTTGGAAAAACTCCTGCTCAGATTTCTATCTTAGAACTCCTAAAAATTTCCCTAGCACACAAGGAAATTCTAGAAAAGGCCCTTGTTGAAACAACTGTATCCACTAATTTGGATGTGGACTGATTTCAAGCCATGGTGGGACATTTATCCTCACCCACATGCCTCTCATTCTCCAAAAAAAATGGTGTTTCTATGACTCATCCCCATAATTCATCACTATATTTAGAATTCATGATTCACAAATTTTGTGTCAGACGTGTACTAATAGATGGAGGTGTTGGTTTGAACATATGTACCATGAAATTAGTTCAGGCTTTAGGATACTCTGAGGACTCCATTGAACCCAGAAGGAAGATTACTATTAAATCCTATGATGACGAGGAAAGAGCATCCAAGGGTGTAATCATGCTCTCAATCAGAGTCAGACCTATTATCAAGAATACTTTTTGTCAAGTATTAGATCATGATCTTGCATACAACATCTTGTTGGGTCGTCCTTGGATCCACGAAATGTAAGCTATCCCATCCACATATCATCAATGTCTTAAGTTTTCTTATGACAGACAGGAGATCACAATACCAGCTGATAATTCTAACAATCAGACTTGTGCTAACATCAAAGCTAGTCAAGATACTTTGGTTCCTAACAATCAAGAAGCTCCTACTAATACTTCTCCCAAAGTTGATACACAAATCAAACAGTTAACCAAATGACACAAATGATTGTTCCACTGGCGATTTTCGGCATACAGTCTTTAATCAATAGAATTTCAAGTCTCCTAGCTACAAAAATGAAAATCAAGAAGAAAGCTCTAATGGTAAAAACCATAATCTGGTAGTGTTAGATCAAACAAAAGATAAAACAAAGAGCATATTAGATAGTGAAAACTTTTTTAAGGCACCAGATGATGGGATACTTGACACTCTCCCAGAGCACAATCATGAGTATTGATTGCCTATCCTGATTGAGCCTACAAAAGAGGTAAATCTTGAAACTACAGAAAAACCAAAGATTCTATAGTTAGTTACATCAATGATAGATAAAGAAGTGCCATATTTCATAGAATTTCTCAGAGCAAATCAAGTCATCTTTGCCTGGTCTTATGCAGACATGCCAGGTCTTGATCCTGATCTGATAATGCATCACTTATCCATCAAACCAAGAGTTAAACCTGTGAAACAAAAACTCAAAAAGATGCATCCTCATGTTGCACTACTAACTAAGGAAGAACTTAGAAAATTTCTTGATATGGGATTTATAAGATCAATTGAATATGTAGAATGGATCTCCAACATTGTCCCTGTGTCCAAGCCCGACAAAAGTGTTAGAGTGTGCACAGATTTCAGAGATATTAATAAGGTATTTCCTAAAGATGATTTCCCACTTCCAAGCATTGATACTATAGTTGATCTAACAGTTCGCCATTCCATGTATTCACTAATGGATAGTTTTTCTGGTTATAACCAAATCAAGATTGCACCTGAAGACCAAGAAAAAATAGCTTTCACATGTCCATGGGGAACTTATTCTTGGACTGTCATGCCTTTCTATCTAAAGAATGCTAGGGCTACTTACCAAAGAGCTATGACTACAATTTTTCATGACATGATGCACACATTCATGGAAGATTATGTAGATGACATATTGGCAAAGTCATACACAAGAGAAGGACATCTTGAAGTGTTATCCAAAATCTTTGCAAGGTTGGAAAAGTTCAAAGTTCGCCTCAACCCCAAGAAATGTGTTTTTGGGGTCACGTTTGGGAAGCTCTTAGGATACATAGTGTCGGCAAAGGGAATTGAAGTAGATCCTACCAAGGTGCAAGCAATCATGGAAATGACTCCACTAAGGAATATCACCACCGAGGGTCATTGATAAGCAAGATGATTTCAATCTATAATGGCTAGTTTATCGACAAATGGGCCGATAAGAATCTACCTCTCATATCTACTACATGTTCGCGTTCCTTCTTATGGGATGACAAGTGCGGAAATGGCCTTCAAAATCAAACTGCCAGTCACCTAATGAACCCACCAAATTTCGGTACCACCTAAATCTAGATACAAACCTTAATCTCTTATATATTGCCAAAGTAAATAAAGCATACATCTCTTTGGGGAATTATTAGCACAAGATATTCCCTTTATAGGAAAGAAACGCGCCATTTTATTAAATCAATCAAACAATTTTCACAAAGTCATGAACTCAACTACATTTTCTAGCCGAAAGTGCTGGCTTCGGGTTTAGCAAGAGTCTTTGCCTCATGGTTTCGCATCTACATGTTAACTCATGCTAATCCATCTTGTTTTGCAAGATTGATCCACTCTAACATTTGCTAAGCAAAGCCACATTGATAAGACGCTTAGCAAATGGGTTATGATCCTAAGTGAGTTTGACATTCATTATGTTGATCGCAAAGCAATCAAAGGACAAGTTATCGCTGATCAACTAGCTGAAGCACCACTACAAGCAGAGCATCCCATGCACATTGACTTTCCAGATGATGATGTCTTCACTGTAGAATCAAAGCAACCTTGGTCTTTATACTTTGATGGATCTTTCATCAACATGTGATTAAAGCGTATACTCTTTGTCACCCCTCAAGGAAATACTCATTCTCACTATATCGCTAATGTTTCCAGTGCACCAATAACATAGCCATCATGAAGCTTTATCACTAGACTCAAGATAGCATTAGAATGGAGGATTACAGAACTACAAGTTTATGGTGACTCACAGTTAGTCATAAATCAGATCAATGATGATTATCAAACCAATAATGATAAATTGTTGCCATATAAGAAGATGGTTGATGATTTCAAGAAGTACTTCATAGATATCAAGTTCATATAGATTCCAAGACTTGATAACAATGAAGTTGACGCCATGGCCATGATTGCATCATTGCTACAACTCCTAGAAAATTAGGCTCGGCTTATGAATTTCTAGTGAAATAACCATTTGCACTACTTATGACATACAACTCGAAAAGCCAAACTACTGCTACTTAGTGAAAGGATCTAATTCCTGGTATGGAAAGATTTATGCCTACCCCAAAGATGACATTCATCACCCGAAGCTATCAAGTAACCAAAAGCTTAATTTTATTCATCTAATCCTCTCGCTATAATTTTAGTCTGAGCATCCTCTATCACATCTTGATGGTACTTTTACTTCCAATGTCTTGAACATGATGAATGCAATGGCTTTTACAAGAAGTTCATGGGTGGAATTTGTGGTATCAACTGAAGTGGACTCACCCTTATCCAAGAAATTGGATTAGAATGGGGTTACCATCACGAATTATGGAGAGGGAATCATTCACTTTGCAAGAAATGCCCAAAATCTGATTCATGGAATCTCATTCATGCCCTACAGAACCTCCAATCGCTCACACTAACCTCTGGGAATTCTCTCAAATGGAAGTGGATCTAGAAATGGCAAGATTCATCCTCATCAAACGGATACGTTTATCATCATAGCAAATAAAAAGCACTTTTAATTAATGCAGATTGAGGCAGTCCCTCTTACTAAAGTTACCGGCAAACAAATATCCTCCTTCATACTCAACTATATCATTTGTCGGTATGGCATTCCTAACTCCATTATTACAGATAATGGATGACCATTCAAAAATTAGAATGTTAATGAACTTTGTGAGAAATTCCATATTCAAATACGATATTCCAAATAATCTACATTCATAAAGAAATGGGCTACAAAGAGTTCTTAAACAAAGTCAATATTGGAAAATCTTGAAGAAAACTGTGAATGATGTAGGGAAATATTGGCATGTTGAACTCAATCTCACATTATGGGCCTACAGAACAAGCATCTAAATGCCAATAGGAGCAACACTGTATGCTCTTCTCTATGGAGCAGAAGCCATACTGCCGCTAGAAGTTGAGATCCCATCACTAAGGGTATCCTTGAAGGGTCTCATTACAGATGAGGACTAAAAATTTTCCCGACCGCAAGAATTGGAACTCCTCGATGAGAAGAGACAACAAGCAGCTGACCATTTGAAAGCATATAAACAAATGATGTCTCACAGCTACAATCACAGAGTCAAGCCACATACCTTTCAGGTCGGTGATCTTGTTCTAAAGGAAAACCCACATAATAAACAAGATAGAGAGAAGAAAGGAAAGTTTGAATCAAATTAGTTGGGTAGGTACATGGTCATAGCAGTATATGGTTCAAGAGCATACAAGCTATCAACACCAGAAGGGGACCTGTTTGACGAACCTATCAACAGCATGCACCTAAAAAAGTATTATGTCTGAACCAGTTATCCTCATCCATAAAGGTCTTGAAAAAATCACAAAAATAGCAGAAAAAGTCCTGAAAAAATACAAAAATAGCAAAAAAGGTCCTAAAAAAATACAAAAATAGCAGAAAAGGTCCTAAAAAAATACAAAAATAGCAAAAAAAGTCCCTAAAAAAATACAAAAACAGTAGAAAAAGTCCTGAAAAATAATCATAAAAATCAGAAAAAGTCTTGAAAAAATCATAAAAAATCAAAAAATGTCCTAAAAAATAAAAATACAAAAAAATCAAAAAGAAATCAGAAAAATTACAATAAAAACAAATAGTGAAAATCTGGCAAACAGACACTATTTGTAGCCTTCCATCTATTAGTTCATGTATTGCACTTAGTTTCTCGGCCTTCATTTTCATGCATCCTTTCCCCATCATCCTAGCATCATATCAGCATCATACTGCCATCATTTTCCTAGAGCGATAACGTCTTACCATGGCTTGCTCATTGTACATATCCATTTCAGCAAGTTGTGTCAATACTAGGGGAAAACGATGAAACCCTAGGGGCACTCAACTTCCAAGTTCTATCAAAATAGCTAGACAATGACATAGAATCCAATCATGCAAACAAACAATCAAATCCTATGAACCGCTATCTAATCATTGATCCATATCACAACAATTTTTAGCAAAATTCATATCATAACACATATCTGGATGATCTAAAATTTGAATGATGATTGGAATATCAGTTTTACATTTTGAACAATTGTTGTTTGATTTTTTTATATCATCCCCCTGGAGCACACTCAATGATGTACTTAACTAGAGTGGTGAGGAAAGAGGATGATTTTTCTTTGTTTGTTGTTTGGAGGTTAACTATCGATTTGGTGCAAATATGTCATAAGACATGATTTCAAAAATGTATCATTGATGATAGTTCCACATATTCATCATAAGGTGGTTAGTCTTTTTCTGTTTATGCAAGAAATGCTCAGGTCATCTCGGTTCAATTATACCTCGATGCTTGTGTTCACTTGCTATATCAAAAACCATGAAAGTTGTACTTAGGTCATCATTGGTGCTAATTTCCCCTCTGATGCTTGTACATAATTCCAACATTTTTAAATGCTCTATGATGATTCAAGAGAGCTAACAAAAGGCTCAACAAATTTTTTTTTTCATTTAGTTGCATTTCATTTAGTAGCATTTCATTTAGATCAATGCACATATCTGCATATAAGATTTGCATCAGAGTTTTGAAAGGCTGAACAAAAACATCAACGGATGTCATGTCTCTTTGGAGTATTTTTGGAGGACATTCAGACATTGTTTTATCATCATCTTTCTCCATCCTTATTAATCATTATCATTTCATTTAGGTCTTATGCATATCATATAGTTAAGCATTTATCATTCATTCTCATATCATTTTGATCCTTTATCATTTCCTATCATTCAGTTATTCATTACGCATTTTCATATTACTTTCATATTCATATTATCTATTGTTTTCATATCATTAACATCTTAATTATCATTTTCATTTTACACAGTTGCATACCATTTTATCATCTTTATTACAATTTCATTATGATATTTTATACATCGTTTCATAATCTATTTCATATCATCTTATCATATCATTTTCATATTCTTAACATTCATCATATCATTTTATCATTATCATATCACATTATTTATCCTTATCATTCATTATCATTTATCATTTTCTTATCTTTATCATCTATCATTTATCATTATCATTTATTATTTATCATATCATTTATCCTTATCATTCATTATCATTTATCATTTCCATATCCTTATTATCTATCATTTATCATTTATCATCTCATTTATCATTATCATTTATCATTTATCATATCATTGTCATTATCACTTATCATTTATCATTGTCATTATCATTTATCATTTATCATCTATCATTTATCATATCATTTTCCTTGTCATTGCATTCCATCAGATTATCATTTCGTCATTTACATAATATTTCTTTTATCATTACATTTCATCATTATCATTTCATATTCATTTATCTCTTTATCATTCTCATATCATTTTCCATAAACATTGCCTCATTTCACATACATATTATGAAATCATAAACATTCATTTTTCATCACGTCATTTATTTCTTGCATTCAAAAATTCCAAAAAAAAAAATTCCATGTATACATTACATTTCCACATCATTTTCATAAACAAATCATTCACCTACATGACATCATTAGTACACATCATAAATCATCATCATCGCATAAATTATCATGCATCACATGGTTAGTCATAAAAATCAAAATCCATTTCATGACATATAATGCATATCCATATCATATCATCATATCAAATGCTACACATCATCAAAAATCATCGCCACTACATATCATCGCTCATGAAAAATACGTACAAATGTCCAAAGTCAAATGAAACTGAAAAGTCTAAACAAGATACATGAGATATGGTCAAAATCAATATAAATGCTCCAAAATAATGATATACAACAATAATCCTGCATCAATCAATCAAGGATGGCTAGTGGAGCCCCCTGGCAAAGTTGGTCTCATAGATGATGCTTTTACTGGGCTCACTGCATCCCGGGATCACAGCAGAGGCCTGGCTGACCCATTTGCTCTTTGTCGCCATCTATGATCTGCTCTTGGTCCTACTATGGGACCGTGGGTAAGGCTCTCTGTGGTCGGGCGTACACAACTCCTCACATCTAACTCGATAATACTCAACCTCCCTAGCCATCTCAAATCCCTTTGCAATAGCCTCTCACAAAGATGCACTCTCAACAATGCTCATGAGTCTCTGTGCTACACCCTCTACCTCCTTGCTCTTCGCCGAAAATGTCCCTCCATCCAGCCCAGCTGCCTTGGGTCTAGGCGAGGAGGATGCATGTGCCTGTGCACCCGTGCTACCTATCGCCACCTTGCGATTGTGTGCAGCTGTCTGCAAACTGCTGAGCCTAAGCCAACTGGCTCTGTAACTACACCTGTTGTCCTTGCAGTGTTTGAACCTGGGCCTGTAGTGTGTCTATCTAAGCCTGTTGCATTGAAGAGGTGACTCTGATCACCGTCTGTCAGACAGTATCACTCCTCAGCCTCTGTACACCCTAAGAACTGCTAGCAATATCAGTCCTCTATCTCACTACTCTCTGCTCCTCCCCTCCCACCATCATCTGAGGCTCTGTCCTCCTCTCCACTCTCCTCCCCATCTCCACGATCTTCCTCCTCTCCTCCGACAGTTGCCTACTCACCACCTGCCACATCCTCATGTCTCCCAACTCCTGGCTACGGTGCCACCAAAATGGGTGTTGGCTAATCTGGACATGTAAACCACGGAAATGGGTGTGTGTGGTAGTAAACTAAATACTCCTCTAACATGTCGGTATCAACAATATCAGGTCTGGGATCCCATACCTCATGCTGTAATTCCATATACTCAGTATACGTGACCTGGTAAGTAATGCACAGACCCCATCCAAGCTCATCCTTGCATCATCCATAGTTCGCAATGCCCCAAGGCATCCCCTATGTGAAAGCAAACTTTCTTTGTACTTGCAAGGCCAAAAACCTCTCTATAATAAATGGAGTACGGCCTATCAAAAATCAAGGTATACCTACAAATGGTATCTCCAAGGGATCTGTGTCCCAAACATCACAATCAGTATAGGGCCTCCATATCTCGGTATCCATTTCGTCCAGGGTATGTCTCCAATACTCCACCTTGCCCAGCTTGGGCCGGAAAAGTGCAAACGAATAGGCATACGCATATGGCCTGCCTAGCGGCCTAGCTCTCAGACATAGCGGTCTAGTCACAAAATATTCTCTCATGCCCAGATATGGAGCTGAGTAACACCGCAAGACAAACTTGATGATCCTCTATATACCACCTAGTGTAGGTCATGATATAAGTGAACTAACATGCAACTCCCCCATGCATATCTCCTAGGCTGACCCATCATCTACTCGATGATCCTCCCCCATCCAACTAATAGCCCCTTTGATCGAAAATCCAAACAAAGGAAGCCTCTAATAAAAGTGCCCAGCACTGTAGGTAAGGTCAGATATCCTCTAAAGTCTTCCCATGGCACCCAGTATCCTGCTATCTGTGCATCTTTGAACACTCTCCTAAGGGCATCTGTCCCACCCAACTCCTTGTGATCATAGAACACAAGGGCACCTATCACTGGGATCCCCAAACTCTTGTATACATCCTCTAGGGTCACCGTCAACTCACCAGTCAGCAAATGAAAAGTGTTATGCTCAGAATGCCATCTCTCTGCTAACACGGTCAACAGTCCCTTGTTGACCCGAATAGAAGGCATCAACAATAAAAGATCCCAACCCGTAACTCACTATCAGCTACACATCTGTAGGTGTCAAATCTCGAATCCTATCCCAACCCGTAGGGAAGCACTCTCTAATCTGGAGGTTTTTGAAAACCTCCTATTTTTGGTCATCATAAGGACAATCAATCAAACTCATATCATCGCCTCATATCAAAGCAATCTATCTACCTAAACCAGATTCATATCAAATGACCCATATCAAACATCATATCACATGAATCATATTAGGTATTCTGTCTAAGGAATTCATATTAGGCCATCAATACAAAATCTATCTATCTGCACATTAAATCAATCTACTATATCATCATTTACTATTTGTTTTCTATTATAGGAAGTAAATTTATCAACAATCACAACCATCATCATATTTGTACTTCAATCATGAATGCAAATATTTTTTCACTCAAATCAATCTACTATTTATTTTCTATCGTAGAAAGCAAATTTATCAGACTTCATATTAATCATCTACTCTTTGTTTTTCATTCTTTTGGAAACAAAGTTCTCGGTTATCTACTCTTCATTTTCTATTTTAGGAAGCAAAGTTATCAATTTCTCAACATGATGACATGACAATTTTCCTATCTATTGACCAACGAAGCAATAATTCATCATCATTCCCATCAAAACAACATTCTATCTAAATTTTCCTAAAAGTGCTACTCTATGGCCTAGAAGAGCTAAAATCCTAAATGCACCAAAGTTTCCTCCAGATGCGCTAAAACTTTGGATGTGCCATTATGTGCCTTGTAAGTGCTAAATCATTTCACAAAAGCATTATTTCCCAAAAAGCACTACAATCCTAACCAAATGCGCCATTTTATCTACTCTATGTACCACAACCCTAAAAGTGCTATTTTGCTTCCTATATGCGCTACTCTACCAAATTTCCTGTAGGAAGCCTATATGTGCTACTTCCTTTATCGAATGCGCTATTCTATCAAAAACCTAAAAGCGCTACTTTATAACCTATATGCGCTAAAAAAATTCTTCGAATGCACTATCCTATTTCCTAAAAGCATGAAAATGGCTTGTTGAAACCTAAATACACGCTAAAATCATTCAAAAATTGACCAAAAATGGAAAATTTCAAAGCACAGAGGATCAAATTGACTCACCGGTGGTCCATATGCGGCTGGTCGTTGATATTGGTGGGACCACTCAAATCTATGTCAGTGATAAGGGATCTCCATCGCGCCAAGTCACTGTCAGAGCAAAAGGTTTCTAAAAGTCAGCAAGTGAAAATGACTTTTCCTTTTTACCCTTTTACCTTTTAAGGGTCAAACAAAGTGGGTTTTTGGTGGCATTTTTTTTCCATTGGGGCATTTTTTTTCATCCATTATCAAGAGCTAAATCACTGCATCCCTTTTATCATCTGAATTCTCTCATCAAATCAACAATCTCTCATCATCACCGATTTATCTCCCGAGGGGGCATCATTAATATAGATAACATTTTTCAATCAGAAACATATCAGAGTTAGATCAGGGGCATATTAGTTGAAATTTTTTGATCAAGGGGCAAAATCAAGCGCGTCTTTAATTTCAAAAGTAGGAATATTTTCTTTGAAGCAATGCATTTTACACGTCACTTCAAAGAGGGGAAAAATGTATATGCATAAAATTGGTCATGTCTAATTAATCCTAGCATTTAATTAAATATTTATTATTTAATTATTTTTTCTTAATTCTATACATATGATTAAATTTAATTAATTTAATTGAATTTTAATTATATTATTCATCCCACTTTAATTAAATAAATTCATTTTATTTAGTACCCGCTTTCTTAAGTCCACTTAATTAATTAAATAAATATCATTTGTTTTATTTAAATTATTTATCACCTTTAAGTTTAATTAAATCTTTGATTTAATTGAATTTAATTTCTTTTCTCCTATTCAAATCTTTCTTCTAGTTAATTAAATATTTTATTTAATTAATGTCATCTACATGTCATTTCCTAAAAAGTTTAATTAAATATCTTTCATATCTTTTCAAATCATAATTAAATATTTTATTTAATTATGAAATCTTCCATTATCTTTCAAATCTTAATTAAATATTTTATTTAATTAAGAAAATCTTCCATGTCACCCGTAAATAAATAATTGAATTCATAATTCATTATTTATCTTCAAAATCTTTCCTCAAATCTCACAAAAGATGATTTTTACAATTCATCTTTATCATCTTATCTCTTCAAAGAAAAAAAGAAAACAAATCTTGCTTTCTGGTTTTCTTCTATTTTCTCTTCAGTCTTATCCATCTTCGATCATTTGATCTGCCAGGAATTTTCATAGGTGTTGATCACATCAGCCAATCAAAATCTTTCAAAAACTCTATAAATACCCCTACAAATCTAAGCATTGGTTACAACACACAACGAAGAACACACAACGCTCATGCATTAGAATTCAATTACATTCTAGCATTCTAGTATTCTAGCATTCTAGCATAGTCTTTTATCAATTTTGTAATCTTTCATTTTAGCAATCATGTTTAGCATAAGCATAATCATGTCTTAGCATAGCATTGCATGCATTCATCTTTAATCTTGTTCTCTAGGAAGACCATTTGTTGAGCCTTGCCCAAGATCTGAGAGCCAGCTAGAATCAACGAAAACACTAGAGATAGAGGACAATGAAACATCTTTGAAGCATAAATGGAGTTTGCACTTTCATTTCTTTATTTTATGTTTTAATTTAAAGTTTCATTGGTGTGTTTGATTTACCTTTAATTCATATTTATCACACTCAAAAATTGATCACACAGTGGCATGTATGCAAAATTTCATATGTCTCATCTTCTCTCACACATCTCCTCATGACATGGTCAGGTATAATATAAAACAAACATCCAACAATCCAAGAGAAAGGAAAAGATTTTTCAATGAGTGCCCTTTTCTCTTTTGGAGAGAAGTGAGAAGGGAATCTACCTATGACCAATTAATTGGCTATGTTAGCATACTAGGGTATATGTACACTGAGGGAGAATAGATGCTCATCAAGGAAAGAGTCATCTATGGGTTGATTGTGTTATGATTTAGTTAGCCTTGAAATAAAATCTAAAACAACATCGGCCTTCCCTGACTTATCCACAATGGTTATATCAAACTCCTACATCAACAATAACCATCTTTCTAATCTACCTGTGATCAAAGGTTTATTCATGAGATATCTAATGGTTGCATGATCAGTGTACATAAAGATTTGGTAGCCTATTATGTAATGTCTAAATTTGTTTAGTGCATAGATTACTACTAGCATTTCTTTTTCTGTCACTATATAATTGAATTCAGCTCCTTGTAAATTTTTGTTGACAAAGTAAATGGAATTTTCAACGGCTCCCTCTTTTTGTCCTAAGACTACTCCTATGGCATAATCTAATGCATCAGTATGGATGTGGAAAAGAAGCTCCCAATTAGGCCCTTTGAGTACAAGAGCATGATTCAAAGCTACCTTCAAGTAAAAAAATACCTTATCATAGGCTTTAGTCCACTGAAATTCGGCATATTTAGTGAGAAAAGTGTACAATGGTGTTGATACCTTGCTAAAATCCTTGATGAAATGATTATAATATCCTACATGACCCAAGAAACTCTTAACATCCTTCTATTTTGCAAGTGTGGGAAAATTTGTGATTACCTCAATCTTTGTAGGATCTTCTTG
>VDFB02056351.1:26463083-26538586 GCA_007258455.2 Sequoia sempervirens
CACAATGCAATGGTCAAGAAGAGAATTGTGAAGCACCATTTCTAATAACAGGTGATTACATTGTTGAGAATGGACAAAAAAGAATGTCATTTATTGAAAATGATGGGATTGTTGGTAATAGATATTATCCATGTAATGAAAGTGGTGTAAAAAGGTTGTGCATATTCTATAAGTTTCCATACTTTAAGTATATAGCCATTAGGTATACTGTTGACTATATGCATACTGAGAAAAATATAGCCTATTCTATTATAGAAACTCTTTTTGGTGCTTTTGATACTATTTCATCATGTGAAGAATTTCAACAACTAAAGATTCATCAAAAATTTTGGGTTGAAAAATATGATGATGAAAAATATAGAAAACCTAGTGCTCCTTATGTTTGGACAAAGGAACAACATGCACAATTCTTATAGTTGATGTCTTAGACTCGCTTTCCCACTGGATATGTAAGTAGTAGTATTAGAATCCAAACTGATGTATTAATGGCTTAAGAGGCCTCAAGACCCATGACTATCATGTCATAGTGGAGAATATTTTACCTATTGTGGTAAATATATTAAGTTTTCTGAAGGGGCCAAGATTGTCAGTTATAAGGTTGGGCCTAATATTAAAGAGAATGAGTTTACATGTATTAGATCCTTTAAACTTTGATAGTTTGAGGGAGGAGGTTGTTGAAGTCCTTTTTCTATTGGAATGGTAATTTACACCAACAATCTTTAACATTTCTATGCATCTTTTGATACATCTACAATATGAACTAAAGCACTGTGGCCCGATAAGAACAAGATGGATGTATCCTCATATAAATCGGAAGCCAACATGTCTAAAGGATATTCAATGCAAGATGCCATGGGATTTTGCACAAAATATATGAAAGATTTTAAAAATGTCAATCGGCGTGTATGGGATGATGACGAAGAAGACACAGTTGCAGGTGAAGTATTAGAAGGAAATGGATGTCACTTCAAGCTATCACATCAAGAAAGAAGTATGATACATTACTATATTCTGCAAAACACATCTTCATTCGATAAGTGGTGCAGGTAAAAAATATTTTACGCAATAATTTATTTACTCAATTGTATTTACACATTTATATTATCAATCTTACTATTTGTATGTTAATATTCTATGTATAAAATGTGAAGAATATAATCAAGCTTGGATGCAGCATCGACTTCAAAGGTGCAGACGTCATGCTGATTTCATTTGAGGTGAGTCTTTTCCAAAATTTGAAGAATGGATTGCTAATGCAGTCAGTGATGCAAAAGAAGGTCAAGATATAAAAATGAATGAAAGTGATCTTTTACAATCTCCACATTTATGGGCTACACTTTTTAGTGGAATGTGGGCCTATGGTAGTCATTTAAGAGTGGAAGAAAAAGAAAAAGGAAAGATAAATTGTGATTGTGTTGTTAGTGCTAAATTTCTTCATGAAATTGAGAAGAAATTTTATGTTGGATTCATCCAAAAAATTATTCTAGTGGACTATGGTGAAAATAGTCCTATATTATTAAAATGTAAGTGGATCAAACCATCTACAGTACAATATGATGAGTATGGATTTGTACTCACATATAGAAGAAATTTTTTATCAGAGACAGATGAGCCATATGTTTCCCTTCTTCAAATTAACCAATCATTTCTAATTTATGGATGTAAGAAGCCCAGGATGGTCATATGTCATTCAAACAAAGTCTCGTTCAAAACAAAAATTCATGGAAGTTGTTGATATAATGTCTAATGGGAAATACGTTAATTCACAAGAAACATTCAAAGAAGTGGATGAAGATGATGATGAGTGTTTGAAGAAGACATTTTGATTAACAATTAAGAGATTGGAAGAGAGAATGCATTGCATGTCATAGATGAGGATGAGGAAGAAAATCAAGAAAATGCATATGTGAATGATTAGGATACTAATCTTGCTAGCAATGCAGATGATTATGATGATGTTTTGTCACCTTAAGAGGTTATCTTGTCACCTAAACTTTGGTTATATGTATGGTGTAATTTATTATTGAATGTAATAGAGATCTGAGTATAGGTATGCTTATTCATTGTTGTTTTACTGATACATTATTGAATGTAATCATCATTATTCTGCTAGTACATTGTATATAAAACTTGAAATATTTACTACTCATTTGAAGTGCATTTAAAGTTAGGTTAAATCATTCTTCTTAGTTTTCTTACTTTGGTTGAAAATTTAAAATTAATTTTGTTTAGTTAGAATATAATTTCTTCTATGTCCTATATATTTTCTAGATGCAAACATATAATGAACATTTGTGATTTAATAATGCATATAGATATCTTAACATTAGGTGAACTAAGCCTCCCCATTATAAAAAAAAGAAATGATCTCTTAGTTTTGAATAATACTGAAAACTAAAATTGAGAGACTGCAAAATTAGAAAATTGTTCAATCTTTTGAATAAAATGATATCTAAAATGTTGCATTCATAATAAAATCTAATACTACACTACTGCAACAGTCAATAGATTTATGCATGGGATTTTGGAACATATAGGTCAATTTATAAATGTTTACCGTAATACCATGGCAACCAAATATGAATACCGCGGGGTGGCGGTGATAACATGTTAACAACTAAAGTAAACTGTAGCCCTGCAAGGAGTAAATAGTGACACGGCGGTATGGCAGTGAACAATCACACAACTGTTAGAATTAACCTGTTGTCCCATGGGAATCCAAAGGGGTGTGTGCGGGATGGCGGTACTTCTACCTCTATCCCGCAGTAGTCTTGATATGACAGAGTGGTATGGAAGTGAACAATCACTCAACCACTATAATTAACCTGTTGTCCTATGGGAGTCCAAAGGGATGTATACATAATGGCGGTACTACTAACGCTACCATGTAGTGGTCTTTAAATGACCTAGCAGTACTATGGTACAAGTTTTCAAAGCATTAAATGATTACACCGTTCAATTTCCCAAGATCAACACCATGTATTCAAACTCAAAATATGCGCAGATTCTAAAATATTTTGCACGAATTGACATTAATATGGGGTGACTGAGCTCAGTAGAAAATATTACTTGGGAATCAATGAAATTTTGGCAATCATTCACAAATCTCAACATACAAGAGGCAAGGGAGTTCAAGTAGGAAAACTCTACAACTATCATTTCACCGAGTAAGTTCACAGAAACCCTCTGTAGTAAGTGTATAAGAAGTGAATTTGCTTCTACAAGTAGACACTTAAAAAATCAAGTAGGAATAAATTCTTCATCATGCCACCCAAAAGAAGTCAACTTGTGAGTAAAAAGGAAGAGTCTGCAATTTCTAAATCAAAGAAGAGGTCCCTACAACAATCCATTTTAGACGTGTTACCTAATTCTATAGACAAAGGATCCAAAAAGGTGTTTAAAGATACAACAAAAGGATGCAGAGACCTAATTATCCCTATCTCAGGGTGGGATCTATTTTGGTATTTCTATGAAAAAAAGTGTTCAGAAGATACCAGTTTTGAATCCTTGGACCTTAGATTTGGCCAAATTGATAGTCCCAAATTCTTCGTACATGTTGAGTTTATTAAAGTATTGGCACAATATTATCACCCAGCTACCATGACTATAAGAATACCAGATGGTTCACCATTAGTGGTTGTTGGCCTCCTACAATTGTCTTAATAACTAAGCCTTTACAACCATGATTCAAAGATTGGACATCTAACCTCAATAGTCATTTCAATCATCATGAAGGTGCATTTAACTTGTCAACCCAGGGACATGAAATTGAAATAGGTGAGCACAATATGTGCATTAGGAACTCAAAGTAGCGATTTCATTCTATAGCTAAGCAACACATAATACTAAAAGTAAATTACTTGAAAAGGAATGAAACAAATGTTAAACATCAAACAACGACTATGCTAAGCTGAAATGCATAACAAGAATAAAAATATGAGCAACAAACAGAACACTATTTATCTGCTTTGGCTATAGGAATAGTCACGGAATGGAATTCTAGTGGCTACAAGAACAATCGATGCTAGATTTCTAACTAAGTATTAAACATCAAGTAATACTAAACTAATGCTAAACTAAGAAGACAAATTACTCACCAAGTGGGCCTCCTTAGATAAGTATCCCCTAAGACTAATGATAACTCAGATGCTCAAACTCATAACTTTATTTTATTCACTGTGAATCATGAGTACAAAAGAGTAATGTATTTGTATTACTAAAAATCAGAGAGTAAAAGTATAATATCAAATCGTGCAACCTCTTGAAGAAGGAGCATCATATCATTAATTATACTAAAAGCTAAACAAGGCAGTTAACTCCATGACTGGGAGGACACCATTTAGGGAAAATAGAGAAAGTGGAGCAATGGTGATTAAGCATGCATGGAATCTAGTTAGACATGTAGGTCCAAATGTAGATTCAGCTTAGTAGTAATGCCTGTGCATACTCAATCATTAAATTCCACTACAAGGCAGTTACATTTAGTTGCATCAAGAATCTTCTGTTGTCAGCCTCCTTTAACTTGGAGTGATTCCTTTGTTGGACATTATGGTGCATGCCTAGCTGGCGGTGTCTTCCTTAACTTAGCATATTAAATCTGCATGGTAAAGTCAGTACACATAATAACTACACATCTATAACCAACTTAAGGGACATTCATTAACCACATGAAAAATCAATATAGATAATCCACATAATATGCCAAATGAAATTAAAGCTTGCAGAGATAGGATTAAGTCCAATGTCAATGGTTTTGAGGGAAACATTATGAAAATACCAACATTTAATATTAAATTCCATGACATCTACTCACAAATAAACTATAGATTATACCCAAAATTGGACCAAAAACTAGGCTTATCACTCCCCCCAACCTAATGTTTTGTTGGTCCTCTAGTAGGGGAAGGGTTGTTCTTCTGCTTGGTCAAAGCTCTGAAATTTGTAACTGATAGTTTTCCAACATCAGTGGCTACAGTGCGTGAATCAGGATCCCAAAAGAATCCTCCCAATCTATCAAATCATTCCCATCTCTGCTTTTCTGCAACAATGTCAAACTAGTAGAATCTGAAGTTTGGCACGGGCCACATGAGCATGGGTGGCTATAAACTTAGGGAAGCAAATATCACCCCTATGTTCTCCCAATCTGAATATACCTATCAATCCTTTTTAGTGTTGTAGCATAATTGTGGATGGAATGAGGCTCAACTTGCTTTAGCTCATCAATTAGATTATTATATCTTTGTGATAGACATCTTCTCATAGTTTCCTCCTTTGTTGTTGTCATTACCTCATACTCATTGAAAACTACCTCAATCCAAGGCATAATCCTATTGCCATAACTAGGCCTGAGAAGCATTTTGTGCCATTCTCTATAAATATCCCTTGGGTTGCTTGATTTGGCTCTAACAGGCAAAGGGATATCAAACTCCAATCGCTTATAAGCTCCATGTTGTCCCCAAGTAATCTCATTTTGTACCCAAGACATAAATGTGCTCAATTGGACATCCCCAACATATAACATTGGATTTCAATCATGATCTTGAGTTATAGCAAAATTATGCAAATAAAACTCACACATCAAATTCTTCATTTCAAGGGAGGCAATCTTATAAGCATTGAAAAATTCAATGGTGGTGTCAATAGAAGGATTCAAACCTAAGGAAATCCTTGACAGCTTAAAAGAGAGATATTTCTCTTTCAGGAGAAGAGCATAGACCCTTGGAGGGGTCCTGCATTCCAAAATATGTGGTGCCAAATCTGCCATATCATCCACCTTCTGCTTCAGAGTGGCAATTTTTGCATCTTTATCTTCAATCTCCTCATCCTTCTGTTAAATTTTCTTCTTCAATTTATGTTTTTCTTTTTTCCATTCTTCCTCCCTTCTTTGTATTTATTTCCATAAATTCAAAATTGTTGCATGTACTATAAAATTAGGAGGATTATGAATTCCTACCAATATTTTTGTCGATAGTGGCTCCTCATATGGCACTATCTACATGGACTCAGGTTGTCCAATTATCTCTGGCTGCAGGGGTACTATTTCTTCTTTCGCTTCTTGCTGAAGGGACTCTCACTCTTGTTCTTGTTGTGGCTACAGGAACTCCTACCCTAATTCTAGTTGTTGTTGCAAGACATTCTACTACAAGACTTCTTGCTCATGTTGCACAAAATTCTGATTTTCCTCAAACTCTTCTGCAATGTTAGTAAGATCAACCAGTGTTATATTTGTTTCTCTCCCAAATATATCCTCTTCTTCAACATTATTCTACCCCATTGGAGATTTAGGGTCCTCGTGTGATGTCTCACAAGGCTTAGGGCTTTCCTGTGGAGGCGTACCAATCACAAGCCCAATTGGTCTTGATTTCTTGGGAAGTTTCTCATGCTTTCCTTTGGCTGTAGGATGAACAGTGTTAGCCTTCCGCTTTTTAGAACTTGGCACCTTTCTTTCTACAGGCTATATTTTAGCCTTTCCTTTTCTTGTTTCTACTTCTCTCTTCTATTCCCTAGTTTTCATCAAAGTTTCAAGTGGAATGTCATCATCAGAATCAGAGGAAGAACTTTCTTTTTTTGAGTGCTCTATTCCAGAAGAACTAATTTCTATGGTTTCTTCTATTACAAGAGGATTCACACAAGAGCCAACACCAAAGGTTGAAGTGCCAAGAGGGGATTCAGCCATGCTCAATTTCCTGCTAGACCTATGAGGCTGAGGTAAAGCCCTAGGTTGCAAGTGCTCAGATCTAATTTGATCAACATTTGTAAATTATTCCCAGGTTATTTCAAATACATCATGTAAAGACTTTTCAACTAGCAATTTAATTAGACAATGGTGGGAAATAGAATTATCCCTACCTTTTTCGGTCTTAGTCACCATGATTGAGAGAAGATTGTATAGCGCATTAGGCACATTCATCCTCCTTCTGTGCCTCATGTGATTCAAAAGATTGAAGTGTACAGAATACAAATCTGACTGCCGACCTTCACAGGTGATGTATTTGATAACATAAATGACTATCTGCTTCCATGGCTCAGGCAGAGACATTCTATTTGCTCCTTGTTTATCAATTCTCAATGGGGGGTCATTCGGCTCTATAAATTTGGCCCTAGCTGATTTGGCATCTCTGGAGGTAGGGTAATTTTCACTTTAAGCCAGTAAACCTATGACCTCTACAATTCTTTCCTCATATGCCACAACTTCCAACCCTTTTACTATAACTTTTCCTTCAAAAAAAATTTGGGTGAATTCAAGGGCAATGGTTTCATGAAAGCCATCTAGCTTCAGGAAGTAATCTGACCATCCGTAGTTTCTAAATTCGGCCAGGCATTGTACATCCTGCAATAAAAAGTCATGCACCATGGGTTCATTTCAAATTAACCCACCTCCCATTGTCTAAAATCAAACAAATGCTCTGCAACTTGTTTCCTACAATTCTCATTTGAAAATCTGTTGAGATTATGGCTGCACGGGGTCCCTGAAGCTGCAATCTTCAATGGAGGAACTTTTCCATGAAAGATAATCAACCACATAGAAAGTGTTGCAACTAGGCATGCATAATAGAGATTCTATATTGATGTACATTATGAGATTGCATTGATTACAAATGTACAAGACTATAGAGGCAAAAGAGAAAACCTAAGATGCATGAGACATTTCCATGTGTCTTGATCTAACAACATGTGACAACATGTGAACCCTATCTAGGAAATTATTTAATGTTGAGATAAGTTCTAGAAGGACAACTCATCTTCTAGAAGGAATCTTATCCCTTCAAAAAAGGAAGGGGACATTACCCCATTATTAAATGATTTATTAAAATGCAACCTAGGACTAAATGAGATATGACCTAAGTTAACTTATGCTAGTGTAATAATTAATTAATTACACTAACAAAATCAAGCCCACTTCCCTGTAGTACCTACTAATTTTCGAGTGCCAATGTCGACTGAATTTTATTTTCTTTGTTTCACCTTTTTTCTTGCAACTCAAGATTACGACAAGGTCAATAATGGAAAGAAAAGGAGTGATAAAGGGGAATTATGATGGGAAGAAATGGCGACTGCAGTTAATGTCAATTCACACATGCAAGTCGTCCTCTCACTCAGATTTCAAATCAGCTCCTTTTAAATTTTATGATGTAGCCTAGCATAAATTGACACATGGGAAATATATTTATATCATTTTCTTTCCCCTCCCCCCAACCTAAATTTGGACATGTATCCACACATGTGAGATGGGAGTGGTGATGTGACAGGGAATGATGGCATTTTATAAAAACTTCTATACTAACGTACAATGATTAAATGAACGCACTTAAAAGATGATTAAAGATAGTAGTTAATGTGCACATACCTGAATGTGTGGAAGATTTGATGCAAATATCGCAAAGAAAGTACCACTCACCTTTTATTGAATAAATTGACCAATTAATGAAGATGAAGTGGAGTGAGGTGATGTGGAATGAAGTGATGGAAGAGAGAGAAAAGTGGTGATGGATGAGTGGATGGGAGGATAGGTGAAATAAATGGACTTCCACGTAAGTGAAAGTCTTTATTATGAGAGAGTATGTACCTTAATTAGCTAGAAGGAGAGACACTAGGTCCATTTCCTTCGGCTACAAGAAGCTCACATGTTGAATGTTGGGTGAATTTCTATAGGAACTCTTCTTTGGAAACATGCCTGTGATATAATATGAGGCAATGACCATTGACAAGTAATTTGAACTTGACAGGGTCAATGATAGTAAGCTAAGCAACTCCATTAGGAAAGACCTCAACAACTTCATATGGTCCTAGCCACCTTGTCTATAATTTTCCTGCCTTGTCTTGATATCTTCAGTCATAGAGCAAGGCCCAATCTCCTAGTTGGAATTTCTTGTCCTTGATAAATTTGTCATGCCACTTGACTCTCTAATTCTGAACTACTTTTATATGTTGCAGGGCTGCTCTTCTTATCTCATCAAAAGCATTTAGCTGCATGATACTTTCTCTTTCTGCCTCAGAAATATCCATCCCCAAATCTACTGCAATCCACAAAGTCTTATATTCAAATTCAATTGGCATCATAGTTGTCTTTCCGCACAACAACTCAAATGGGGTGAAGCTTGTAGTTTTTTTTCGGGTTGTCCTATAGGCCCAAAAAGCTTCTGGTAATCAATTTTCCCAATCCCTTCTATGAACAACTACTATTTTAGTCAAAATGCCTTCAATTTCTCTATTGGTCACCTCAACTTGGCCATTAGCCTATGGGTGATAAGGAGTAGACATCATATTCCTTATGTTGTACTCATTAACTAGTGTTGCAATAAGGGTTGATGTGAATTGTGCCCCTTGATCAGTCACTATTTCTCTTGGGACTCCATATCTTGTGAAAATCTCCTCATAAAGAAATTTGGACAACCTTGTTATCTCTTGCATGCTTCATGGCCTTAACTTCTACCCACTTTGTCACATAATCAGTGCATACCAATATATAAGACTTACCATTTGATGGAGGGTCAATGGGTCCCACAAAATCCAATCCCCACTTGTCAAAAGGAGTGATTACTACCTAAGGGAACAGTGGCATCTCATCAGATCTAGTTGGTCTGCCCATTCTTTGACATCTACCACATTTTTTGGTATACCTTCCTGCATCCTTGTAGAGTGTTGGCCAGTAATATCCTGTGTTCAAAACCTTCATTGTTGTTCTCTTGGCTACAAAGTGTCCTCTACATGGTTTGTTGTGACTGTATATGCATAAAATTGGTCATGTCTAATTAATCCTAGCATTTAATTAAATATTTATTATTTAATTATTTTTTCTTAATTCCTCTACATATGATTAAATATAATTAATTTAATTATATTGTTCATCCACTTTATTCTTCCACTTTAATTAAATAAAATTCATTTTATTTAATTGCCACTTTCTTAAGTCCACTTAATTAATTAAATAAATATCATTGTTTATTTAAATTAATTATCACCTTTAAGTTTAATTAAATCTTTGATTTAATTGAATTTAATTTCTTTTCTCCTATTCAAATCTTTCTTCTAGTTAATTAAATATTTTATTTAATTAATGTCATCTACATGTCATTTCATAAAAATTTTAAATAAATATCTTTATTTAATTAAATATCTTTCATATCTTTTCAAATCATAATTAAATATTTTATTTAATTATGAAATCTTCCATTATCTTTCAAATCTTAATTTTATTAAGAAAATCTTCCATGTCACTTGTAAATAAATACTTGAATTCATAATTCATTATTTATCTTCAAAATCTTTCCTCAAATCTCACAAAAGATGATTTTTACAATTCATCTTTATCATCTTATCTCTTCAAAGAAAAAAAGAAAACAAATCTTGCTTTCTGGTTTTCTTCTATTTTCTCTTTAGTCTTATCCATCTTCGATCGTTCGATCTGCCAGGAATTTTCACAGCCGTTGATCACATCAGCCAATCAGAATCTTTTGAAAACTCTATAAATACCCCTACAAATCCAAGCATTGGTTACAACACACAACGAAGAACACACAACACTCGTGCATTAGAATTCAATTACATTCTAGCATAGTCTTTTATCAATTTTATAATCTTTCATTTTAGAAATCATGTTTAGCATAAGCATAATCATGTCTTAGCATAGCATTGTGTGCATTCCTCTTTAATCTCATTCTCTAGGAAGACTATTTGTTGAGTCTAGCCCAAGATCTGAGAGCCAGCTAGAATCAACGAAAACCCTGGAGATAGAGGACAATGTAACATCTTTGAAGCATAAATGGAGTTTGCAATTTCATTTCTTTATTTTATGTTTTAATTTAAAGTTTCATTGGTGTGTTTGATTTACTTTTAATTCATATTTACAACACTCAAAAATCGATCACACATTTTCTGGTGCCCACCATGGGGCGTTGCCCCTTTTTTAACATCTATTCGCAGGTTTTCTAACAAGATTTTGCATTCTAGAATTCAGATTTTTGGAAAAAATTTCCATTTCAGTGCATATGTGGATTTCTGTAGCGCATCTAGGATTTCTTTCAGTGCTTTTGCAGTTATTTCAGCGCATACAGGAACTATTTCGGCACATTTAAGGAACAAAACAATGCTTATAAGGAACAGAATGGTGCATATACTTAGCTCAGTTTATTAAAAAAATTGTAAAAAAAAAAAAAATTGTTGCATTTTTCTTTTAGTGCATTTAGGATTTTCTGCAATGCTTATAGGATCTATTTTAGCACATTGACTTTTTTTTGTAGCGCATATAGGTGATCTTTTAGTGCATGCAATTTGTAACTAAATAGGCTTCTAAGTCTAACGCCTTCTACAGACATAACCTTTTCTAGATTAAAAAGAACCAATCTAGGATAGTCACATCTGGTTTTTTTTTTTAAAAAGAAGAAATCCTAGGGTAGACATGGATTAAAAAGAACCAATCTAGGATAGTCACATCTTTTTTTTTTTAAAAGAAGCAATCCTAGGGTAGACATGGATTAAAAAGAGCCAATCTAGGATAGTCACCACACAATGATTTTTGTGATTAATATTGAACAACTTGTTTTCATGAAGCAACGTCTTCACATAGATTAGATCATTGTGATTTGGGCTCTAAAAAGAACATTGTCTACTGTGTTTGTGGCAATAGGTCTATGCTCTCCGCTTAACTAGGTGACCAGAATACCATACTTTCCCTTTCAATTCGTGCAATTTTAATGCTTTATTACATCCTAGAGAGGGTCTGCTCTTGTGGGAAAAAGTACTCACCCAAGAGGAATGATCCAAGTGGGTTCAAGCCAAAGCCAGGCTATTCCACCCCACTATAAAATTTAAAGCAAATATGGGGAAACCCAATTTTTTCGGTAGTGTGCAAGATAACCATCCCCAAAGCCTTTGTTCTAAAGGTTGGGAGGTCTCTTGAGGGAGTTTAGTATTGTCACACCGAAATGAAACCCTTACTACGAACCTAGTGTAGTAGCCAACCGTGTCAGTTTCTGAATATCCTGATAATCACAGTGCAAGGGGAGGGAAGAATCTGCCCCCAAGATACTCACCATATAACTGCCAAGGACCGTTTGCTTAGGGGATTCGGTATCCACTTTTGTCACTCTGAGTACGCGCCTAGAAAAGACAAAAACACAGGCACCCCTTTGGGGGTGACACAATTGTGTGAGTTGACGTAGTTCTAAGATGTGGGTTGTGGTTATTATGATGACCTACTTGAGTACTAAGAGTGAGTCTACCTGAATTATTTGTTATGTGTAAAACTTGTGAAAACACTTTTTGAAAAACATTATTGAGCATACACTTCATGTTTAGTATAGGGCTTAAGAACAACTTTTTTCAGAGTGTTTGTTGTGTTTTCAATCACACTAATTCAGATAAAATATCATCCACAATGAACATAAAAAATTTCAACTGAAACTGCTCAAACTGTTCAGAAAACTACTTCAAAAGAATTGTTTTAGCACGTCTAGGGTATCTTTTAGCACATATAAGGTCTATTCTAGTGCATTCACTGAATAGTTAGGCACTTTTAGGGTCTGTTTTTGTGCATCAAGAGTTTTAACACATACACTGGATATCCTAAAAATAGTTTTCAGTCACTGTAAAAAAAAAATTGTACCGCATATAGGACACAGAGTAGCACATCTGAGGCATATTATAGAGCATTTGACTATTTTTCTTGCGCATATGCCTATTTCTGCAGCGCATATAGGGTACAAAGTAGCGCATTTTTCAATTTTCCCAAAATTTTTGTTTTAGACAGATCTAAGTTTATAACATCCAAGTCCAGTAATATATCAACATTTCTCTCATGCTTAGAGAGTGGAAATCAACCAAATTTTTCAAGAATTCGATTGAAAATAAGATCAAGAAACCCAAGAAACATCTAGGTTACAAGAAAACCCTACAACGAAGGAAGTTTTTGTACAAAATTCAAAATGTCTTGCTCCATTATTGTGAATTTTTCCATAGCTACCAAGATTTTGCTAGAGGATTTACCGATGAATATGTTGTAGAGCCTTTATCTTCACTAGCCTATTTTCAAAGAAGAGCTCTATCACAACGACACAATCACAATCATCCTCTTGAGTTCAATTATATACCACAACCTTATGTCGAATATCCAACACATCCCAGTCAAATCCTTCAATGAGTTTAAATAGGCTATTTGATATACTTATCATTCTTCAAGAACAAGGATCAAAATCTTAAAAGTGCACCTTTCAAACAAACTTCTAATTATTGGTTCAACTTCCCCAATAGGATTATGATATCTTTTATCATTGGAAGCCACAATTAAGAATTAGGAACATCTTTTGATCATATCATAAGAATTTTCATCTTATCAGATCAAAACATCACCATTTGTGCACTTATCAAAACTGTGATCTAAGTCTAGAAGAACATTTCAAAATCATATGCCTATTTTTACAAGATCTCAATACAATAAGCTAAAATAACATATTCAACAAGAAGAGCTTACTCAGCGGACTCAAGAAGAAGGTGAGAGTAGCAATCCCCTCTATATTGTGAGTCATAATCCTCTTTTTATTGATAACATGAGTGAAAGAGAAGAAAATTCATTCCCCTTCAACAAAAACATGAGCAGAACTCCGGTAGATAGTGATGATGAAAAAGATGAAGAGCATCACCTTAGAGAAGCTGAACAAGATCCTAAATTTCACAAAGCATTAGAAAAGATCTTAGAGCGCAACAAAGAAAAATATTTCCTGTATCTAGCTGACAAAGGAGCTAAATTGCCTCATGATTTTAATATTGAAAACTTAAAGAAAGGTCTTGATGAGACACCCTTGTTGGATGTTAGTACTTTATCCCAACAAGTTAATGTACTTCAAAAGAAAATTAAAGACATACAAGGGGGAACCACAATGAAGACATATGCTCTTAATGACATTTGTCCTTATCCCTTTGATCAACGTCTCAACATGATCTCGTTTCCTAAGCATTGTGAAATCCCAATGTTTGATCATTACAATGGGAAATCGGATCCAATTGATCATATTAGAGACTTCTAAAACATGACTTTAGAGTTTTCCCATGAGGATACATACTTAATGCGTTTGTTTCCTCGAAGTCTTAGAGGCCAATCTATGGAATGGCTATCAAAAATCACACCGCCTGTCAAGACATTTGAAGAATTGATTAATGAGTTCATATCACAATATTCCTACAACATACAACATAAAATAACCATGATTGATCTCTACAAGGCTAAGCAGAAACCTGGTGAACCATTCATTACTTTTCTTCAGAGATGGAGAAGATTGTTCGCTAGATATCCACGTCATGTTCCTGAAAAGGAAAAGATCACCACTTTCATAAACAACTTGGATCAAGAGATGAGCTATTGTCTTAATCTTTATTGTCCTCCCTCTTTTCAAAAATTGATTGAAAATGCCATCACAATTGAAAGTGCCTTAGTCCAGAGAGGGATAATAAAACTTCACAAAGACAATCCCAGCTCTTCAAATCACCACACTAACAAATCTAAGTTTTGGACTCGCAACAAAAATGTGGTGAATGATGGTGTTGTAGATGCAAATCATGTCTCAGCTAAGCCATTTTTTCTTAGTGCTCCAAGTGCTCCTCGCAACAATAATGTCAACTCAGTCACAAATCAAGGAAATAAGCTTCCTCCTCTAAGGAATAACATGAATCAGACTTTTCCTCCCAATCAAGGGAATGCTAGCAATCAAGGATACCATGGAAACAATAACAATACCTTAGGAAATAAATCAAACACGAATCCACAATGATCTTCATTCTTCTCTAACATAAGAAATTTTACTCCACTGGGTCAATCTCTAGAATCTGCTCTTAAAGAATTGATGGCAAAGAATGTTATCACCCTACCACCTCAATGTAACTTTGAACCCAGCATGAAGCCACCATCATGGAATGATGCATATTATTGTGAATATCATCAGTGTAAGGGCCATCGTACGAATAATTGTCAAGCCTTGAAGAATTCCATTCAAGACTTAATCAAAAATGACACCATCAAAATAGAAGGACACCAACAATCCAACAAAGACCATAGCGCATTTCGAAACCCTTCTCCCAGCTATCAAAAGGGTGATTTTTCTAGAAAAAGTGTGAATCATATCGATGAACATATAATCAATCATATCTACACTAACAACGAGCGGGTCAATGTTATAAAAGTTAAGGAAAAGATGGAATATAGAGAAGTTAATGTAACAACAAGGGCACAAGCTAAAGTTGTCTTAAAGGGGGCTTCTTCAAAATTCATTGTGCCTCTGCCTCAACATCAATATGACTTAGTCAATCAACTTGGAAAAACTCCTGCTCAGATTTCTATCTTAGAACTCCTAAAAATTTCCCTAGCACACAAGGAAATTCTAGAAAAGGCCCTTGTTGAAACAACTGTATCCACTAATTTGGATGTGGACTGATTTCAAGCCATGGTGGGACATTTATCCTCACCCACATGCCTCTCATTCTCCAAAAAAAATGGTGTTTCTATGACTCATCCCCATAATTCATCACTATATTTAGAATTCATGATTCACAAATTTTGTGTCAGACGTGTACTAATAGATGGAGGTGTTGGTTTGAACATATGTACCATGAAATTAGTTCAGGCTTTAGGATTCAGGCTTTAGGATACTCTGAGGACTCCATTGATCCCAGAAGGAAGATTACTATTAAATCCTATGATGACGAGGAAAGAGCATCCAAGGGTGTAATCATGCTCTCGATCAGAGTCAGACCTATTATCAAGAATACTTTTTTTCAAGTATTAGATCGTGATCTTGCATACAACATCTTGTTGGGTCGTCCTTGGATCCACGAAATGTAAGCTATCCCATCCACATATCATCAATGTCTTAAGTTTTCTTATGACAGACAGGAGATCACAATACCAGCTGATAATTCTAACAGTCAGACTTGTGCTAACATCAAAGCTAGTCAAGATACTTTGGTTCCTAACAATCAAGAAGCTCCTACTAATACTTCTCCCAAAGTTGATACACAAATCAAACAGTTAACCAAATGACACAAATGATTGTTCCACTGGCGATTTTCGGCATACAGTCTTTAATCAATAGAATTTCAAGTCTCCTAGCTACAAAAATGAAAATCAAGAAGAAAGATCTAATGGTAAAAACCATAATCTGGTAGTGTTAGATCAAACAAAAGATAAAACAAAGAGCATATTAGATGGTGAAAACTTTTTTAAGGCACCAGATGATGGGATACTTGACACTCTCCCAAAGCACAATCATGAGTATTGATTGCCTATCCTGATTGAGCCTACAAAAGAGGTAAATCTTGAAACTACAGAAAAACCAAAGATTCTATAGTTAGTTACATCAATGATAGATAAAGAAGTGCCATATTTCATAGAATTTCTCAGAGCAAATCAAGTCATCTTTGCCTGGTCTTATGCAGACATGCCAGGTCTTGATCCTGATCTGATAATGCATCACTTATCCATCAAACCAAGAGTTAAACCTGTGAAACAAAAACTCAAAAAGATGCATCCTCATGTTGCACTACTAACTAAGGAAGAACTTAGAAAATTTCTTGATATGGGATTTATAAGATCAATTGAATATGTAGAATGGATCTCCAACATTGTCCCTGTGTCCAAGCCCGACAAAAGTGTTAGAGTGTGCACAGATTTCAGAGATATTAATAAGGCATTTCCTAAAGATGATTTCCCACTTCCAAGCATTGATACTATAGTTGATCTAATAGTTGGCCATTCCATGTATTCACTAATGGATAGTTTTTCTGGTTATAACCAAATCAAGATTGCACCTGAAGACCAAGAAAAAATAGCTTTCACATGTCCATGGGGAACTTATTCTTGGAATGTCATGCCTTTCTATCTAAAGAATGCTAGGGCTACTTACCAAAGAGCTATGACTACAATTTTTCATGACATGATGCACACATTCATGGAAGATTATGTAGATGACATATTGGAAAAGTCATACACAAGAGAAGGACATCTTGAAGTGTTATCCAAAATCTTTGCAAGGTTGGAAAAGTTCAAAGTTCGCCTCAACCCCAAGAAATGTGTTTTTGGGGTCACGTTTGGGAAGCTCTTAGGATACATAGTGTCGGCAAAGGGAATTGAAGTAGATCCTACCAAGGTGCAAGCAATCATGGAAATGACTCCACTAAGGAATATCAGTCAGCTGAGGTCATTACAAGGATGACTTCAATCTATACGAAGGTTTATCGCACAGTTGGCCGATAAGAATCTACCTTTCACACATCTACTACATAAGAATGTTCCTTTCAGATGGGATGACAAGTGTGAAATGGCCTTTCAACAAATCAAACAATACCTAATGAACCCACCAGTTCTAGTACCACCAAATCTAGACAAACCTCTAATCTTATATATTGCCGCAACAAAGACATCTTTGGGGGAATTATTAGCACAAGAGGACTCTATAGGAAAGAAACGTGCCATTTATTAAATCAATCAAACACTAACAGGTCATGAACTCAACTACATTTTCATTGAAAAGGCTTGCCTAGCAGTAGTCTTTGCCTCACAGAAGTTTCGGCACTACATGTTAACTCATACAATCCATCTTGTTGCAAAGATTGATCCACTTAAATATTTGCTAAGTAAAGCTACATTGACAAGACGGCTAGTGAAATGGGTTATGATCCTAAGCGAGTTTGACATTCATTATGTTGATCACAAAGAAATCAAAGGACAAGTTATCATTGATCATCTAGCTGAAACACCCCTACAAGTAGAGCATCCCATGCACATTGACTTTCCCGATGTTGATGTCTTCACTATAGAATCAAAACAACCTTGGTATTTATACTTTGATGGATCCTTCACTCAACACAGATTGGGGGCAGGCATACTCTTTGTCACCCCTCAAGGAAATACCATTCCTCAGTCATATCGGCTAATGTTTCCATGCACTAATAACATAGCCGAATATGAAGCTTTATCACTAGACTCAAGATAGCATTGGAATGGAAAATCACAGAACTACAAGTTTATGGTGATTCACAGTTAGTCATTAATTAGATCAATGATGATTATCAAACCAAAGATGAAAAATTATTGCCATATAAGAAAATGGTTGATGATTTCAAGAAGTACTTCACATATATCAAGTTCATATAGATTCCAAGACTTGATAACAAAGCAGCTGATGCTATGGCCATGATTGCATCATTGCTACAACTCCCATAAAATCAGGCTCGCTATGAATTTCTAGTGGAACAATCATTTGCACCTGCCTATGACACACCTGAAAGCCAAATCATTTGCCACTTAGTAGGATCTAATTCCCCTTGGTATGGCAAGATTTATGCCTACCTCAAAGATGACATCTTATCACCTGAGTTATCATGTAACCAAAAGCGCAATTTTATTCGCCAATCCTCTCGCTATACTCTTATCGTCGACATCCTCTATCGCCGCGATCTTGATGGTACTTTACTTCGATGTCTTGAACATGATGAATGTAACAAGGCTTTACAAGAAGTTCATGGTGGAATTTGTGGTACTCATTCGAGTGGACTGACCTTATCCAAGAAATTGATTAGAATGGGTTACTACTGGCCGACTATGGAGAGGGAATCATTCACTTTTGTGAAGAAATGCTCAAAATTCTAGATTCATGGGAATCTCATTCATGCTCCTGCATAAGAACTTCAATCGTTCACACCAACTTGGGAATTCTCTCAATGGGGGTTAGATCTAGTTGGCAAGATTCATCCCTCATCATCAAATGGACACAAGTTTATCATCATAGCAACAAAGTACTTTACCACGTGGATTGAGGCAGTACCTCTCACTAAGGTTACCGGCAAACAAATCTCATCATTCATACTCAACTATCTCATTTATCAGTATGGAATTCCCAACTCCATCATCATAGATAATGGATGACCATTCAAGAATCAGGATGTTGATGAACTTTGTGAGAAATTCCATATCCAACACAGATATTCAACACCTTATTATCCACAAAGAAATGGCCAAGCAGAGGCCTCAAACAAAACAATATTGAAAATCTTGAAGAAAACTGTGAATGATGTAGGGAAATATTGGCATGTTGAACTCAATCTCACATTATGGGCCTACAGAACAAGCATCTAAATGCCAATAGGAGCAACACTGTATGCTCTTCTCTATGGAGCAGAAGCCATACTGCCGCTAGAAGTTGAGATCCCATCACTAAGGGTATCCTTGAAGGGTCTCATTACAGATGAGGACTAAAAATTTTCCCGACCGCAAGAATTGGAACTCCTCGATGAGAAGAGACAACAAGCAGCTGACCATTTGAAAGCATATAAACAAATGATGTCTCACAGCTACAATCACAGAGTCAAGCCACATACCTTTCAGGTCGGTGATCTTGTTCTAAAGGAAAACCCACATAATAAACAAGATAGAGAGAAGAAAGGAAAGTTTGAATCAAATTAGTTGGGTAGGTACATGGTCATAGCAGTATATGGTTCAAGAGCATACAAGCTATCAACACCAGAAGGGGACCTGTTTGACGAACCTATCAACAGCATGCACCTAAAAAGTATTATGTCTGAACCAGTTATCCTCATCCATAAAGGTCTTGAAAAAATCACAAAAATAGCAGAAAAAGTCCTGAAAAAATACAAAAATAGCAGAAAAAGGTCCTAAAAAAATACAAAAATAGCAGAAAAGGTCCTAAAAAAATACAAAAACAGTAGAAAAAGTCCTGAAAAATAATCATAAAAATCAGAAAAAGTCTTGAAAAAATCATAAAAAATCAAAAAATGTCCTAAAAAATAAAAATACAAAAAAATCAAAAAGAAATCAGAAAAATTACAATAAAAACAAATAGTGAAAATCTGGCAAACAGACACTATTTGTAGCCTTCCATCTATTAGTTCATGTATTGCACTTAGTTTCTCGGCCTTCATTTTCATGCATCCTTTCCCCATCATCCTAGCATCATATCAGCATCATACTGCCATCATTTTCCTAGAGCGATAACGTCTTACCATGGCTTGCTCATTGTACATATCCATTTCAGCAAGTTGTGTCAATACTAGGGGAAAACGATGAAACCCTAGGGGCACTCAACTTCCAAGTTCTATCAAAATAGCTAGACAATGACATAGAATCCAATCATGCAAACAAACAATCAAATCCTATGAACCGCTATCTAATCATTGATCCATATCACAACAATTTTTAGCAAAATTCATATCATAACACATATCTGGATGATCTAAAATTTGAATGATGATTGGAATATCAGTTTTACATTTTGAACAATTGTTGTTTGATTTTTTTATATCATCCCCCTGGAGCACACTCAATGATGTACTTAACTAGAGTGGTGAGGAAAGAGGATGATTTTTCTTTGTTTGTTGTTTGGAGGTTAACTATCGATTTGGTGCAAATATGTCATAAGACATGATTTCAAAAATGTATCATTGATGATAGTTCCACATATTCATCATAAGGTGGTTAGTCTTTTTCTGTTTATGCAAGAAATGCTCAGGTCATCTCGGTTCAATTATACCTCGATGCTTGTGTTCACTTGCTATATCAAAAACCATGAAAGTTGTACTTAGGTCATCATTGGTGCTAATTTCCCCTCTGATGCTTGTACATAATTCCAACATTTTTAAATGCTCTATGATGATTCAAGAGAGCTAACAAAAGGCTCAACAAATTTTTTTTTTCATTTAGTTGCATTTCATTTAGTAGCATTTCATTTAGATCAATGCACATATCTGCATATAAGATTTGCATCAGAGTTTTGAAAGGCTGAACAAAAACATCAACGGATGTCATGTCTCTTTGGAGTATTTTTGGAGGACATTCAGACATTGTTTTATCATCATCTTTCTCCATCCTTATTAATCATTATCATTTCATTTAGGTCTTATGCATATCATATAGTTAAGCATTTATCATTCATTCTCATATCATTTTGATCCTTTATCATTTCCTATCATTCAGTTATTCATTACGCATTTTCATATTACTTTCATATTCATATTATCTATTGTTTTCATATCATTAACATCTTAATTATCATTTTCATTTTACACAGTTGCATACCATTTTATCATCTTTATTACAATTTCATTATGATATTTTATACATCGTTTCATAATCTATTTCATATCATCTTATCATATCATTTTCATATTCTTAACATTCATCATATCATTTTATCATTATCATATCACATTATTTATCCTTATCATTCATTATCATTTATCATTTTCTTATCTTTATCATCTATCATTTATCATTATCATTTATTATTTATCATATCATTTATCCTTATCATTCATTATCATTTATCATTTCCATATCCTTATTATCTATCATTTATCATTTATCATCTCATTTATCATTATCATTTATCATTTATCATATCATTGTCATTATCACTTATCATTTATCATTGTCATTATCATTTATCATTTATCATCTATCATTTATCATATCATTTTCCTTGTCATTGCATTCCATCAGATTATCATTTCGTCATTTACATAATATTTCTTTTATCATTACATTTCATCATTATCATTTCATATTCATTTATCTCTTTATCATTCTCATATCATTTTCCATAAACATTGCCTCATTTCACATACATATTATGAAATCATAAACATTCATTTTTCATCACGTCATTTATTTCTTGCATTCAAAAATTCCAAAAAAAAAAATTCCATGTATACATTACATTTCCACATCATTTTCATAAACAAATCATTCACCTACATGACATCATTAGTACACATCATAAATCATCATCATCGCATAAATTATCATGCATCACATGGTTAGTCATAAAAATCAAAATCCATTTCATGACATATAATGCATATCCATATCATATCATCATATCAAATGCTACACATCATCAAAAATCATCGCCGCTACATATCATCGCTCATGAAAAATACGTACAAATGTCCAAAGTCAAATGAAACTGAAAAGTCTAAACAAGATACATGAGATATGGTCAAAATCAATATACATGCTCCAAAATAACGATATACAACAATAATCCTGCATCAATCAATCAAGGATGGCTAGTGGAGCCCCCTGGAAAGTTGGTCTCATAGATGATGGCCTGCCACTAGTCCCTGCATCGGGATCCTGTCGAGGCCCTGTACACAACTCCTCATATCTAACTCGATAATACTCATCCTCCCTAGCCATCTCAAATCCCTTTGCAATAGCCTCTCACAAAGATGCACTCTCAACAATGCTCATGAGTCTCTGCACTACACCCTCTACCTCCACTGCTCTCCATTGGAAAGAGTCCCTTTCTTCCATCAACTAAGCTACCTATGGGTCTAGGGCAGGAGGGGATGCCTGTGCCTGTGCCTGCACCTGTGCCTACGCTTGTGTCTGTGCCAGTTGTGTTTGTAGTTGTGCTACCAAACCTTGAGCCTGAGCCAACTAGCTCTGCAACTGCACCTGTTGTCCCTACAATGTCTGAACCTAGGCCTGTAGTGTATCTATGTGCACCACTATGCTAAAGTGGTGACCTTGGTCACTGTCTTTCGGCCAATACCACTCCTCGGCCTCTAATACCCTGAGAACTACTCACAATATCAGTCCTCTATCTCACTACTCTCTACTCCTCCCCCTCCACCATCTCCACCATCATCCCCATCACCATCATCTAAGCTCTCCTCCTCTCCACTCTCCTCCCCATCTCCACGATCTTCCTCCTCTCCTCCAACAGTTGCCTACTCACCACCTGCCACATCCTCATGTCTCCCAACTCCTGGCTACGGTGCCACCAAAATGGGTGTTGGCTAATCTGGACATGTAAACCACAGAAATGGGTGTGTGTGTTAGTAAACTAAATACTCCTCTAACATGTCGGTATCAACAATATCAGGTCTGGGATCCCATACCTCATGCTGTAATTCCATATACTCAGTATACGCGACCTGGTAAGCAATGCACAGACCCCATCCAAGCTCATCCTTGCATCATCCATAGTGCGCAATGCCCCAAGGCATCCCCTATGTGAAACCAAACTTTCTTTGTACTCGCAAGGCCAAAAACCTCTCTATAATAAATGGAGTACGGCCTATCAAAAATTAAGGTATACCTACAAATGGTATCTCCAAGGGATCTGTGTCCCAAACATCACAATCAGTATAGGGCCTCCATATCTCGGTATCCATTTCGTCCAGGGTATGTCTCCAATACTCCACCTTGCCTAGCTTGGTCCAGAAAAGTGCAAACGAATAGGCATACGCATATGGCCTGCCTAGCGGCCTAGCTCTCAGACATAGCGGTCTAGTCACAAAAATATTCTCTCATGCCCAGATCTGGAGCTGAGTAACACCGCAAGAAAAACTCGATGATCCTCTATATACCACCTAGTGTAGGTCATGATATAAGTGAACTAACATGCAACTCCCCCAGGCATATCTCCTAGGCTGACCCATCATCTACTCGATGATCCTCCCCCATCCAACTAATAGCCCCTTTGACCGGAAATCCAAACAAAGGAAGCCTCTAATAAAAGTTCCTAGCACTGCAGGTAAGGTCGGATATCCTCTCTAAAGTCTGCCCATGGCACCCAGTATCCTACTATCTGTGCATCTTCGAACACTCTCCTAAGGGCATCTGTCCCACCCAACTCCTTGTGATCATAGAACACAAGGGCACCTATCACTGGGATCCCCAAAATCTTGTATACATCCTCTAGGGTCACCATCAACTCACCAGTTAGCAAATGAAAAGTGTTATGCTCAGAATGCCATCTCTCTGCTAACACGGTCAATAGTCCCTTGTTGACCCAAATAGAAGGCATCAACAATAAAAGATCCCAACCCATACTCACTATCAGCTACACATCTGTAGGTGTCAAATCTCGAATCCTATCCCAACCCGTAGGGAAGCACTCTCTAATCTGGAGGTTTTTGAAAACCTCCTATTTTTGGTCATCATAAGGACAATCAATCAAACTCATATTCATATCAAAGCAATCTATCTACCTAAACCAGATTCATATCAAATGACCCATATCAAACCTCATATCACATGAATCATATTAGGTATTCTGTCTAAGGAATTCATATTAGGCCATCAATACAAAATCTATCTATCTGCACATTAAATCAATCTACTATATCATCATTTACTATTTGTTTTCTATTACAGGAAGCAAATTTATCAACAATCACAACCATCATCATATTTGTACTTCAATCATGAATGCAAATATTTTTTCACTCAAATCAATCTACTATTTGTTTTCTATCGTAGAAAGCAAATTTATCAGACTTCATATTAATCATCTACTCTTTGTTTTTCATTCTTTTGGAAACAAAGTTCTCGTCTATCTACTCTTCATTTTCTATTTTAGGAAGCAAAGTTATCAATTTCTCAACATGATGACATGACAATTTTCCTATCTATTGACCAACGAAGCAATAATTCATCATCATTCCCATCAAAACAACATTCTATCTAAATTTTCCTAAAAGTGCTACTCTATGGCCTAGAAGCGCTAAAATCCTAAATGCACCAAAGTTTCCTCCAGATGCGCTAAAACTCCGGATGTGCCATTATGTGCCTTGTAAGTGCTAAATCATTTCACAAAAGCATTATTTCCCAAAAAGCGCTACAATCCTAACCAAATGCGCCATTTTATCTACTCTATGTACCACAACCCTAAAAGTGCTATTTTGCTTCCTATATGCGCTACTCTACCAAATTTCCTGTAGGAAGCCTATATGTGCTACTTCCTTTATCGAATGCGCTATTCTATCAAAAACCTAAAAGCGCTACTTTATAACCTATATGCGCTAAAAAAATTCTTCGAATGCACTATCCTATTTCCTAAAAGCGTGAAAATGGCTTGTTAAAACCTAAGTACACGCTAAAATCATTCAAAAATTGACCAAAAATGGAAAATTTCAAAGCACGGAGGATCAAATTGACTCACCGGTGGTCCATATGCGGCTGGTCATTGATATTGGCGGGACCGCTCAAATCTATGTCAGTGATAAGGGATCTCCATCGCGCCAAGTCACCGTCAGAGCAAAAGGTTTCTAAAAGTCAACAAGTGAAAATGAATTTTCCTTTTTACCCTTTTACCTTTTAAGGGTCAAACAAAGTGGGTTTTTGGTGGCATTTTTTTTCCATTGGGGCATTTTTTTTCATCCATTATCAGGAGCTAAATCACTGCATCCCTTTTATCATCTGAATTCTCTCATCAAATCAACAATCTCTCATCATCACCGATTTATCTCCCGAGGGGGCATCATTAATATAGATAACATTTTTCAATCAGAAACATATCAGAGTTAGATCAGGGGCATATCAGTTGAAATTTTTTTATCAAGGGGCAAAATCAAGCGCGTCTTTAATTTCAAAAGTAGGAATCTTTTCTTTGAAGCAATGCATTTTACACGTCACTTCAAAGAGGGGAAAAATGTATATGCATAAAATTGGTCATGTCTAATTAATCCTAGCATTTAATTAAATATTTATTATTTAATTATTTTTTCTTAATTCCTCTACATATGATTAAATTTAATTAATTTAATTATATTGTTCATCCACTTTATTCTTCCACTTTAATTAAATAAAATTCATTTTATTTAATTACCACTTTCTTAAGTCCACTTAATTAATTAAATAAATATCATTGTTTATTTAAATTAATTATCACCTTTAAGTTTAATTAAATCTTTGATTTAATTGAATTTAATTTCTTTTCTCCTATTCAAATCTTTCTTCTAGTTAATTAAATATTTTATTTAATTAATATCATCTACATGTCATTTCCTAAAAATTTTAATTAAATATCTTTCATATCTTTTCAAATCATAATTAAATATTTTATTTAATTATGAAATCTTCTATTATCTTTCAAATCTTAATTAAATATTTTATTTAATTAAGAAAATCTTCCATGTCACCCATAAATAAATAATTGAATTCATAATTCATTATTTATCTTCAAAATCTTTCCTCAAATCTCACAAAAGATGATTTTTACAATTCATCTTTATCATCTTATCTCTTCAAAGAAAAAAAGAAAACAAATCTTGCTCTCTGGTTTTCTTCTATTTTCTCTTCAGTCTTATCCATCTTCGATCATTCGATCTGCCAAGAATTTTCACAATCGTTGATCACATCAGCCAATCAAAATATTTCAAAAACTCTATAAATACCCCTACAAATCTAAGCATTGGTTACAACACACAACGAAGAACACACAACGCTCGTGCATTAGAATTCAATTACATTCGAGCATTCTAGCATAGTATTTTATCAATTTTGTAATCTTTCATTTTAGAAATCATGTTTAGCATAAACATAATCATGTCTTAGCATAGCATTGCATGCATTCGTCTTTAATCTCATTCTCTAGGAAGACCATTTGTTGAGCCTAGCCCAAGATTTGAGAGCTACCTGGAATCAACAAAAACACTGAAGATAGAGGACAATGAAGCATAAATGGAGTTTGCAATTTTATTTCTTTATTTTATGTTTTAATTTAAATTTTCATTAGTGTGTTTGATTTACCTTTAATTCATATTTATCACACTCAAAAATCAATCACACAGTGCCATGTATACAAAATTTCATATGTCTCATCTTCTCTCACACATCTCCTCATGACATGGTCAGGTCTAATATAAAACAAACATCTAGCAATCTAAGAGAAAGGAAAATATTTTTCAATGAGTGCCCTTTTCTCTTTTGGAGAGAAGTGAGAAGGAAATCTACCTATGACCAATTAATTGGCTATGTTAGCATACTAGGGTATATGTACACTGAGGGAGAATAGATGCTCATCAAGGAAGGAGTCATCTATGGGTTGATTGTGTTATGATTTAGTTAGCCTTGAAATAAAATCTACAACAACATTGGCCTTCCTTAACTTATCCACAATGGTTATATCAAACTCCTACATCAACAATAACCATCTTTCTAATCTACCTGTGATCAAAGGTTTATTCATGAGATATCTAATGGTTGCATGATCAGTGTACATAAAGATTTGGTAGCCTATTATGTAATGTCTAAATTTGTTCAGTGCATAGATTACTACTAGCATTTCTTTTTCTGTCACTATATAATTGAATTTGATCCTTATAAATTTTTGTTGACAAAGTAAATGGAATTTTCAACAGCTCCCTCTTTTTTTCCTAAGACTACTCCTATGGCATAATCTAATGCATCAGTATGGATGTGGAAAGGAAGCTCCCAATTAGGCCCTTTGAGTACAAGAGCATGATTCAAAGCTACCTTCAAGTAAAAAAATGCCTTATCATAGGCTTTAGTCCACTGAAATTTAGCATCTTTAGTGAGAAAAGTGTACAATGGTGTTGCTACCTTGCTAAAATCCTTGATGAAATGATTATAATATCCTACATGACCCAAGAAACTCTTAACATCCTTCTATTTTGCAAGTGTGGGAAAATTTGTGATTACCTCAATCTTTGTAGGATCTTCTTGAATTCCCTTATGGGAGATGTAGTGGCCAAGAACTACACCTTCCTACATCATCATTAACCACTTTTCACTATTTAAGGACAAATTTTGGTCTTCACATCTCTACAAGACCCTTCTGATATTTTACAATGCTTGATTAAAACCAACACCATAAGTGGTAAAGTCATCCATATAAATTTCCATGCAATCATGAGAAATGTCTGAGAATATGCTAATGACTGCACTTTAAAAAGTTGTAGGTACATTGCATAAGCCAAATAGGAGAACCAAATACGCATAGGTCCCCCATGGACAGGTAAATGTAGTCTTATCCTAGTCCTTTGGTGCAATTTGGATTTGGTTGTAGCTGTTGAATCCATCTAGAAAAGAAAAGTATTTCTTTCCTACAAGTGTGTCCAAAACTTCATCAATGAAGGGTAAAGGAAAATGGTCCTTCTTGGTGGCAGCATTAAGTTCCCTATAATCAAATTTCCATTTCCCTCCTTTCTTGGGCACAATCACTAATGGGGACACCCACTAACTATCTAAAATGGGGTAGATAAACTCTACATCTAGTAATTTTTGTAGTTTTCCTTTCACAATCTCTCTTAGTGCAAGGTTAATTCTTCTTTGTGGTTTCTTACTAAGGTGCAATCATCTATGATGTAAATTTTGTGTTTACAAAGTTTAGGATCCAATCCCTTCATATCATGATAATCCCATGCAAATGCATGTTGATGGGTCCTTAATAGGTTCACAAATAACAATTGTTGTTCCTCATTCAATTTATTGTTAACATTCAAATATTTTCCTTTTGAGACCTATATTTGTGTAGTTAACTCTATCATGGCTTCTTCATTAACACATAGTACCTTTAGCTCATATGGAAAAAATGTATGGGACATACATGTTGCTGTAGGATGTCTATTTGTAGGAATAGTGGCTGCAAGTATAGTATTTGTAGGAAGAACGTCTCCAGGAATAGTGGCTGTAGGAAAAGTAGGCATAAGTATCTTGACTGGAGTAGCAGAATGAGAACATGATGCTTCCTCCACTTCACAATGGTTCTAAATGATATTATACAATACTTCATCCTCATCCTGGAGTTGCATGAAAGAGCATTTACCTAGCATCGTAAGTTGTGCCACAAAGTTAACTTCCTTGGCCTCTTCACCAACATGTGGCCATACAGGAATTATCTTCATCATGAGATGGCTGAGCAAGAAGATAAAGAACAAAAATTTTAGTGCTCCTCCCATCTGAAATGGTCATGTCACCTGACCAACATCCAATGTATGCATATGCGGTTGCTAACCATGGCCTTCCAAGAATAAAGGGATACCTGCCTAGTGTAGCTTTAGGAGAAAAAATCATAAAGTTTGTTGGGTACTCCCAAGAGTCTGGAACTACAACAAAATCCTCCACTACACCATTAGGCTTAATAGTAGAGCTATCATCAAGTTGAAGGATAGTAGGATTAGATCTCATACTTGCAATATTTAGTTGTTGTAGGATGTCTTTGATCATTACATTTATTGTTGCCCATAAATCAATCAGAGCATTCTTTACTTGGATCCTGTTTATAACAAATACTACCACAGGATTGTCTAGGTCATTAAACTTGGGAATAGTCACTTTTCCTAGCATGATGTCAGCTAGATGTCCCACCACATGAACTATAGTTGGGTCCTTTTTCCTACCTGGCTTCTTAATACATCCCTCCTTGATTTCCTTGCCATAGATTGGAACATCCTTTATTGCCTGAAATAGAGGTATCTGACACATATGTGCTTCAGTTGATCCAAGATATCAAAAGTGGTCTCCTCCTTTTCTTCCTTCTTCTTGGAAACTTCCAATCTCTGAGGAAATGGTGGCTCTTGTTCAGTTTGCTTGACTTGGACTGGTACAAGATTTTTAGATACACTAGGTTGAATGGAATCATTTAGAGGCTCCTCTTCCTCTTCCACAGGAAGCTCAGTGATAATGAGCTTGGAAGGGGTCGATAGAGTAGTACCTGAATGCAAGTGGATATCACTTACACTCATAGTATATGCAGGGAATTGATTTGAATCAGCAGAGTATACAGGCTACTGTTGTTGTTTGTTATTTGGATTGGGTGTGGGCTGAGCTGGTAGTTGAGTAGGTTTAGGTACATTTGAGCTTGGATTAGCAGGTGGAGTCATTATAGCAGGATGTTGAGGCTAAGAAGGTGGCTACATGTAACTAGTTGTCTAAGTAGGCCATTGTTGTCCTCCCCTCCATTGATTTGTTTGCTGCCAATTTCCTGGAGGTGGCAGCCAATGCCCTTGAAATTGCTACCAATTCCCCTAAGGTTGCTTCCACTGGGGTGGATAAATCTGATGACTGGACCAAGCATTTGGAGGGTCACTCCAAGGTTGCGATGGATATCCTCCATAACTATGTGGATATGGGGGTTGTCATTGGTTACTAGAGGAATAGGAATTGAAATATGACCCAACATAGGATACTGGATCTGGTGACATACCTTGTCTTGGAGCCCAAGGCTTCCTTTGTGCAACATAGTAAACTTGGTCTTCTTCAATTTGGATTGGCTTGAACTTGGGTGGAACCTGCTTGCTTTCAAAATTAGCTACCATATTACATCTGTAGTCCTTCTTTTGTCTGTAGTGGGGGCAATACTCTGTCAACATCACCTCTCCCTCCTCTTGCTTCTTCTTGGCCTAAAGTCTATCTAGCTGAGTAGCTAGATTATTGATAATGTCTTGCTTGAAGTCTGCTAGCAAATGAGTAATCTCCATTCTTGAGACTCCATCGATATTTGACTTACCCATGGAAGATTGGTAAGCTCTCCCTTTCTTTGAAGCTTCCCTAGAGTAGTTCTAACATATTTTCTTGATATCTTCCCAAGGAACTTGGGAGATATCTCCTCCTTCCATGAGGTTTAAGGCATCAGTGCAGCTATCATTGATTCCTCTTAGGAAAAGAAACTTTTGTGAGTCTTCATTAAGTGTATGGTGTGGAGATTTTTGTTGGAAAAATAGAAACCTTTCAATGTAATCTTCCAGGCTCTCATCTTCCTTTTGTTGCATCATGAAAATGTCACCCCCTCTCATGTCACTACCTCTACAATATTCCTTGTATTTTTCAAGAAATTTTGTCTTCATGTCTTTCCAAGCTTCCACAGTATCTCTGCCTAGGCTCATGAACCATCTTAATGCAACCTCTTTCAAAGTGGTAGGAAATAGCTTTAGCCTATGTGCATCAGTAGTATAATCATAACTCCTGCAGAGTATGTCAAACTCAAATAAAAAGGTATCAGGATCTTCTATGACAAGTCTATAAAACTTTGGGAGTGTTGAGGTAGGAATGTTCTTGATGTTGTCAACTTCATTCTGATGGGAAATGGGGAAAGGAAAAGCTGGTTGGTTAGGTTTGTTCCTATTTGCATCACCCATGCCTGCTTGATGTTGTTCCAAAGAAAAGGGGTTCTCAAGCTAATTTTGATCTTCAAGGGAGACTTCAAACCTAGTCAGATCGGGATATACATCAGCAAAGGGGTATGGATCTTCTTCTTCTTCTTCTGGTAGATTCTAATAGTCAACTAGCTGAAATGGATTAGGATTGTTAGGAAGGAATCTCCCATAAGCATCCCTTTTCATTCCTCTATGCATGCAATATCACTCACTATCAGTCAACTCACACAAAGAATTGGTAAGGAATAAGGGGAGTTCATTACTTCCTAAATGAGGATATGCTAAGAACAACTTCCAAAAACACTACAGCAAGAGAAACTACCAATGACTCCAAAAGACTCCCTAGTTTGACACCATCCCTGAAAAAAATGCCAAAAATGTTGGACTCCTACAATGATCTTAATAACTAAGCCTTTACAACCATGATTCAGAGAGTGGACATCTAACCTAAATAGCCATTTCAATCATTATGAAGGTGCATTTACCTTGTCAACCCAAGGATGTGAACTTGAAATGTGTCAGCAAAGTATGTGCACTAGGAACTCAAAGTAGCCATTTCATTCTATAGCTAAGGAACACATAATACTGAAATTAAATTACTTGAAAAGGAATCAAATGAATGTTGAACATTAATCAATGACTATACTAAGTTGAAATGCATAACAGGAATAAAAATCTAAGCAACAAACAGGACACTACTCTATCTGCTTTGGCTGCAGGAATAATCACATAATAGAATTCTAGTTGCTACAGGAATAGTTGATGCCAAATTTCTAACTAAGTACTAAACAACAAGTAATACTAAACTAATGCTAAACTAAGAAGATAGATTACTCACCAAGTGGGCCCCCTTGGATAAGTATCCTCTAAGACTAATGAAAACTCAAATGCTCAAACTCAGAACTTTATTTTATTCATTGTGAATCATGAGTACAAAAGAGTAATGTATTTGTATTACTAAAAATTGGAGAGTGCAAGTACAATATCAAATCGTGAAACCTCCTGAAGAAGGAGCATTCAATCATTATTTATACTAACAGCTAAACAAGGCAGTCATCTCCATGACTAGGAGGATTCCATTTAGGGAAAAGAGAAAAAGTGGAGCGATGGTGGTTACACATGCATGGAATCTGGTTAAACATGTAGGTCCAAATGCAAATTCAGCTCAACAGTAATTCCCATGCATGCTCAATCATTAAATTCGAGTACAAGGCGGTTACATTTAGTTGCATGAAGAATCTTTTTCCCCCGGCCTCCTTTTACTTGGAGCGATGCCTTTGTTGGATGTTATGGTGCATGCCCAATTGGTAGTGTCTTCCTTAACTTAGCATATTAAATCTGCATGGTAAAGTCAGTACGCATAATAACTACACATTTATAACCAACTTAAGGGATATTCATTAACCACATGCAAAATCAATATAGATAATCCACATAATATTACAAATGTCATTAAAGCGTGCAGAGATAGGATTAAGTCCAATGTCAATAGTTTGAGGGAAACATTATGAAAATACCAACATTTAATATTAAATTCCATGACATCTACCATCAAATAAACTATAAATTCTCCCCAAAATTGGACCAAAAACTAGGCTCATCAGTGGTGTTGACTAAAGAAGCAATTGTAGAATTTTTTGTGTTAAACAAGCAAGCTATCACGAAGATCAACTTGGACAGAAATGAGGACCATTATAGGAGATTGAGAAAAAGCTACAAGGGTGATGAACTTCCTTTACACATGAAAAAGGTAAAAAACAATAGGAGGATACCTATCTCCCCCTCCCAAAATGAGCCATTTGCCACAAAATACTTCCAAGTATATTTCAAAAGAACTTATTTTTCTCTATGCCAAGTGCTTTGAATAGATGTTGAAGAGAGGATTCCAACATATCTCATGATGATGGAAATGAGGATACAAAATCCTGAAGTCAACATTGAGTATGACTTTACTACTAAAATTACATGAGGGATTTTTGTAAGAGAGAACTTAGCTCCCATCACTTTCAAGAAATACTCTTTGTTGTGTCATTTAATATTGTACCAGAATAAAAACAACTGGACCAAAAGAATGTATTTTGGAATGACTGGTGATGAAGGGAATAGGTTGCCTGTACAAAATTGGTGTTACATCTGGGATAGTAGATGTAAAATAATGATTATGTAATATTTCATGATAATTTCATAGTAAATGTCATGTCCACTCTTGGTCATATTTCACCAAGATTGCCTAATAAAATCATGCAAGTATTAAGACCTTTAGCATTGAAGCCAAAGTAGGGACAAACTCACAATTTCAGTGATTGGTTCTTCTTAGCAAACCAAACAATAATACTTGCATGATTGGGTCTATGGGTGTCCTCAAGCCCCACATGTTTTACCTAAATTTATTTCTATTCGAATTGCATTTTTATAATTTATGTGGCATATGTTATGATTGGAGCAGGATGTTATGAAAATACAGAAAAAGGGGACATTCCTCCCTGAGCTAACTAAATGTGAGGGGCTATTCGTAGGGTTTGACACTCTTGAAGAATTGTATAACTATTTGAAGATGAGGTATTCATTGAATTCATGAGGAGAAAGGGTTTTTGATCCTAAAGGGCATATTAATTTTATAAAGCAGACACTTCTCACTAAAGTTGGGATTACCCATCTAATGGATTACGAAGAAGATGTAATAAGAAATTGTTAAAAGGCGCAGGACAACTGAGAGTGTGGGGGTGAATCAATTGTCACCAAAATATTCAAACACTTATTAACTTCACAACCACACTATTATGTTATTAAGTATGAACATGAAATGCAGATAACATAAAGAAAAATCAATACAAAGAACACTAGATTTTATGTGGAAAACCTAATGAGGGAAAAACCACAGTGAGGATTAACTCACAATTTAAAGTAATAGAAAAACTAAATACAAGACGCTCATTTCCAAGGGATCACTGCCTAGAATAGGACTCATTTTCCAGATACAAAGGGTCACTGCCTATAGAAAGGACTCACTATCCAATAGGGAGGCTTCACTACCTACAAATACAAAAGATAACAGAAATATCCACAACAACAATTTACACACATCTACAACCTTGAATAGAAGATTGCAGAAACCTTCAGCTCACTGCTTTCAAGAATCTAACACAATGAAGTATTGCTACCTCAACTCACTTTCACATGCTTATGCTCTTCACTTGTGGATTACTTCATTACTTGTGTATATCTTAATCCTCTACATCTCAACTTGCATGTATACCATCTTCAGCCTTAGAAAATTTCTCCAAGGTCGGTCACATATGCTTCATTTCATAAATTCAAATTAGGTTGGTAGCTCAACATTCCCACGGTGGAATGGAATGAGAGTGGACCAATTAAACACTTAACCAGGACCAAAAATAATGTCTTAGATCAACCACACGCTTCCTTAATTAAATTTTAATTCTTTATATGAAGTTTAAACACCAGGTCAGCACAACCTAATGAAAACATAAATGAACATTGAAGTACACACTTCCCAACAAGAAAATAACACATGGATGACGCAACACACTTCATTATACATGAGAACACTTCTCAAGTTTCTTTAGATACATTCGTAGCAAGTGTAACAACCTTCAAACACAAAACTCCTTCCATTAATCCATCTGGACTGTGCAAACACATACAAGAACTCTGAAACTTAGAGAACACCAAACCACAAACATCTTTGCCAAAACTCAGAGAACACCATTACAAGGAATATTCCAGATCCGTAAGATTTGAAACAAAATAGCAGAGGACTATGGAGTAGAAACATTTCTAACAGTCCATAGATAACCAACTCTTCTAGAACAATTCACACACCATCAAAATAGAAGCTACATAGTGGTTTGGTGGTGTGGATCACCAAACCACAAACATCTTTTCCAGAACTCGGAGAACACCATTACAAGGAATATTCCAGATCCGTAAGATTTGAAACAAAATAGAAGAGGACTATGGAGTAGAAACATTTCTAACAGTCCATAGATAACCAACTCTTCTAGAACAATTCACACACCATCAAAATAGAAGCTACAAATCAAGAGATATCACCATTAGATCATCAACAACAAACCTTCAGAACCGCTCAAGCTTAGGATCGACACAAAATAAATGCAGAGCATATACTAGAGCGCATTCTGAACCCATACATAACTCTAACTTCACTCTTTATTAATTTAAAAGTACTTGGAAACTCATCATTTCAGCACATCTGCAACATCATAAGGCTAGCTCCATGTACTCACAACATTTCAACAACATCTCATCTATACACACACAATCTGCAACATATTGAACTATGTTGACATCAATGAAAAAATTAATGACAACACCACCAAAATTTCTCATACTTGCAACAGAAATTGCTTTACACTTGATGAAGTTTTTCAAAGGAAGAGGAAGTGGAAAATCATAAAGAGGCTTAAGGAGGAGAAGAAAAGGGACATTGGATTCCAAGGATTCTATGTTGAAGAAAAGGATCCTATCAAAAGGATGAACGTAATAATTGACAAATTTGAAAGATTATATATACAACCAGAAAAGAAACCTGAGGGTGAGTCTTCAAAACCCTCGAAGCTACCAATCAAACCAAGAGGTATTGTAATCATAGAGCCCCTACCAGACACTTCCACAATACAATCAAAAGTATCCCCTAAGCAACCAAGTCCTAAAAGGTAGAAGACACATGGAGTGGCCCCCTTAGTGGCATATGAAATAAGTGGAGTAGGGAATACTTAAGAGGTAGTTGATGTACTTTTGAATTTTAAAGATGATGAAGTTGACCAGCCACCACCTAAGCTTGCAAATGAAGCTCACAAACTAGAAGAAAGAGTGGATGTACATGGGCATATTGATCAATAAGTACATGATGATGAAAGAGTGGTTGCCACCCTTAGATTTATTGAAGATGATGAATTTATTCAAACTTTTGAGTTTAAGGATTTTTGGTTTAAGATGAAAATGAAAGAATTTGAGGAGAGACTCCAAATTAATAAGATGGGAACTGAGGAGTCACAACATGACTAGATTGTTTCCCAGACTCTTGAAGAACTCAAGATTAATGAAATTACTTGTAGCCCCCAAGAAGCAAGAAAATTGGTCTTAGAAAGCAATATACTAATTATTCCTAGGACGGAGTTAACAAAGATATTCTTACTGGATCAAGTAAGAAGGCAAGAATATCCCATGTTGGTTTCAAAATTCAATTCAAATGAGGGAATGAGTGGCACAACTTATAATCTAATACTTGAAACCCTAGCCTTTTAGACAAAGCAAAAAAGAATAGAAAAACCAAGATTGCTTGATGTTGTAAAAGAAATGAGAGGGACTGCCATGGTAAAGACACTTCAAGACACATCAACATTGGAGGTAGCTACTATGACAATGCACTCAACAATGTTTACTAGGGATGTAGTTAAAGCTATGGAGCTTAGATTAGAAAAATATGAGAAAGCACAAACTGATCTAAATTATGAAGTGAATAGGTTATTCATAGAAAATGTGAAATTGAAACAACAGTTGAAGGAAGTAGGTCCTTCCCAAAGCACAAAATTAATAGTATACCAGCCCCCTATCATCCAGATTAATACAGGTGAAATCATTGTTGAACAAGTTAATGTGCTAAAACAAGAAATTAAGAAGCTGAAAAAGAGTAATGAAGAAACAAAGAACGAAACAAAGAGAGAAACCCTCAAGGTATTGGAACGGATCTTGGAGCATACAGTTAAAATAATTGTGGAAAAATTGGAAAACGTGTATGAATTTAATGTTTCCTTGTCACAAGCAGTTGATCAGATTAAGGCCCATGTACCTATATTGGACCTCTTAGTCAAGAAATGGAAACTTGTACATCACATCTTAACAAATTTGTGTAGAATTTTACAAAGGAGTGTTGATTCCCCCATAGCTTTAAAGCCTCTGAGCAAATGGTCTAAATGGTCACAGATGAATTTCAATACATTTTTGTAGAAGACCTAAAGATCAAGGCAAGGATGGATTCATTTCACATGCTAAAGTAGTGGTTCATGCATAAGATACTAAGGGATGATGATCAACTAAAAGGCTCCAAGAATTGGATAGATGAGTTTAGTAAAATTGTTCCCAACTGCCTCACTAATATACAGAAGGATGGTGACATAAATATTCAAAGCCTCAATTTAACCTTGGATGGAATAATTGCACTAGATGTTGGGTACTCAAAATTCATCATAGATACCAAAGGGTTATTGGAGAGTAGATGGAAGAGTCACTTGGCCAACACACAAAAAATCCAGGAGTACAAATGGCCTCATGATTACATGGTGTACCAATGGAGTAGACATATCTAGCTCCCCCAGAAGAATAGGCCTTCCAGTGAAGTACCAAGCCTTGCAGATACTATCATGGAGAGAGGACCTTGCTAGATTTGAATGATCACATGTAACTTATGATGAGTAACAGACTTTTTTATCTTACGAGTGTTGTGGACTTCAACATCTAATAAATTTTCTTCACTTCTCATCTTTCATTGCTTTTAAATTTTTATGTAAACAATGGTAATTATGACTTTTTGATTTATGTTAAAAGTGGGTAAGTGACAAGACACTTTTTGACATGTCAGTCAGGACAAAATTTTCAAATGCATTGTAAAATATTTTTGAAGATCAATAGACTAAAGTTATAATTGGTGGTTGAATTCTAGTTTCAATTGTTTGTTGAAGTGAATTAATGAATGTTATCTTGTTGTCTCCAGTTTGATCTTTCCTTGTTATTTAAATCAATATATCAAGGGTATATCTAGTTTATCAAAACACATTTGTTGTCAAACAATTCATTTTGTACTGCATTTTTGTGTCAAATCTTTGGTAATTATGGTTAGTTTCATTACATTCAAATTCTAAATTCTAGGAAATTATATACAGTAAATAGATTGATGGTTGTTTGGATAGTGAAATTAGCTCTCTTAGAAATTAACTGAAATATCTTGTCTTGAAATATCTAGAAGGATTATTTTAATTAAAGAGGATTTTGTGGCTATTTTTCTAACAATGATTTTATAGTGCAGCTAGTTTGCTATTTCCATTCAAGATACAAGTCATGATCAAAGTCAAGCAAATGCCAAGAAGATGGTACTCTACTTCAAACCCTCAACCTCACTTAGTTTAGTCTACTTACATGGGGATATTAAGGAAGTTGCTAAACAATTAATATATATCATTTGTTGTTTGTGAAGGAGAATCCTATGAGATCCAATATGGTAGTGATCAATATCTGGTTTCTTTTTTACTAATACTGAACGAGTTTAGGGTGTTGCAACAACTAAGATGTTATACTTTAGAACATCATAGTTTGTAGTTATGGTGGCTGATACAGATCCTCCTACCATTCTTGATCCTTAGATTTCATTGGCCAAAGATAAGGATTGATTTTTTCTCTCCTTGTACCATTTTAAATTTCAACATTATTTGCAACCTTTTAAGATTTCAGATGGCATTGCAACATTTTTAGGTTAACTCCATGTGCCATGCAATACCTGAATCATTCCTTAATTTGTGAGAGGCTTCCCTTCAATCACCTCTAATATGTTTCAACCGTTCACTTAAAATCTTTACATCATGTAGATGTTGCAAAGGTGGATTGAAGGGATCGAAACCAATAAAATGAACACAGTTTGATTCTTATGTATAGGACAGTAATCACATGGGTAAAATAGTGGGATTGAAACTAATGAAATGATGTTTGACATAGTACAAAACCCTTTTAACTACAAATCTTTCCCACAATCAAATCCCCTAACTTGCTACCCTTTTTTCTATTGTTGATGAATTGTAAGAGAATAAACCTAAATAACTTGCACAGGAACATCAAATTTTTGGACACATACTGACGATGAGTTTTGAACCATTTGGTAATGCTTTAGTGTATTTTTTCAAGTAGTTGTTTTCTTGCAAGTTTAATGGATGCCTTAAGTTTTGTTATTAATCATTAGTTTGAAAATTACCATTGCAGAAAGTACCTTATGTTTTTGAGCCTTCAAAAGTTGAATTGGGCGGTGCTTGTAAAGTGAATGGGGAAGATGATGTCACAGTTGGGAAACTTGTTGTGAAACATCATATTAGTAATTTTTGGATGTTAAGGCTTCCCAGTTGGATATCAAAGATCTTTTCTCATCAACTTAATTTGGAATTTATGTATAAATGGATTCTTTAATGGTGCAGGTCTTTACTGAGACAACACATGAACCAAGGTTGACATTTTTGTTGTCCAAGTCTGATGGCATTCTTGGGATTAGTTTCCAAGAAATTTCTATTGATAATGTTGTTCTAGTCTGGTTAGTGTTGATAGCCTTCATTCTATAATATGTCAACTTCATTCTATAATCTGAGCATAGCACCTTTCTTAAATTTTGAACAAGGTTTTGAAATCAAGGGTTCAATATGCATATTTCAAGCCTATGTTGAACACTCTATTTAAGGCATTTGTTGACAAGGATACAATTTTTTAATTGATTTATCTTTCTACTGTGTTTGGAATTTCTTTTGTAAACTTGCAATATACAATGCACTTTTATTCTTTTTGAATTGAGACTAATATTAATTTTTTTGGTTGTATTGAGGCACAATTTCATTCATGGAAAAAAAGGCAGCACCTTAATGTTGCTCATATCAGATAGCACGTTGCATATAAAGGAGGAAATATTTTAGTTGGGTTATTGTTGACTGCATTAAAGGAGAGCTCCATATATGGGACACGATCAACACTCTCCTTGGATTCTACATGTTACAGCTTGCTTCAAGAAGATTTCCCACATTGTAGAAGTTTTAAGAGATGAAATCAAGGGCATGTGCTCACATTAAAATAGGGCTTCAAGCATGTGTTTCCATCATTGCAGAAGTCTTTTAGAGAAGTTTCTTTCTTGCAATCATTTCTCTGCAATATTGTCACTTGGATTTTTTAGTCTTGTGACTAAAAATAACAATTGTAATACTCTATTTCTAAGCTATAACTAGAACACCTTTCTTTTATTAATAAATTTCACTGATTTTTCCTTCTCAGTGGTTGTTTTATATTTGCGTGCAATTGATGATTGATATGTATTTTTGTGTTTTATGATTAAATCCTTAAATATATGTCAATTAAAATGAATAAATATACTACTAAATGACAACAATTAATAATTAAATTGACTAAACATACTAACAATTGACAAAAATTAGTGTTAACAAAGAATATATATTACTAGATGTATTACTATTGAAATCAGTGAATAAAAATGACTAAATATACTACCAAATTGATCAAAAATGGTGATTAAAATTAGTGACTAAATACACTACCAATGCATAGAAATCAATGAGTAAAAATGACTAAATAATTGACCAGTTAACAACAATCAATGACTAAATATATCAATGAATAAAAAAATGACTAAATAAGTGACCACGTTATAGCAATCAATGACTAAAACAGCAACTAAATAAGTGACCAGTTAAATATATCAATGAATAAAAAATGACTAAATAAGTTACCAGATTACAACAATCAATGACTAAATCAACGACTAAACATATCAGTGGAAAAAAAGTGACTAAATAAGTGACTAGATCACAACAATGAATGACTAAATCGATGACTAAATATACTACCAAATTGATCAATCAAAACAACCAATAAATGACTAAAAATGGTTTAGTCATCAATCTGGTTGCATTATATATGACTAGCAATAAACTACTAGTGGTCATGTGACCAACTATAGTCATTTATAAGCAATTTTTAGTAGTTTATTGTTGTTTTTGTACTAGTGATTAAATTGGGATTGTTGTCTCTCTGTAACAAGTCTTCTTTGTCTTCTTTGTATCTCTATAGTAGTGAGCCCTCCAGGTTGTAGCCCTATGGACAATGAGTCCTTATTTCAGGCAGTGAGCCTTATCTAAAGAAGTGAGCCTTTTTGTAATCAGTTTTGATATTCTCTATAGTGTGAGTTAATCCTCCCTGTGGTTTTTCCCTCATTGGGTTTTCCATGTAAATCTGGTGTTATTATGTTTGTGCATTTGTATTTGATGGTTAATCACTTAATCAGTTTATGTGTTAGTTCTAGTAATTGAATTCAAGGTTATAATCTATGACAACTAATTCACCCCCCTCTCAGTTGTCCTATCCAACAATTGGTATCAAAGCCTAGTTCCTTGGTGAAGAGCTTAACCGCTTGAGGAAGGTCTGAGATGGCTAGCAAAAAGGTCTTTGATATTCTAAGGTTTGATGAAACTAATTATGGTATCTGGAAAGTGTTGATGGAAGCTTATTTGGAGTATTGTGGATATGATGTGGAGAAATCTTATAAGAATCCCTACACTCCTCCTACTAATGGTCTGAATACACCTAAAGAAATTAGAGCACATGAAGCGAATAACAAGAAAAAGTTCATCTTGAAGAATAGTTTGGTACATTTGGAGTTGATTAAGGTTCAGAACTTGAAGACAACTAAGGAAGTTTGGGATGCCTTAGAAAGAGTGCATGATGGTGATGAAAGGGTAAAAGAGGCAAAATTATAGAATTTGGAAACATAGTTTGATCTTATACATATGTCCAAAGATGAGAATGTTAAATCCTATGTACAGAGATTGGATGAGGTAGTGAATGGAATGCGATCTCTTGGTGCTACTATAGATGAAACCATAATTGTAAAGAGGATTCTCACAACTCTTCCTGATGCTTACAGTGAGAAGGTGAGTGATATTGAGAAGACTATAGATTATAAGACTTGTACTAAGGATTTGTTGCTAGGATTTTTGACATCCTATGAGATGAGGAAGCCAAATCTAAGAATTGGAGGAAAAACAAAGACTTCTTTTAAAGCTACAAAAATTGAAGATCAGGATGAAGAGAACTTTGATGAGATCAATACTAACTTTGTAAGAAGAATGAGAAAAGGCTCTGGTAAGTATGAAGGTAAATTTCCCTTTAAGTGTTTTGGTTGTGGAGAAATTGGTCACTATGCTGCAAAGTTTCCAGAAAGAGCTAAAAAGAATAAACAAAGATATGAGAAAGAAAAGAAAGGAAAGAAGATTAATAGAGCTTACTTTGTTAATAAGAATGCTAGTATTTTAGATGAAGATCATAATATGAAGATCCAAATGACAATGAATGCTTGTTCTTGGTGATTAAAGATGAACCTACTTCTACTAATTCAGAAAAACAATCAAAGAAAAGTCCTCCAAAGAAGAAGAAAAAGAAGGACATGGACAAGGACAAGGAGAAAAATAAAAGTACAGTTATATTTTCCCTACATGCTAAACAAGAAAAGAATTTTTGGGTAGTTGATAGTGGTTGCTTGTTGTCCTCCTACAATGATCTTAATAACTAATCCTTTACAACCATGATTCAGAGATTCGACATCTAACCTGAATAGCCATTTAAACCATCATGAAGATGCATTTAACTTGTCAACCCAGGGATGTGAATTTGAAATGGGTCAACACAGTATGTGTACTAGGAACTCAAAGTAGCCATTCATTCTATAGCGAAGGAACACACAATACTAAAAGTAAATTGCTTGAAAAGGAATGAAACAAATGTTGAACATCAATCAATGACTATGCTAAGTTGAAATACATAACAAGAATAAAAATCTAAGCAACAAACAAGACACTGCTCTGTCTACTTTAGCTGTAGGAACAATAACAAAATGAAATTCTAGTGGTTGTAGGAATAGTCAGTGCAAAATTTCTAACTAAGTACTAAACAACAAGTAATACTAAACTAATGCTAAAATAAGAAGACAAATTACTCACCAAGTGGGCCCCCTTGGATAAGTATCCTCTAAGACTAATGAAAACTCGGATGCTCAAACTCAGAACTTTATTTTATTCACTGTGAATCATGAGTACAAAAGAGTAATGTATATGTATTACTAAAAACTGGAGAGTGCAAGTACAATATCAAATCATGCAACTTCTTTAAGAAGGAGCATCAGATCATTATTTATACTAACAGCTAAACAAGGCAGTCATCTCCATGACTGGGAAGATGCCATTTAGGGAAAACAGAGAAAGTGGAGTGATGGCGGTTATGCATGCATGGAATCTGGTCAGACATGAAGGTCCAAACACAAATTCAGCTCAGTAGTAATGCCCATGCATGCTCGATCATTAAATTCCACTACAAGGCGGTTACATTTAGTTGCATGAAGAATCTTCTGTCATCAACCTCCTTTTACTTGGAGTGATTCCTTTATTGGACGTTATGGTGCATGCCCTCAATTGGACATCCCCAACATATAATAGTGGGTTCCAATCATGGTCTTGAGTTACAGCAAAATTATGCAAATAAAACTCACACAACAAATTCTTCATTTCAGGGGAGGCAATTCTATAAGCATTGAAACTTCCATAGGGATGTCAATAGAAGGATTCAAACCTCAGGAAATCCTTGACAGCATAAAAGAGATATACTTCTCTTTCAAGAATAGAACATAGACCCCTTGGAGGGGTTCTACATTCCAAAATCCATGGTGCCAAAGCTACAATATCATCCACCCTCTGCTTTAGGGTGGAAATTTCTACATCTTTACCTTCTATCTCTTCAACCTTCTTTTGAATTTCCTCCTTCAATTTCTATTTTTCCTTTCTCCATTATTCCTCCCCTCTTTGTATTTCTCTCCATAGATTCAAAATTGTTGCATGTACTATAAAACCAGGAGGATTATGAATGCCTACCAATCTTTTTCTCAATGGTGGCTCCTCATATGGCACTATCTACATGGACTCGAGTTGTCCAGTTATCTCTAGTTGTAGGAGTACTATTTATTATTTCACCTCTTACTACAAGGACTCTTGTTCTTGTTCTTGTTGTCGCTGCAGGAACTCCTGCTCTAGTTCTGGTTGTTGCTACAAGACATCCTATTGCAAGACTTTTTGTTCATGCTGTAGGAAATTTTTATTTTCCTCAAACACTTCTGCAATGTTAGCAAGATCAACCAATGTTATATTTGCTACTCTCCAAAATATATCTTCTTCTTCGACATTCTCCTACCCCATTGGAGCATCAAGTTCCTCATGTGATGTCTCACCAAGCTTAGGGATTTCTTGCAGAGTCGTACCAATCATAGGCCTAGTTGGTCTTGATTTCCTAGGAGGTTTCTCACGCTTTCCTTTGGTTGTAGGATGAACAGTGTCAACCTTCCTCTTTTTAGAACTTAGCACCTTTCTTTATGCACGCTGTGTTTTGGCCTTTCCTTTTCTCGTTTCTACTTCTCTCTTCTATTCCCTAGTTTTCATCAGGGTTTCAAGTGGAATGTCATCATCAGAATCAGAGGAAGAACTTTCTTTTTTCGAGTGCTCTATTCTAGAAGAACTAATTTCTATGGTTTCTTCTACTATAGGAGGATTCACACAAGAGTCAACACCAGAGGTTGAAGCATCAAGAGGGGCTTCATCCATGCTCAATTTCTTGCTAAACCTATGGGTTGAGGTAAAGCCCTAGGTTGCAAGTGCTCAAGTCTAATTTGATCAACATTTATAAATTCTTCCTATTTTATTGCAGATACATCATGTAGAGAATTTTTAATCAGACAATTGTGGGAAACAGAATTATCCCTACCTTTTTGGGTCTCATCTACCATGATTGAGAGAAGATTATATAGCACATTAGGCACATTCATCCTCCTTTCGTGCCTCATGTGATTCAAAAGATTGAATTGTACGAAATGAAAATTTGACTGGCGACCCTCACAGGTGATGTATTTGATAACATAAATGGCTATCTACTTCCATGGTTTAGGTAGAGACATTCTCTTTGCACCCTATTTATCAATGCTCAATGGGGGATCGTTTGGCTCCGTAAATTTGGCCCTAGATGATCTAGCATCTCTGGAGGTAGGGTAATTTTTTCCATCAACTGGTAACCTTGTGAGCTCTACAATTCTTTCCTCAGTTGCCACAAATCCAACCCTTTTACTGTGGCTTTCCCTTCAGAAAATGTCTGGATGAATTCAAGGGTAATGTTTTCATCAAAGCCATCCAGTTTCAAGAAGTAATCTGACCTTCTACAGTTTCTAAATTTAGTTAGGCATTGTGCATCCTGCAATAAATGTCATGCACTATGGGTTCATTTCGAATTAACCCAACTCCCATTGTCTACAATTAAACAAATGCTCTACAACTTCTTTCTTGCAATTCTCATCTAAAAATCAAGCTCATTTTCTTGTAGTACCCGCTAAATTTCCAATGCCAATATCGACTAAATTTTTTTTCTTTTTTTCACCTTTTTGCTTGCAACTCAAGATTACGACAGGGGAAATAATGGCAAGAAAAGGAGTGATAAAGTAAAATTATGATGGGAAGAAATGGTTGTTGCAGCTAATGTCACTTCACACATGCAAGTCATCCTCTCACTCATATTTCAAATCAGCTCATTTTAAGTTTTCTAACATAGCCTAGCATAAATTGACACATGGGAAATATATTTACTTTTTTTCTTTCCCCTCCCCAACCTAAATTTGGACATGTGTTCACACATGCGAGATGGGAGTGATGATTTGATAGGGAATGATGGCATTTTATAAAAACTTCTATACTAACGTACAGTGATTAAATGAAGCACTTAAAAGATGATTAAAGATAGCAATTAATGTGCACATACCTGAATGTGTGGAAGATTTGTTGTAAAGATCATGGAGAAAGTATTGCTCACCTTGTGGGAATAAATTGAGCAATTAATGAAAATGAAGTGGAGTGAGGTGAGGTGGAATGAAGTGATGGAAGAGAGAGAAAGGTGGTGATGGATGGATGGATGGGCAGATGGGTGAAGAAATGAAATTCTACGTAATTGAAAGTCTTTATTATGAGAGAGTATGTACCTTAATTAGCTAGAAGGAGGGACACTAGATCCATTCCCTTTGGTTGTAGGAAGCTTGAGTGTTGAATGTTGGGTGAATTATTATAGAAATTTTTCTTTGGAGACTGGCTTGTGATATAATTTGAGGCGATGACCATTGACAAGCAATTTGAACCTGATAGGGTCAATGGTAGTAAGCTGAACAAATCCATTAGGAAAGACCTTAGCAACTTCATATGGTCCTAGCCACCTTGTCTACAATTTTCCTACATTTTCCTGGTATCTTCAATCATATAGCAGGGCCCAATCTCCTGGTTGGAATTTATTGTCCTTGATGAATTTGTCATGCCACTTGATTCTCTAATTCTGCACCACTTTTGTATGCTATAGGGCTGCTCTTCGTATCTCATCCAAAGTGTTTAGCTGCATGATTCTTTCTCTTTCTGCCTCAGAAATATCTATCCCCAAATCTACTGCAGTCTACAGAGTCTTATATTCAAATTCAACTAGCATCATAGTTTTCTTTCTATACAACAACTCAAATGGGGTGAAGCCTATAGTTGTTTTCCAGGTTATCCTATAGGCCCAAACAGCTTATGGTAATCTATTTTCCCAATGCTTTCTATGAATAGCTACTATTTTAGTCAGAATGGATTCAATCTCTCTGTTGGTCACCTCAACTTGGCCATTAGGTTGTGGGTGATAAGGAGTAGACTTTTTGTGCCTTATGTTGTACTCATTAACTAATGCTACAACAAGGGTTGATCTGAATTGTGACCCTTGATCTTTCACTATTTCTCTTGGGACTTCATATCTTGTGAAAATTTCCTCATAAATAAATTTTTCAACCTTGTTATCCCTTGCATGCTTCATGGTCTTAACTTCTACCCACTTTTTCACATAATCAGTGCATACCAATATCCAAGACTTACCATTTTATGGAGGGTCAATAGGTCCCACAAAATCCAATCCATGCTTGTCAAAAGGATTGATTACTACCTGAGGGCACAGTGGAATCTCATCAAACCTAGTTGGTCTACCCATTCTTTGACATCTATGACATTTTCTAGTATACATTCCTACATCCTTGTGGAGTGTTGGCCAGTAATATCTTGTGTTCAAAACCTTCATTATTGTCCTCTTGGCTACAAAGTGTCCTCCAGATGGTTTGTTGTGCCATGCATTCAAAATTTTCATATGTCTCATCTTCTCTCACACACCTCTTCATGACATGGTCAGGTCCAGTATAAAACAAACATCCAACAATCCAAGAGAAAGGAAAATATTTTTCAATGAGTTCCCTTTTCTCTTTTGGAGAGAAGTGAGAAGGAACTCTACCTATGACCAAGTAATTAGCTATGTTAGCATACCAGGGTGTTTGTACACTGAGGATAATATATGTTCATCAGGGAAAGAGTCATCTATAGGTTGATTATCTTCTGATGTAGTTAGCCTTGAAAGAAAATCTACAACAACATTGGTCTTCCCCGGCTTATCCACAATGGTTATATCAAACTCTTGCATCAAAAATAACCATCTTTCCAATCTACTTGTGATCAAAGGTTTATTCATGAGATATCTAATGGTTTCATGATTAGTGTGCACAAATATTTGGTAGCCTGTTATGTAATGTCCTAATTTTTTTAGTGCATAGATTACTGCCAGCATTTCTTTTTCTGTCATTGTATAATTGAATTCATCTCCTTGTCAATTTTTGCTAACAAAGTAAATAGCATTTTCAACAACTCCCCCTTTCTATCCTAAGACTTCTCCTAAGGCATAATCTAATGCATCAATATGGATGTGGAAAGGAACCTCACAATTAGGCCCTGTGAGTATAGGAGCATGAGTCAAAGTTGCCTTCAAGTCAAAAAATGCCTTGTCAAAGCTTCAGTCCACTAAAATTCAACATGTTTAGTGAGAAGAGTGTATAATGGTGCTACTACCTTGCTGAAATCCTTGATGAAACACCTATAATATCTATCATGACCCAAAAAACTCCTAACATCTTTTTGTTTTGCAGGTGTGGGTAGATTTGTGATTACCTCAATCTTTGTAGGATCTACTTGAATTCTCTTATGGGAGATGTAGTGGACAAGAACTACACCTTCCTACATCATCATGAACCACTTTTCATTGTTTAAGGACAATTTTTGGTCTTCACATCTCTATAAGACCCTTTTGAGATTTTCCAATGCTTGATTAAAATCAACACCATAAGTGGTAAAGTCATCCATATAAATTTCCATGCAACCATGAGAAATGTCTGAGAAGATTCTAATGACTACCCTCTGAAATGTTGTAGGTGCATTGCATAAGCCAAATGGGAGCACCAAATAGGAATAGGTCCCCCATGGATAAGTAAATGTAGTCTTCTCCTGGTCCTCTGGTGTAATTTGGATCTAGTTGTAGCCGTTGAATCCATCTAGAAAAGAAAAGTATTGCTTTCCTACAAGTGTGTCCAAAACTTGATCAATGAAGGGTAAAGGAAAGTGGTCCTTCTTGGTGGCAGCATTAAGTTCCCTATAATCAACACAAACTCACCATTTCCCTCCTTTCTTGGGCACAATCACTAATGGAGACACCCACTGACTATCTAAAATGGGGTAGATAAATCTTGCATCTAGTAATTTATGTACTTCTCTTTCACAATATCTATTAGTGCAGGGTTAATTCTTCTCTATTGATGTCTTACTGGGGTGCAATCATCTCTGATGTAAATTCTATGTGTACAAATTTTAGGATCCAATCCCTTCATATCATGATAATCCAATGCAAATGCATGTTGATGGGTCCTTAATAGGTTTGTTAATAACAATTGTTATTCTTCATTCAATTTACTATTAACATTCAAATATTTTCCTTTTGACACTTATGCTTGTGCAGTTAACTCTATCATGGTTGCTTCATTAACACTTTGTACCTTTAGTTCATATGGCAGTAATGTATGCAACATACCTGTTGCTGCAAGAAGTTTGTCTGCAGGAACGGTGGCTACAAGAAGAATGGTTGTAGGAAGTTTGTCTGTAGGAACAATGGTTGCATGAAGAGTATTTGTATGAGGAATGTCTATAGGAACAATGGCTATAGGAAGATCATCTATAGGAAGAATGTCTACAGGAACAGTGGCTCTAGGAAGAGTAGGTAGAAGTGTCTTGACTGGAGTAGCAGAATGAGAAGATGATGCTTCCTCCACTTCACAATGGTTTTGAATTATGTTAGCCAATAATTCATCCTCACCTTGGAGCTGCATGAAAGAGCTTCTATCTAGCATCATAAGCTATGCCACAAAGTTAACTTCCTCGGCCTCTTCACCAACATATGGCCATACAAGATTATCTTCATCATGAGATGGTTGAGCATGCCGATAGAGAACAAAATTTTTAGTGCTCCTCCCATCTGAAATGGCCATGTCACCTAACTGACATCCAATATATGCATTTGCATTTGCTAACAATGGTCTTCCAAGAATAACAGGATACCCACCTAGTGTGGCTTTAGGAGAAAGAATCATAAATTCTATTGGGTACTCCCAGGAGTCTAGAACTACCACAAGATCCTCCACTACACCATCAATCTTAACAGTAGAGCTATCAGCAAGTTGCAGGATAGTAGGAGTGGACCTCAAGCTTGTGATATTTAGTTTATGTGAGATGTCTTTAGTCATTACATTTATTGCTATCCCTAAATCAATCAGAGCATTCTTTACTTGGACCCCGTTTATAACAACTACTACCACAGGACTACTTGGGTCATTATACATGGGAATAGTCACTTTTATCAGCATGATGTCTGCTAGTTGTCCCATCACATGAACTATAGTCGAGTCCTTATTTTTCCTACCTGGCTTCTTAAGACATGCCTCCTTGATTTCCTTATCACAGATTGGAGCATCCTTTATGGCCTAAAATAGAGGTATCTAGACACATATATGCTTCAGCTGATCCAAGATATCAAAAGTTGTATCCTCCTTTTCTTCCTTCTTGGAAACTTCCAATCTATGAGGAAATGGTGGCTCTTGTTCAGTCTACTTGACTTGGACTGGTTCAATATTTTTAGGTACACTAGGTTGAATAGGATCATTTAGAGGTTCCTCTTCCTCTTCCACAGGGAGCTTAGTGATAATGGGCTTGGAAGGGGCCAGTAGAGTAGTACCTGAATACAAGTGGATATCACTTACACTCACAGCATATCCAGGGAATTGGTTTGAATCAATAGAGTATGTAGGATGCTACTATGGTTTGTTATTTAGATTGGGTGTGGGTTGAGTTGGTAGTTGAGTAGGTTTAGGTGAATTTGAACTAGGATTCGCGGGTGCAAGCATTATAGTAGGTTTTTGGGGCTGAGAAGGTGGTTGCATGTAACTGGTTGTTTGTGTAGGCCATTGTCTCCCTCCTCTCCATTGATTCATTTGCTGCCAATTTCCTGGAGGTAGCTGTCAATGTCCTTGAAATTACTACCACTGGGGTGGAGAATTCTGATGACTGGTCCAAGCATTTGGAGGGTTACTCCAAGGATGCAGTGGATATCCTCCATAACTATGTGGATATGGGGGATGCCATTGGTTACTAGAGGAATAGGAATTGAAATATGGCACAGCATAGGATAGTGGATCCGGTGGCATACCTTGTCTTGGAGCCCAAGGCTTCCTTTGTGCAACATAGTATACTTGGTCTTCTTCAATCTGGATTGGTTTGAACTCAATTGGAACTTGCTTGATTTCAATATTAGCTACCATCTTACATCTATAGTCCTTCTTTTTTCTGCAGTGGGGGCAATACTCTTTCAACATTGTCTTTGCCTCCTCTTGCTTCTTCTTGGCCTAAAGTGTATCTAGCTTAGTAGCTAGATTATTGATAATGTCTTCATTGAAATCTACTAGCAAATGAGTAATCTCCATTCTTGAGAATCCGCTAGTAGTTTACTTAACCATGGAAGATTGGTAAGCTCCCCATTTCTTTGAAGCTTCCCTAGAGTAGGTTTGGCATATTTTCTTGATATCTTCCCAAGGAACTTGGGAAATATCTCCTCCTCCCATGAGGTCCAAGGCATCAGTGTAGATATCATTGATTCCTCTTAGGAAAAGTAACTTTTGTGAGTCTTCATTAAGTGTATGGTGTGGACATTTTTGTAGGAAAAATTGAAACCTTACAATGTAGTCTTCTAGGCTCTCATCTTCCTTTTGTTGCATCCTAAAAATGTCACCTCCTCTCATGTCACTACCTCAGCAATATTCCTTGTATTTCTCAAGGAATTTTGTCTTCATGTCTTCCCAAGTTTCCACAGTATCTATGCCTAGGCTCATGAACCATCTTAATGTAGCCTCTTTCAAAGTGGTAGGAAATAGCTTAAGTTATGGGAATCAATAGTATAATCATAACTGCTACAAAGTATGTCAAACTCAAATAAAAAGGTATCGGGATCTTCTGTGACAAGTCTATAAAACTTTGTGAGTGTTGAGGCAAGAATTTTCTTAATGTTGTCAACTTCATTTTGATGGGAAATGGGGAAAGGAAAAGTTGGTTGGTTAGTTTTGTTCCTATTTGCATCACCCATGCCTGCTCGATGTGGTTCCAAATCAAAGGAGTTCTCAAGCTGATTTTAATCTTCAGAGGAGACTTCAAAACTAGTCAGATTAGGATATGCATCAGCAAAGGGGTGTGGATCTTCTTCTTCTTCTAGTAGATTCTAATAGTCAACTAGCTGGAATGGATTAGGATTATTCGGAAGGAATCTCCCATAAGCATCCCTTCTCCTTCCTCTATGCATGCAGTATCTCTCACTATCAGTCAGCTCACATAAAGAATTGGTAAAGAATAAGGGGGGTTCATTACTTCCTAGATGAGGATATACTATGAACAACTTCCAAAAATACTACAACAAGAAAAACTACCAATGACTCCAAAAGACTCCCCAGTTTTACACCATCCCTGGCAACGGCGCCAAAATTATTGGCCTCCTACAATGATCTTAATAACTAAGCCTTTACAACCATGATTAAGAGATTGGACATCTAACCTAAATAGCCATTTCAACCATCATGAAGGTGCATTTAACTTGTCAACCCAGGGACATGAACTTGAAATGGATCAGCAGAGTATGTGCACTAGGAACTCAAAGTAGCCATTCTATTCTATAGCTAATGAACACACAATACTAAAAGTAAATTTCCTGAAAAGGAATGAAACAAATGTTGAACATCAATCAATGACTATGTTAAGCTGAAATACATAAGAATAAAAATTTGACCAACAAACAGGACACTACTCTGTCTGCTTTGGTTGCAGGAACAGTCGGTGCCAAATTTCTAACTAGGTACTAAACAACAAGTAATACTAGACTAAATCTAAACTAAGAAGACATATTACTCTCCAAGTTGGACCCCTTGGATAAGTATCCTCTAAAACTAATGAAAACTCAGATGCTCGAACTCATAACTTTATTTTATTCACTGTGAATCGTGAGTACAAAAGAGTAATGTATCTATATTACTGAAAACTAGAGAGTGCAAGTATAATATCAAATTGTGTAACCTCCTAAAGAAGGAGCATTGGATCATTATTTATACTAACAGCAAAACAAGGCAATCAACTCCACGACTAGGAGGATGCCATTTAGGGAAAATAGAGGGAATGGAGCAATGGTGGTTATGTGTGCATAGAATTTGATCAGACATGCAGGTCCAAATGCAAATTTAGCTTACCAATAACACTTGTGCATGCTCGATCATTAAAGTCCACTACAAGGCGGTTATGTTCAGTTGCATGAAGAATCTTTTGTTGTCGGCCTCCTTTGACTTGGAGTGATTCCTTTGTTAGACATTATGGTGCATGCCAAGTTGGCGGTGTCTTAGTATATTAAATCTGCATGATAAAGTCAGTACACATAATAACTGCACATCTATAACCACCTTAAGGAACATTCATTAACCACATGCAAAATCAATATAGATAGTCCACATAATATGCCAAATTTCATTAAAGCTTGTAGAGATAGGATTAAGTCCAATGTCAATAGTTTGAGGGAAACATTATTAAATTACCAACATTTAACATTAAATTCCATGACATCTATTAGCAAACAAACTATGGATTCTACCCAAAATTGGAATGAAAACTAGGCTCATCATTGCTCATATCACATGGCTGGTGACAAGAGTAAGTTTGTGAAACTTGAAAAATATGATGGAGGTTTTGTTATGTTTGGAGATGTTACTGGTGCTAAAATTTGTGGGATAGGTTCAGTAAGTTTTGATGGCAAGCATCATACTGACGGTGTGTACTATGTTAAGGGTTTAAGGCATAATCTATTGAGTGTTGGTCAACTATGCAGAAAGGGATATGATCTTGTGTTTAAGGATGAGAAGTGTGAGATCTGGAAAGGATCTAAACATTGATTGCTACAAGAAATAAATTTGAAAGAAATATTTATCAGCTTAAAGGTATCGATGGATGATGTTTTATGACTTAGATAAATGATAGCTAGTTATGGCATAGGAGAATGTGTCACATGAATTTTTATGAATTGGAAAGGATTAGCATTGTTCATGTCATGAGAGATCTACCAACAATTACAAAGCCTATAAATGCTATCTACATAAATTGCCAGTTCGGGAAGCAGACAAGAAATCATTACAGATCAAGAGAACAATCTACTGTTGGATTACTAGATTTGGTTCATACAAATATTTGTGGTCCCATGAGAGTGCAAAGTCTACTTGGTGAAATGTACTTTATGCTTTTAATTGATGTTTATTCTAGGTATACATGTGTTACATTTTTAAGAGAAAAATCAAAAGCATTAGATAGATTCAAGGCATTCAAGGCTATGGTTGAAAATGAAGTGAATTTGAAGATAAAATGCTTGAGCTCTGACAAAGGTGGTGAATTCACCTCCCATGAGTTCAATATGTTTTGTGAAGTGCATGGAATAAAGATACAATTATCTACTCAAGAACCCCTCACCAAAATAGAGTTGTTGAAAGGAAAAATAGGATAGTTCAAGAAGCTGCTAGGTCAATGATCACTAAAGCTGGATTACCAGAAGTTTACTGGAAAGAATCTATTCACATTGTTGTATATGTATTCAATCAAGTTCAGGAAAGAGAAAATAGTACAAAGACTCCCTATGAGTTATGGCATGAAAGAATTCCTATAGTTAAATATTTCAAGGTATTTGAAAGAAAATGCCATATCAGAAGAGATGAGGAAACATTGGGAAAGTTTGATGTAAGCAGTGATGAAGGAATATTTCTTGGATACTCTACTAAAAGCAAGGAATATAGATGTTTCAACAAAATATTAAGGAAGATTGTAGAAAGCTCGAATGTGAAGTTTGATGAAACATTGAAGAATTCTATTGATATTGATGGATATGTGTCTAATGAACATGATTCTGCAAGAATAGAAGAAATTATGGAAGAATAGGATAGAGATGAGAAAAAAGAGTAGAATGAATAGAATGAAAGAGAGGAAGATGCTTCGGTGATGTCCCCTAGAACACCGAAATATGTACTGAGGAATCATTCAGAAAGTCAAATTATTGGAGACAAGACAAAAAGTGTGTTAACTAGAAGCAAAATTGTTGCTAAAGTAAATTTGTGCTTATTTTTTCAAATTGAGCCGAAGTCAGTAAGTGAAGCTTGTAATGATGAACATTGGAAGGAAGCAATGAAAGAAGAAATTTTGCAAATTGAATAAAATCAAACTTGGGAATTGGTCCCAAGACCAACAGACAAAAATATCATTGGATCAAAATGGGTATTCAGAAACAAGTTGAATGAGAATGGGAAAGTTGTCAGAAATAAAGAAAGGCTTGAATGTAAAGGCTACTCACAAGTGGAAGGTATAGATTTTCAAGAAACTTTTTCCTCAGTAGCAAGAATGGAAGCTATAAGGATGTTCTTGGTATTAGCTACTTATAAATATCTCAAAGTCTATCTGATGGATTTCAAGACAACATTTTTGAATGGTGAACTAGATGAAGAGGTCTACATGGAACAACCAAAAGGATTTCAATTAACAAATCAACCAGATATGGTGTACAAATTGAAGAAAGCTTTGTATGGACTGAAGCAAGCTCCTAGAGCCTGGTAAGCAAGACTAGATAAGTATTTTAATCATCAAGGATGTAACAAAGGTATGACAGATAGTAATTTGTATTTCAAGACTGAAAATGACAAAATATTGATTTTAGTTGTATATGTTGACGGCAATATCTTTGGAGGAAATGAAAAAATGTGCAAGATGTTTGCAGAAGAGATGCAGAAAGAATTTTAAATAACTATGTTTGGTGAGATGAATTTCTTTCTTGGGCTATAGATTAATCAAATAGAGAAAGGAATTTTTATTTCACAGTCTAAGTATGTGAGAGAGATGTTGAAGAAGTTCAGGATGGATGGTTCCAAATCAGTAAGTACTCCTATGGTGACTAGTTGCAAATTGGGTAAAGATGATGATTCACCTAAGGCTGATCAGAGCAAGTATAGATCTATGATTGGTGGACTATTGTATTTGACTGCTACTAAACCAAATATTGTGCATGTGGTCTGTCTTGTGGCTAGATTTCAAGAAGATCCAAAGGAAACACATGTTGCTACAATTAAAAGAATATTTAGATATTTGAATGGCACTCTGAATTATGGATTATGGTATCCTAAAGATACTAACTTTACACTTAGTACATATACAGATGCAAATTGGTCCAAATGTGTAGATGACAAAAAGAGTGCAAGTGGTGGTGCATTCTTTCTTGGATGTAGATTGGTGGCATAGTTGAGTAAGAAGAAAGATTCAGTCTCTTTGTCTATTGTTGAAGCTGAGTATATTGTTGTTGCATCTTGTTGTACATAAGTTCTATGGATGAAATAGACATTGAAAGATATCACAGTGTTTTATGATGATCCCATTTCTATCATCTGTGATAATACAAGTGCAATTAACATTATGAAGAATCTTGTGATGCACCTGAGGAACCTTCCACCTTTTATTCCACTTGTTCATATCCCCACACAACCCTCTTCATGTCATGATCGCCCTCCATCTCATAACCAAGACCACACATTACCATCCACCCCATCCCAGCATAATACCATAGAGAAGGCAATGAACTGTTTGAAAAAATGCCTCAAAGAAATACGGTCTCATGGTGATGGAATGCCATGACACATTTGTTTGAATGGAATTCCATCACCATGAGACTGCATTTATTTGAGGCATTTTTTCAAATAGTTCACTACCTTGTCTATGCTACCACATTTTTTGTACATGTCTACTAAATCATTTTATCAAACAGTTCACTGCCTTGCTACTATGAATAAAAGCCTAAAATATGTGCTTTCAAACAAGCTATGGATAGGGAAAATAGTAAGCATGATAGTCAGAATTTTATAGTTTAATAAGTACTCAAAAAAATTCCATTATCTCATACATTATAATCCATGGCGTGATTCACTATTGTAGTTTTTTGTGATTGAATAATTTGTTGTTTTATTTTCAGATGTTGGAAGCGGATACATCTCCAATTGTTCATAGGGAAATGGAGCTTGGTGTTTCATCTACTCTAGACTCCTCGACACCCCTCACAGAGGTATGTTGCAGATTACTAAATTTCAATTTGCATTCGTTGTTATAGCTATTAGTTAGTGAAAAATCAAACCATTATTGATTTCTAGTTTAATTTCTCTTTGGATGGTTTCTATAAGGCTTCAACATGCCACAACAAGGGCATGCAAATATTTCCCTCGAGGAGAGTGATCGTCTAGAGGTGTTAAGTGATTATTTTGTTAAATATTTTATTTTTTATACTATAATTTCTATATATTAATGTATTTACTTGTTATTGTAACAGATAAGGCTTGATCAAGAACTAAACCTTAGGAGGAGTAATAGGCGCACTCCTCGACCTCAAAGTAAAAGAGTGACAGACTTATCGCTATCTAGCTGACCAACAAAGGGAAAGAATTTGTTCAAGAGCATGGAGAGCAATGACTTTTGATTCTAAAGCCCTTTGTTGTATGCCTATATGGTATTTTTGTACATATTTTGTATTGGATATATTTGACATTGTATGCCTATATGGCTATTTTTTATATATTTTATACTTATATCAACATATATTGATGTATGCCTACATGGCTATTTGTTTAATAGAATTTTTTTAACGACGGTGTCCATATTTGTATTATAAATCCATGGTTCAATAGATATGATTTATGTGTATTCTAGTGTATACTTTTTGACTTACGTGTATTCTAATGTATACTTTGTGACTTATGTGTTTTCATGTGTATACCTTGTATTCATGTATATACTTTGTATTGATTTTTGTATACTATGTATTCATATGTATACTTCAAGGCTTACATGTATTTGAGTACTTGTGCTTCCCTTATTCACATGTATACTTGAATTATATTCTTGTGTATACTTATTAATTGGTTAGCCCTATCATTGATCATTGCTATCCTTCATGGTTTGTGTTGAATATTTATTGATTGATGCTAAGCAACTTTATTAGTTGATGCTAAACAACTTCAATATTTTTACGAATACTAGTAGAGTTACAAATTACAAAACTGTAGAAATTAAAAAGAAAAAGATTAATTGTAAATAAATGAACTGATTATTAACTTGATAATTGATTAAGAATGAATATAATATATATCAATAGATGATCCTTCTAGAATGGAATCTGCCAACTAGAAAATAGTCATGCAACTCCATGCAAGATTGCACAAGTAAACAATCATTATTGTAAAAATATAACAACTAGCAAACTTATCTAAAGGAATATTTTAGGAAAAATATTTTACACTAACATTTTCATAATCAATGGCATGTTTCCATGCTCGCTCCCCAAATGTCAACCAAAATTTTCAAGAAACCACTTTGATAAATTTCTATGTCCATCAGAACAATGGATATAAATCTAACAAAAGCATTCCCAATACTTTGAAAGCAATAATACACCCAAAATTACAACAGGAGATAAGGAAAATGAACCCACATAGGCATAACTGAATAAAGAATAGTTCACCCTTCACAGCTTGGTGAAACCATTGCCAAACTTAGAATATTTTAAAGATAAAGAAGAAACATCATCTATACAATATAGAATTAGTACCCACTTTCATGACTACAAAATTGTCAACCATGGGCTTATCATGCTTTTTCAAATTTGGTAAGAAGGCTTATTTAAGATCCTTGAGCAATGTATTTCCTAAGGGTAAGGAGGATAATTAAAAAATTTCTTGCCCTTGCTAGACTTGAGGATGATCATATGCTCTTGGTGTGGAAAACTCTGACTTCTCAACTATCATGTGAATGTTTCTCTTTTCTATTGTTTTGCATGCCACCATAAGGGATCAAGTTGGTTGAACATAGCTCAGAGTGATTCGACATGTTTGGGTGCAAAAGAGGACCATGCCTAGCATAAACATACCAATCCAAACACATTGGAATAGTTCATTTGGTCACATGAGTTGTTGAATGAAAGTTGCACCACTTTGCAACTTTACATTACTTGCATTTGACACTTTGTCCATCAATTGAAAAGTCGTCACCACGGGAAAATGACTTTGAGATAAAAAAAAATTAAGAGAGCTTATTATATAAGGGCCAACACGATCCCATAGGCTCAGACAGAGAGTTCTTAACCATCACGGTTTTTGAGTAATAGCCCATCAAAGATTGCAACCATTTTGCACTTTGGACCCAGAATCGAGTTGGTTGAACATAGCTCAGAGTGATTCAGCGTGTTCCAGTGCAAAAGAGGACCATTCCTAGTGTAAACATACCCATCTAGATGCATTGGAACAGTTCATTTGGTCGCATGAGTTGTAGAAAAAATAGTTACACCACTTCGCAACTTTACACTGTTTGTAGTTAACACTTTTTCCATCAATTGAAAATTCATCAACACGGGAAAATGACTCTGAGATAACCAAAATCAAGAGATGTTATTGTAGATGGATCCAACGCGATCTCATTAGATCAGATGGATATTTTGTAAGTGTCATTATTTTCGAGTAATAGCTCGTCAAAGATTGTAGTCATTTTGCACTTTGGACCCTTAAGGGATTGAGTCTGTTGAACATAGCTCAGAGTGATTCAGAATGTTTGGGTGTGACAAAGTACCATTCCTATCATAAAAGTATCCATTCAGACACATTAGAACAGTTTTTTTGGTCACACAAGTTGCAAAATGAAAGTTGCACCACTTTGCAACTTTACACTGCTTGCATTTGACACTTTTTCTATCAAGTGAAAATTGGACACCACAGGAAAATGACTCTGAGATAACAAAAACTGAGAGAGGTTATTATAGAGGTTCCCAACACAATCTCGTAGGCTCAAACAGAGAGTTTTTAAGCATCATGTTTTATGAGTAATAGTCGGAGAAAGATTGCAGCCATTTTGCACTTTGGAACCTTAAAGGATCGAGTCAGTTGAACGTAGCTCAAAGTGATTCGGTGTGTTTGGGTATGAAAGAGGACCATGCCTAGCATAAATGTACCCATTCAAACACATTGGAATTGTTTTTTTGGTCACACGAGTTGCAGAACGAAAATTGCACCACTTTGCAAATTTACACTGTTTGCATTTTACACTTTTTCCATCAAGTGAAAACTAGAGATCGCGGGAAAACAACTCTGAGATAACAAAAAATGAGAGAGTTTATTGTAGAGGGGACCAACTCGATCTCATAGGCTCAAAAAAATAGGTCGTAAACATCACAGTTTCTGAGTAATAGCCTGTCAAAGATTGTTTCCCTTTTGCACTTTGGACTCTTAAGGGATCGAACTGGTTGAATGTATCTCAGAGTGATTCAGAATGTTTGGGTGTGAAAGAGCACCATGCCTAGCGTAAAAGTACCTATCCATATGTTTTGGAATAGTCTATTTGGTCACACGAGTTGCAGAACGAAATTTGTACCATTTTGCAGCTTTACAATGCTTGCATTGGCACTTTTTCCATCAAGTGAAAATTGGACACCATAGGAAAATGACTCTGAGATAAAAAAAAAAAAAAACCAAGAGAGGTTATTGTAGAGGGTCCCAATCTGACACCATAGGCTTAGGTAGATAGTTCGTAAGAATCACAATTTCTGAGTAATAACCCATCAAAGAGTGTAGCCATTTTGCACTTTGGACCCTTAAGGGATTGACCCAGTTGAACGTAGCTTGAAGTGATTTGGCATGTTTGGGTGTAAAAGAGGACCATTCCTAGCATAAATTTTCCCATTCAAACATGTTGGAACATTCCATTTGATCACATGAGTTGCAAAATGAAAGTTGCACCACTTTGCAACTTTACATTATTTGCATTTGACAATTTTTCCATCAAGTGAAAATTGGTCACCATAGAAAAATGACTCTAAGATGAAAAAAACCAAGAGAGTTTATTGTTGAGGTTCCCTACATGATCTTGATGCCTCAGATGAAATTCCCATAACTAACATGGTCTCAAGGTAACAGGAGGTCAAATATTGCGGCCCTTTTGCAATTTGGATTGTTAAGGGATTACACTGCATGAATTACAATTGTTTGAGTGCCGCAAAAATTTTGAAAATTTGAGTAAATATCATTAAAAAAATTTATGTGAATAGATGGTATGCTATATTTATATTGATATATATTCATTATGTTGATTTTTTTTAATAAATGAAGTTTTTATAAGTTAGTCAATTGGTGCTAGTTATAATAGGGAGACAATAAAAGAAGAAAAAGAATGATTGGTAACCATCAATGGTTATTACACTCACTAGATTAATAATATAATGTTTATAGTAAAATGAGATTTATTTGGTAGTCCTAATTCTTATGTTTGTGCTACAATTGTCTAATATTATTCATAGACCATTCTAAACCCAAGTCCTTGTACTTGTAGGCACAATGCTTTCTCAAAACTATCAAGTGGTAATAAGGGTCCTCGAAGTAAGAATTATGGGTTCAAAGAATTCATAAAAGACAATTCCCAAGTATGGGAATATTGAAATTCAAATATAAGCTCCTTCCATGTTCAAAGAACCATGTACCCCACTAACCAATGCTTGATTTGAACATACTAAGATAGTTTCTATGAAAATTGGGCATTTTCAGAAACCCTGGCTTAAAATTAGAATTGAGATTTGTCAAGATCATCAAAATAAGGATGTTGCATTGCTTTTTTGGCTAAGATTCTCTTTGATGGCTCATAAATCAACATTTTTGCAAGGAGACACCAATCAATTTTTAGTAGTTTACTTACAAATAGGAAAAGTAAAATAAGAAAAAGAAAGAGCATCCAAAATGGAAATGAAATGAAAAGAGATGGAAGGCACTTACAGACAAAAAATCCACACCATTTGGTTCCAAGTCAAGAACAACAAGGCTTAAATATTGATGCTTCCATTGAAGATAGGCATGTCAGTCTCTCAACTTAGTCACTCCTCGACATACATCTTCATTAGGAGTTCCAAGATACCTATTGCACACAATAGTCTCTCATGAATAGAATAACTTGAAATTCAAGATGCTCTTATAATGTCTACATCATAGGTGCTCATGATGGGGTTAACTTAAAATGAATAACTTGAAGTTCCCTCGCTAAGATTCACACACACTTTTATAATGGCATAAAATTAGAATTGAGATTTGTCAAGATCATCAAAATAAGGATGTTGCATTGTTTTTTTGGATAAGATTCTCTTGGATGGCTCATAAATTAGCATTTTTTGCAAGGAGACACCAATAATTTTTTAGTAGTTTACTTACAAATAGAAAAAGTAAAAGAAGAAAAAGAAAGAGCATCCAAAATGGAAATGAAATGAAAATAGATGGAAGGCACTTATAGACAACAAATCCACACCATCTAGTTCCAAGTTGAGAACAACAAGGCTTAAATCTTGATGCTTCCATTGAGGATAGGCATGCTGTCTCTCAACTTAGTCACTCCTAGCCATACATCTTCCTAGCCATACATCTTCATTGGGAGTTCCAAGATACCTATTTCACACAACAACCTCTCATGAATAGAACGTAACCAAACTATTACTTTCTAACCTTTTGGAAACTTGTAACCTATTATAAAAACAACACAATTCAATCTTCCACTTAGTTTACTAATCTTCAGAGAATATCCCACATCATTTTTTTGCATATTTTTGAGATAAAATAAAATACCACTGAACTCTGTATCCTTTGCCATGGTTCTAAACATAAAGTGTGCTACATTTGCAAATATGATAACTTCATCAATCACCTACATACATGATATAAACATTAGATGATAGCACTGGCATCATACAAATTAATGTGCATACAAATACAAATTAATAAGAACCAATGTGCATACTTAAAAATTAATCCAATAAACCATCCAGGTTGGTCTACTCTTTATTGTGTCAAGTATTGCCTCATGGTCAAACTCACATACCTTCCACAAGGTCTTGTTCAAAGTTATACCCCAATATTTCGTCAAACAAACATTGGATGCTATGACAAGGTTTGAGTAATGAAGAATCTTCTAATGCATGTCAAAGTCCTAAAACAACCAAAATCTAACACTCTTATGTGGGTACCTTCTAAGCCATGTTTTAGTAACAACAACTGAGCTTGTAGGGTATTTGATATTTTCTCCATCTATAACTAGGGCCTCAAATTTCTTTTTGGCCTCAACACAATGACACAAGTAATAATTTTTTCCCTCTTCGTTGTCTTCATCTACAATAACTACATAAACATGCCCTGAATTGATATGTGCAGCAAATTAGATGAAATTAGTCAACATTACAAATACACTACAAAGTAAGATAACAATAAGAATTTCAAAAACTATGCAAGTAGATATATTACCTGGTTGAACTAGATCTGATATGTGGTCAAAGTCAACTGATGATTCCATCTGTGTTAGTTCCAATGTTGTTAGAGTGTGATACATGTGAAGTGGGCTAAGATAACTTAACGACCATTTCTCAACCCACTCCTTTGACTCACAATCATCCCAGGTTTGCATTGTACATGAAGAACAAAAGCATGCCATCTTTTGTGTATGAATACTCCATGAACCTACATTTGAGCTAAGGAAAGAGTGTAGCTCACTTGATCTTGTCAGTGTACAAATATCCTCATATGGTGCAATGTTAGTATCATCCATCAACCAAAAAAATCCATGAACTAAAGACATACCTTCATTACCTGGACCCATCAAACCATTACACCACTTGGCAATTGATTTTGCATCTATAAACTTTGCATTGTCTTTATACTTTAACTCTTCTCATGCTAATGCTCTTTTCACACATGCTCCCCCTTTCCATGCCCGGCCTCCCAAAAGTTCCACTTATGCTAAACACCTATAATGACATGCATCTTGCTCAACCAGTAGAACATGCACAAGTTCTTGAACTGTGTTGCACAGTTATCCAACCATATTATATGTCGACTGTATGATATGCCCCTCTAAGCCAAATCACTCTAGAACAACTGGAAGCAACCTTGCACGAACTCTAGAGAATGTGTGTGATCATCACTAATATAAAAGTGATACTCCCTCAATACCTTCATTTGGTCCTTTGTACTATTAGTTGCATGAATGAATGCTATGTGCACAAATATCGAAACCTGTGTGGAGTTGTAATATTGTGACTGCAACTCACGTTGTGGATATAAAGTGTAGTTCTCTGCAAAGTCAACCACTAAAACTATGTTTCCAATTGGAAAGGTGTCCTTGCATAGCTTGAATTGTGTGTCCAACCATCAAGCTTTATGGGTATGCCTTGCATACTCATACACTATATTGTCATGAAACATAAACGTAAATTGATACACTGGAATCTTCTGAATAACCAAATCACACCTTTTTGCTTCATTACCATCTTTTGTAATGTATTCCATTGTTTTATACTTCTCAAACTCTACTAGTTGTTTTACCACCTCATGTGTGCTTTCCATATGTTGACATACTGGAATACTTTGCAAGCCACTACAATGCTGACATGAACCATCCAAGCATAGTTTCCTATAGAATATTTGGCCATCCTCTATTTCACATAAAAATTTTGATAAGAACTCTCTTGAAGATGTCGGTGGGCCATGTATGCCACAATCCTACAAAACATCGTTAGTATAAAAATCTACACATATAGAACAATCAAAATCATAATGGTTAGAGAATTCAATATGTAGTCTACAAAAAGTAGTGTGTGTGTGATTTATCTTGACATAAAAAGGTTTAAGCATTTCCAAATATCTTTGAAAATTTTTAATTTGAGGATAATCATGTTGAAATTTACCAAAAAATTGGGTTTGAGTCATATCAAAAAAATGCTTTGGATGTGGCTCACGGTTCTAACTACAAATTATCCTTCTTACCACATCCCTTTGATTCAAAGATGGCCTTGTTGGTAACACAACGATAGAAAACTAAGAGGGGGGGTGAATCAGTTGTCATAGAATTTCAAAACTTATTCAACTTATTAACCTTATTCTTAGATCTAATTAATAACCATGAAAGCATAAATCAACAACATCAGAAACACACATAACACCAATATTTTTTACGTGGAAACCCTATTAGGGGAAAAACCATGGTGGAGGTCAGTCCACAAGATTATAACCTGTTGAAAGCATAAATAAATGTGAATGGGGAATTCACATGCATTCAAGTGCACTGCCTAGACCTCACTACTCAATTACCAAAGGAAGACTCACTATCTTGCAAAAGGATTTGGATTACATCTAGAAGATTTGAACTAAGAAAATAGCATCTACTAATGCCTTATTATAGTTCTGGCTAAGCACATGAACACTTCTTCACACTTTGTTCACTCTTCTTCAGACTCTACTTCTTCCTTCGAATGATTAGAACATTATTCGCACATCTCATACATAAGCACAACTTCAACTAGAATAAACAATCACTCATATATATCTGCAACAAGAGATTACATCACTACATGTTGGCCTCAACAAAATAATAAAACATATGCAAACTATTAGCCTAAAACACTAAATAATTTTCAATGCAAACTAACCAATGTCGGCCACAACATAATGAAGACCCAAAAAAATAATTCAAACATGAAAACACCTTCAAAAATTATTCCTCGAAGATCCACAACACGCTACAACACCCTGTCGGCCAAGAACATGAAAAACATGAACATGCAAGAGAAAATATCTAATTGCGAGCACAACGATCAATGGAGACATGCAACACAAATAGAGCATAATCTAGAAACATCTAAAAACATCATGAATCACTAGAGAAGCATTTGCATCAACTAAACTTACTAAAATCACATCATCTTCATTCAGGAACACCAACTGAAGCAACAAAATGACTGTCAAAACACAACTGCTCATAACTCAATCAAATCTTCATGCAGATCTCTAAAAATTAACATGGATAAACTAGATATAGTCGACAACAAACCCTTTAATCCACAACCTTTGATCATCAACATACTGAACTAACCAACAGACTAAACTTCACTTCACCACTAACAACCTGCAACTTATTTTATTACAATTTTCTCAATATCCTCGACATATACAGCTTCTAATGTCTTCAAGGCCAATAGTGTTGACATCAATGACATCCACATATCAGTAACACAACCACAACATCCAACAATCTCCCCCTTTGGAATTGATGGCAACACATGATGTGAAAGAAAAAACACCATCAACGCAACTATCTTTAGCACTTATCCCCCTTAGGTTCTGAATCTTTTGTCCTCAACTCTTTAACATGACTCTTCTCCCCAAATAATTCACATTTTTTGACATGACTCTTCTCCCCCTTTGAAATCAATGACAAAGATCTATTTTCTCCACACAAGCTCTTAACCACATATTTGAACATCTAACTACTCCCCCTGAGTAGCAGCCACCACAACATCAATCTGAATCAAGATATGACTATGAAATGCATGGACTGATGCAAGTCAATGCATCTTAGTTATTATTAGGAGGGGTAATCACCCCTAGCTTCCCTCTGAGATACTCAAAAGTATCCTTAGGAAATGGCTTTGTAAAGATATCTGCAATCTATTCCTTAGTAGGCACATACTCCAATTTGACTTCTTTTTCACTCACCTTCTCTCTCAAAAAGTGAAACTTGATAGATATATGCTTAGTCTTTGAATTTAGCACCAGATTCTTATAAATGTTAATTGCACTTGAATTATCATAGAATATAGCAATAGGTTCATCATACACAACTCTGATATCTTTCAACATCTGCTTCATCCACAATACTTGAGTACAATTGTTAACATCAGCAATGTATTATGCCTCTATAGTAGATAAAGAAATGGCATTCTACTTCTTACCCAAGAAAAATGCACCACCACTAGTACTCTTTCTTTCATTCACATCACCTACCCAACCAGCATCAATAAAAGCACTCAAAGTAAGATCATCATCTTTAGGATACCACAGCCCAAAATCAACTATCCCCTTCAAGTATCTGAAAATCCTCTTCACAACAGTTACAGGAGATTCCTTAGGATCAGCTTGAAATCTTGCAACAATGCATACAACATTCATGATATCAAGACTAGTTTGAGTCAAGTAGAGCAATCCACCAGTCATCGAGTTGTATCTAGTTTGATTTTCTTTCAAAGAATCATCATCTTGTGTCAACTTGAATCTGGTCACCATATGTGTACCAACTGGCTTTGAATCTTCCATACCAAACTTCTTTAGCAATTCTTTCACATACTTGGACTAAGATATAAAGATCCCTTTATCTAGATGAGTAATTTGCAATCCCAAAAATAATTTCATCTCACCAATCATAGACATCTCAAACTCATTTTGCATCTCATCAGCAAACTTCATGCACAAACTATCATCTCCTCCAAAAATGATATCATCAACAAATACTTCAACAATCAAATCTTTATCATGATCGATCTTGAAATATAGATTACTATCAGTGGTACCTTTATTAAATCCAAGCTTCAACAAATACTTGTCCAATCTAGCATACCATGCTCTTGGGGCTTGCTTAACTCCATACAATGCTTTCTTCAACCGAAAAACCATATCTCCATGATTAATCAATTGAGATCCATCAAGTTGCTCAACATACACCTCTTCTTCCAGATCACCATTTAGAAATGCTGACTTGACATCCATCTGATAAACCTTGTAGTTTTTGTAAGCAACATAAGCAAGAAATAGTCTCGCAACTTCAATCCTAGCAATAGGGGCAGAATTTTCTTCAAATTCAATTCCTTCCATCTGAGAATATCCTTTACACACCAATCTTGCTTTGTTTCTAACAACTTCATCTTTCTCATTCAGCTTGTTTCTAAAGACCCATTTAGTTCCAATTACATTTTTTTCCTTAGGTCTAGGAACAAGAATCCATGTATTATTATTCTCAATTTTTTTTAGTTCTTTCATTACTTCCACTCAATGTTCATCTTTGCATGCTTCATTGACACTATTAGGCTCAGTCTTTGAAATCAGATAGTATTCTTCTACAATTTTTCTCCTATTCTGAACACCTTTGTTCTTATCACCTATAATCTGATCTTTTGAATGATTTAGTCTTACATACCTTGGAGTCTTAGGATGTTCTTGAACTTTTGGCTCTTGTGATCTCTCTTCTGCACTTTCACTAGTTCCTTCCTCTTGATTTTCTTGGTTCACCGGAATGATCTGGACTTGATTTTGAGTTTGAACTTTATTTCCTATGACTGAATTGTGTCTTCATCAACCTTGACATTTTCACTTTCAACTACTTTCCTCAATCTCTTGTTGTAGCATCGGTAGGCCTTACTCTTAGTAGAATAACCAAGAAATATTCCTTCATCACTCCTAGCATCAAACTTTCCTATATCTTCATCTCTTCTGATATAGCATTTACTCCCAAAGATTTTGAAATATCTAACAGTAGGCTTATGACCAGACCATAGCTCATATGGTGTCTTACCAATATCACCTTTGACTTGTACCTGGTTGACGATGTAAACAACATTCCTCATAGCTTCTCTCCAATAGATATGAGGAACATTTACTTCCAACATCATAGTCCTAGCAGCATCTTGAATTGTCATGTTCTTCCTTTCCACAACTCCATTTTGCTAAGGGGTTCATGGGAAAAATAATTATCTCTTTATCCCATGCACTTCACAAAAAGAATTAAAATCATGGGAAGTGAATTCACCACCTCTATCTGATCTCAGATGCTTAATCTTCAGACCTATCTCTGTCTCAACCATAGCCTTAAAAATCTTGAATTTCTCCAGAGCTTCAGATTTCTCCCTTAAGAAAGTAACCCACATCAATCTAGAGTAATCATCAAAAAGTAACATGAAGTACCTGTCTCCTTGTAAGATTTTGACTCTAGAAGGACCACACAAATCAGTATGAACAAGCTCCAACACTTCATTTGAATAATGTTGTTTTCTTTGAAATGAAATTCTAGTTTGCTTCCCTAACTGACATTCCTTGCATATAGTATTAGTAGGCTTTACCAACTTAGGAAGATCTCTCATTGCCTGAGTAGAACTTATCTTGATAATATTGTCTAATTTTACATGACACATTCTCCTATGCCACAACCAAATTTCATCAACTTGAGCAATCAGACAACTTTTACCAGTAGCATTCAAATGAAAGATGTTACCTTTTGTTTTTGTACCTGAAGAAATCACATTTTTGAAACTTCCCAATATTCTACACTTTCCATTCTTGAATTGAAGATTGTATCCCTTGTCAACCATTTTTCCAACACTTAAGATATTATGCTTCAAACCTTCCACATATTGAACATCATTAGTATTATTCTTACCATCAAGAGAAATACATCCTCTGCCATGGATTACACCTACTTTTTCATCACCAAATATTACAACACCACCATCATACTTTTCCAAGCTTAGAAATTTTCTTTCATCACCTATCATGTGATGAGAGCATCCACTTCCAATCACTCATTCATATTTCTCTTCAACTCGAGCAGCTAGGGCTTTCTCCACATTTGAGCAACTAATAGATTCAGTAGGGGTTGGATCATTTTCCTTGATAGCAATAAATACCCATTCATCTTCACTTACATTCCCTTTATCAGAGTCATCATATGTCACACCTTCATCAACAGAATAATAACACTTTGGAATCTAGGCTTATTAGGTCTTGGCTTAGGAACTTTTTCTGAACACCTTGATGCAAAATGACCTATCTTATTGCAAGAAACACATTTAATAGGTAATTTACCTTTATACTTACCTTCTCCTTTGGCTTCCCTTTTGACAATAAGTGCTTCAAGCTCCTCTAGTTTTCTCTCCTCTTCTTCAATCTCTCTCATCTCCTCCTCATACTTGAATATCTTTCTAGAAGAACTTTCTTCCATATCATATCTATGCTTATCCTTCCTGGAGGTAATAGCTTTGAATTTAGATTCTATCTTAGGAAGATCATCACCAAACTCACTTAACTCAAAAGCAATAAGCTTACCAATCAACATGTCTCTAGTTACATTTGTTATAGTTTGGAGCTCCTCAATAGCAATAGCTTTGACTTTGTATGCAGCAGGCAAAGATCTAAGCACTTTTACAACAATCTTTGATTCTTCCAATCATCCACCAGCACATCTGATATGGCACACAAGTTTATTCACTCTTTACATGAAAGAAGTAATGTTATCATCATCACCCATTCTCAAAATTTCATATTTCCCTTTCAGACTTTGTAACTTAGCAATCTTCACATTAGCATCACCTTCCTACAAAGTTTCCAATTTTTTCCAAATCTCATAAGTAGTCATCAGATCCATAACATTTTTCATCTCAGAATCATTCAAAGCACTCAACAATGCTTCCTTAGCCCTAATATTGTACTTGGCTTCCTTAATCTCATCTACAGTAGAAGGACCATTCTGTGGAATGATATACCTATTCTTTGTAATTTTCTAGTAGGTTTCACCAATGCATCTCAAATGACACTCCATTCGAGCCTTCTACATAGAATAATTTGTTCCATCAAATCTCATACTATCCTTCTTGTATGTCGCCATCCTAGATCACCTCAAGCTATTAAACTTCTACCAAGGAACAAACTCTGATACCAATTGTTGGAAACACAAGGGTAGACAATTGAGAGGGGGGTGAATCAGTTGTCACAAAATTTCAAAACATATTCAACTTATTAACGTTATTCTCAAATCTAATTAATAACCATGAAAGAATAAATCAATAATACATCAGTAACACACATAACACCAATATTTTTTATGTGGAAACCCTGTTAGGGGAAAAACCACGGTGGAGGTCATTCCACAAGATTATACCCTGTTAAAAGTATAAATAAATGTGAATGGGGAATGCACATGCATTCAAGCATAATGCCTAAAGCTCAATACTCAATTACAAAAGGAAGGCTCATTGTCTTACAAAAGGATTTGGATTACATCCAGAAGATTTGAACTAAGAAAATAGCATCTGCTAATGCTTGATTACAGTTCTGGTTAAGCACATGAACACTTCTTCACACTCTGCTAACTCTTCTTCACACTCTGCTTTTTCCTTCGAACGATTGGAACATTATTCGCACATCTCATACATAAGCACACCTTCAAATGGAATAAACAATTTATCATATATATCTGCAACAAGAGATTACATCGCTACATGTCGGCCTTAACAAAATAATAAAACATATGCAAACTATCGGCCCAAAACAATAAATAATTTTCAATGCGAATAGACCAATGTCGAACACAACATAATGAAGACCCAAAAAAAAATATTCAAACACGAAAACACCTTCAAAAATTATTCCTCGAAGATCCACAACATGCTACAACACCCTGTCAGCCAAGAACATGAAAAACATGAACATGCAAGAGAAAATATGTAATCACGAGCACAATGATCAATGCAGATGTGTAACAAAAATATAGAACAATATAGAAACATCCACAAACATCATGAATCACCAAAGAAGAATCCGTAGCAACTGAACTTACTAAAATCACATCATCTTCATTCAGGAACACCAACTGAAGCAACAGAATGATTGTCAGAACATAGTTGCTCATAACTCAATCAAATCTTCATGTAGATTTCTAAAACTTAACATGGATAAACTAGATATACTAGACAAAAAACCCTTTAATCCACAACCTCTGATCATCAACATACTAAACTAACCAACAGACTGAACTTCACTTCACCAATGACAACCTGCAACTTATTTTATTACAATTTTCTCAATATCCTCGACATATACAACTTCTAATGTCTTCAAGTCCAATAGTGTTGACATCAATGACAACGAAATATCAGCAACACAACCACAACATCCAACAAGCCTTGTGTTATTCTTCCAGATGAGGCATTTTTTCACACTGCGCCTACCTTGTCAACCCTACCAAATTGGCAAGCTAGTGAGCTCACTAGCTTTCCAATTCGGTAGGGACAACATAAAAAAAATGCCTCATAAAATGGGGTCTCACAAGACCCCATTTCTATGAGGCATATTTTCACACTACCCCTAACTTTTCAACCCTACCGCATTGTCTTGTGGCATGCCATGATTGCAAGATAGGTTGCACCTTCCCCAATGTTGTTAACTTAGCCTTGAATAAAGAGTCTTGAAATAGTGGAGAGAAGGGTTAGAATCCCTTAAAGGTAGACTAATCAAGGAAACATTTAAAATATATCACAACATAAGTGATGAGGTAAGTTTAGTGATGAGGTAAATTTAGAAATAGAGATGAAAACCAAAATAGATTCAAAGATCTATCAATGTGGGAGGAGTTTATTCCAATTTTGCAGAGACATGTATGGAAAATTTGGTAGCATAGACAATGCAATCAGCTGTTTGATAAAATACACATCACCATGAGACCCCATTTCTTTGAGGCATTTCTTCAAACAGTTGATTTCCTTGTCTATGTTGTTTGATAAAATGCTTTGGTAGACATGTATGGAAAATTTGGTAGCATAGAGAAGGAAATCAACTGCTTAGTATAATTGTTCGACAAAATGCCTCAATGAGATATGTCCTCATGGACTAGAATGATTGTAGGATATGCACAAAATAGATTTATTGAAAAGGATTTAGAAAATTTCAATCATATGCAGTTTGTAGGTGTAAAACCAAATTCAACTATATTTTCCAACACCCCCCATGCATATACCAAAATGAAAGCTTTGGAGAGTGGTATGCACATCCATAGTAAAGGATTGAGAAATGATATATTATTTTACTTACTTATAACTTCTATCATATATATGTGTATACAAAATGTGGAAGCATACACAAAGTAAGTCAATTGTTTAACAAAATGCCTCAAAGAGATGTGGTTAAAAAATGTAATTCCAGCAAGTGTAAAGAATTGTGTAATCTAAAATGTGCATTGACAAGCTAAGCTTATAATGACAAACAAACAGTGATCAACATGGAATATGAAAAATAACAAAAATCAAAGCAACCCAAAATAGAATGAAAGAAAATGTGTAAATACTTCACATACCTAAATAATCAAAGTTTCAAATGGAGGGGTTCTATCCAATTATGTAGCCTTTACTTCTTTCTTTTGACTTTTTCAAAAGCTTGTTCCCTCCAAACTTCAAGTGTATATCACTTTTTAATGGAATTCAGACTTGAATTGATATTATATTCCTTTCAACGTGAAAACTCTACTATTTCATGAAAAGGTGGTGGAAAGATCATGAAAAAGGTGGTGGAATGTAAAAAACATGCATGCACACTTCACAAAATCATCAAAAAGATTTTTTTCGGAACACACGCAAAACCAAGAGAATATGCAGAATGTGGGCCTTGAGATCACGGGTATATTGAGTTTTTAACCTTTTTTAGAGCAACACAAAACACGCTCATGTTCTAACATGAGTGTGTTATGTCTTGATAAAATAACGGTCATATCTCTACTACTTCAAAATGTGCTCGCGTTATGAGAAAGTTGATTTTTTATAGGTTTATTTTCTCTCTCTCTCTCTCTCTCTCTCTCTCTCTCTCTCTCTCTCTCTCTCTCTCTCTCTCTCTCTCTCCCCTACCCCTCTCCCTCTCTCAGTCTCTCTCTCTCACTCATTGTCCTATCCTCTCTCCTATACCCTTAACCCTCTACCTCTACCCTCTATCTCTCTCCCTCCTCCACTCATCTCTCAAGTCTCTCCTCCTGCCCTCTCCTCTCTCAAGTCTCTCTCTCTCCTCACTCCTCCTATCTCTCTCCCTCTGCCCATAACCCTCTACCCTCTACCCTCTATCTCTCTCCCACTCCTCCCTCTCTCTCTCTCTCAATTCTCTCCCTCCTGCCCCTCTCCCTCTCTCAGTTCTCTGCTCACTCACTCCTTCTATCTATCTCCCTCTGCGCCAACCCTCTACCCTCTACCCTCTGCCCTTGGCCCTTCGTCCTCACCCTCTATCTCAGCACTCCCTCCTCTCAATCTCTCTCAAAGTATCTCCCTCCTACCCCTCTCCCTCTCTCAGAGTCCTATCTCTCTCACTCCTCCTCATTTCTATCTCTCTCCCCTCTGCCTTAACCCTTAGGCCCTTAAACCCTTTGCCCTCTACCTTCCTATCTCTCTCCCACTCCTCTCTCTCTCTCTCAAGCCTCTCCCTTCTACCCCCTCTCCCTCTCTCAAGTCTATCTCTCTCTCACTCACTCCTATCTCTCTCCCCTCTACCCTCTACCCTCTACCCTCTACCCTTAAACCCTTAAACCCTGTACCTCTACCCTCTTTCTCTCTACCACTCCCTCCCTCTCTCTCTCTCTCACTCACTCCCCCCTATTTATTGGACACATTTTTTCAAACAAGCCAAGTTAGGTTGCCACTTTCATCGAATTGGCAAGCTAGTGGGCACACTGGCTAGCCAATTCAGTGAAATTGGCAATGTAGTGGCCTGTTTGAAAAAATGGGTCCAAGAAATGGGGTCTCTCTCTCACTCACTCCCTCTATCTCTCTCCCCTCTACCCTTAACCCTAAACCCTCTCCCTCCAACCCCCTCTCCCTCTCTTAGGTCTCTCTCTCTCACTCACTCACTCACTCCCTCTATCTCTCTCCCATCTACCCTTAACCCTAAACCCTAAATCCTTAACCATTAAACCCATTATGTTCTTCAAATACACTTATCGTAGGTCGGATCCTTGTAGAGGAATATCTACTTCAAAAGGAAAAGCTAAAAGATCCAATCAAGGTAGAGAGAGTTTTGGGAATGAAAAAGAAGTTGGTAGATAGAGTTATGTTTTCAAACAAGTTATGGTTTCCAAATAGATATGGATTCAAACAAGTTAAGGTAATAAATAAGTTATGTTTTCAAACAAGTTGCATCATGTTTCCAAGGCATCTAGTTCTACACAAGTCCTGACATTTGTTGACATGGAAAGTGGTGAAACATTTGATCTATCATTCCTTGGTTTATTTAGTGAGGTTACATAGAAGAGTGCATTGTTGATGATGATGCCATTTTGATTAAGGGACCAAAGAGTTCAAGGATGGTTTCCATAATTCGAAGAGGAGCTAATGAGTATATGTTGGATGAAATGTAAAGTTTTATACATGATGCAATGTCTATTGTGAAGAGAACAATCTTGAAAATCATAACATGTTGGAAATCATAATTTTCTGGAAATAATAATGTCCTGGAAATCATAACATGTTGGAAAAACATAACATATTAGAAAATCATAATGTATAAATCATTCTCATTAAAATAGACATTGCATCATGTATAGATCGTTCCATTTCATTAAACATATACTCATTATCACCTCTTAGAATTATCAAAACCATCCTTGAACTCTTTGGTTCCTTAATCAAAATGTCATCATCATTAGCAATTCACTCTTCTACAACGTCATCTAAAAAACCAAGGAATGATGGATTAAATGTTTCACCACTTTCCATGTCAGAAAATGTCTAGGACTTGTGTAGAACTAGTTGTTTTGGCAACATGATGAAACTTGTTTGAAACCATAACTTGTTTGAATCCATATCTAGTTTGAAACCATAATTTTTTTGAAAACATAACTCTCTCTACCAACTTATTTTGTATTCCCAAAACTCTCTCTACCTTGATTGGATCTTTTAGCTTTTCCTTTTGAAGCAAAGATTCCTCTACGAGGAGTCAACCTACAATACGTGTATCTAAAGAACATAATGGAGTTGTTTCCTTTGCTTCATGCACTCCCTCCACCCTCAAACCTTAAACCCTAAACCTTTAAGCCCTCTACCCTATACCCTATACATTAAACCCTCAACCCTCAATTCTCAACCCTCAACCCTTAATCCCTCAACCCTCAACCCTTAAACCCTCAACCCCTATACCCTCTACCCTATGCATTGTACCTTCAACCATATACCCTCAAACCTATACCCTAAATCCTTAAACCCTAAACCCTTAAACCTTCTACCCTCTACCCTCAACCCTAATCCATCAACCCTATACCCTCAACCCAATACCCTAAACCATCAACCCTATAGGTCCTCATCCCTATACCCTCAATTCTCAACCCTCTACCTTATACATTAGATCCTCAACCCTCATATATCTCTTTTCATCCCTCCTCTTCTCTCCTTCTCTCTATCTCACTTCTCCCTCCATCTCTCCCTCCATCCATACCTCCCTCTCTACCCTATTCCCTCAACCCTTAAACCCTTAAACACTCAAATCTAAACCCTCAACCCTCAACCCTCAACCCTCAACCCTCAACCCTTAAACCATCTACCCTCTACCTCAACCCTCAACCCTAATCCCTCAACCCTTAAGCCCTTAAACCCAAGTAAAATCT